>CM021107.1:516709498-516900605 GCA_007115665.2 Sequoiadendron giganteum
CTTTTGTCTGTCTTGTCCTCTTCCATCGTCTGTTGTTGGCCTTGTGACGAACTACGTTGCCCCTGCGCTTTCACGTAGGCAAGGTCAATCATTTGATCCGCCCCCTGGGTGTTTGTCCATCTAGTCTTTGTCATCCATCGAGGTCTTCATTTTCCTCTTTTCGCTTTTACCATGGTCTTTTCCTGAACTACGAAGGCTCTGCGCTTTCACATAGGCAAGGTTGATCTTTGATCAACCCTCGAGCCCCTAGGTCTTTAGGGTGTGTTAGTCATGTTAACTTGTCATCTTTTCATCTTGTCGTGTCATCAAGTATGTTCCTATCCTCGCTGGTGCTTACAAACAGCGGTCATCTGTATCACAAGATCCAATCGGTTTCTGGTATCCTGCGTCATGTCGATCAACCAATCTATCCATCATCGGTCTCAACAGGATGTATCCTTCCTAACAGACCTCATCAACCCCATCCATCATCTTGATCCTATGGCAAAGGACGTTTCAAACTTGATTGTGATCTTTTGATGTTTTTGACATTTTGTTTATCATTTGAGCTCCCTATCATCACTTTTCATGGTTACCTTCATCCCTCGTATCACAATGTGCTTTGACTAGTCAACATAGGGGCATATCTTGCTCATTTTCTTTGTTTTGTCTTCTTGGTTGTCCCACATAGTACCCACCAAGATCCCTAAGGTCTTGTGTTATGTTGGGGCATCCTTTTGTGCTTGTGGTTATTCCAATACCTGGTCCGACCAAAGTCATCGCGACTTTGGGGTGTTGGGATAGCCTTCTTGTTTGTTGTGTTTGTCTTCTGCATTAGACACTAATCTGTCTTGGTTTACATACCCTGATGCCCAGTGTCTTCTGCTATAGCAAAAATCAGTGCTCTATGGATGGCAAATTGCATTCATGTTGCATTTCATCTCATTGCATATTCCCCATTCATCCAATGGCCGCCACGCCGCGGGGCGGACTCGCCCCGCTGCGGGGAGGATATGCCCTCGCCCGAGGCAGACCCACCCCAAGCTTGGGGCGGATCTACCCGATGAGGGGCGTATACGCCCCCCAACGGCCAAATTTCCTCTCCCCCCAAATTTCAAATTTTTTTTCACATTTTCAATTCCTACCCATTTTCTAATTTTTTCCCATCCACAAAACCCATGTTTTACATTTTTGATAAAACATTTAAAATGTGTTAAAATGCGTTAATAGGGGGTTTTGTTGCCTTTCCTTCTATTTGAAAAGGTATTTTTACCTTTTATTTACCATTTTATTCCTCTAACTAATCCCTTCCCTTCTCGGTGCTGCCATTTGCACCCGGTTCGTCCGATTAACTTTGTTCAAAAGGCAAACTTGCCTAATTTTTTTCCCTCTTTCCAACCATACCATCCGTTTCTTCTTATCGAGATGTTGCTTGGGACCCTTCTTTTTCCCTCGTCACCCTCTTGAGGGGGGCATACCCTTCACATTTACCAATTTTCTCAGTCGCAATCAACTCCCTTCCAGGATTGGGGCATCTTCATCCATTCCCCACTAATTGGACAACTCAAGTCCTCTTCCCCACGCCGGGGCATCATCTTCTAGTTACTTCCTCTATAAAGTCATCTGCACTTTCTTTTCTTCGAAGCACGGTTATTCTAACGGTACTTCAAAGAGGGGCAAAATGAAGACATCCAAATTTGATCACTTCTATATGATCAAAATCATCTATTTTATTCATCTATTTCATTAATAGTGATTAAATAATTTATTTAATCATTATTTAATTTTCTACCTAAGGTTCCTAAAGTATCTAATTAAATAAATTAAATACTTTACCTTACCCCCTTGTCTTCTCTAAATTAAATAAACATGACCAATTATTTAATTTAGTCATTTAACCTATTTGGATTAAAATCAATTTTTAATTCCCCTTTTTCTCTCTCCTTGTCACATTCTCCATAATCCTCTTTTAATCCAGATTAAATTAATTAACCTGTGATTAGGATGTGCACCACTTAATCAAGATTAAGTGCCACATCCTCCATAATCTCCCACTTGCCTCTAATCTCTCATTAATTATCCTAATCCTGTGTTTGCACAACCTTAATCAGAATCATCAGCCACATTTGGCTTACCTTTTCTAGTCAACCTTCCCACTTACCATTTTTAGCCTAGACTCTCTTCCCCATGTGAATTTTTAATTCACATTTATTTAACCAAAGTTCCCCCTCTTCCCCATGTGAATTTTTAATTCACTTTTATCTTCCTAAGGTCTTCCTCATCCCCCATGCAAATGTGACATGTCATTTTATATGTGCCCAAGGCTTCTAGAACCTTGGACTTGTCACATCTCCCACATGTGACAAATCTCCAGCTTTTTGGAGACCTCCTTTTATCCAATGAATCCTCCATTAAATGTAAATTCTTCCGACACACTTCTCTTTTTCCCATGGAGATTTTTTAAGAATTTTAAAATTCCTCAAAAGTCTCTTTCATCCTCATTTGGGGACAAGAAGTTCCTTTTTGAGAAAATCTTCTCATCCCCCAAGGTACTTCAAAGGTACTTGTCCTTCATCCACCTCATGTACTTCCCTTCCACCTCTTGTCCTTCTCTTCCACCTCATTTCCACATCACTCCACCCCAAGACATCTCACCTTCCACATGTCAAGATGTGAGGGCTTGTGAGTTCTCAACTCACCATAGTCCTTCATCTTGATCTTTGTTGGATCAATCCCAACTGTTAAATTCTCTAGAGAATTCAATTTATCCTATAAATACCCCCTCATTTCCTTTATTTTGAAGAAATCAAGTCTTTTGCAACAAAACTCTTGCAAAATTATCATTCAAGCTCTCATCCATTATAGCACTCACATCATCGATCCATATTGCATCAATTCATCTTGCATCCATTCAATCCTATTGCCATCCAAGGAGCACACAATTCTTGAAGCATCAAAGGGCCAGCCAAGGAAGGAAGCAACAACATGAAAGTATAACAACAATCAATTTGTTTATCTTACTTTCACATTGTCCATCTTCTTAGGCCAATCTTATTGAGGTGCCCTTTTATCTTGTTGCATCTTCCCATTTGCATTATTAGTTCTTCATCTTGCATCTCACATTAGGAGTAGCATTTTATTAGGATCACACATATAAAATGTGAGCATGTAGTCCAACATAAACAATGATCATGTCAACCACATAACAACATAAAAACATATAAGCATGTACTCATATAATTAGCATGACAGTCACAAAATACCACCTCTCGGGTGTCAATACAAAATAATTAAGGGACGAATAGTGGAATACAAAATATACAATTATCAAAATCCATCAAGGAAGGAAAACAACAAGATACTAACATGAGGGTTGTTACAAAGGCAATAGTGGAAATAGTGAATAATGCAGCAAAAAACAATTCTTTCCCAAAGAATATATTCTCTAATAAAGATATAGAGCTCTCTAACAGGTTCGATGAATTACACATCCCCCCATAATCAGTACCCTAAAGGCCCCTCAGAAGGATGAAATCAGACGTGATACATTATGGAAGGTTCCCCAACCAGGATGGATTAAAATTAATTTTGATGGCGCGTCTTTGGGTAATCTTGGAGCAGTGGACATAGGCTGTGTGGCCCGTAATTGTGAAGGGAAGGTGGTCACTCAAGAAGAAAGAAGTATAGGTCAAGAAATAAACAACGTGGAAGAAATAAGAGCGGCTCTCTACGGAGTTGAACTAGGAAAAAAACTTGGAGTACAAAAACTACATTTAGAAGGAGATTCACTAATTATAGTCAATGCCATAAGATGTAACTTCACCCAAAACTGGCTACTAAGGTGCTAGCTTATTCCAATTCGGACATTGTTGTCTTCCTTCGAGGAATTTTGTATTAGGCATACATACCGCAAAGGTAATTCGGTGGCTGACAGCTTGGCTAAACGTGCGGCATCAAAGTTGGGGCATGGATCGAAAGCAGACAACTAAGCCAAGCCTGGGGGAAAGGTCTTGTCAATAATAATGTTGCAGTACCAATAGTAAATCGACAGTTGCAAAGGCAAGATAAGTACGCTTAAAAATCTAATCGATCATCATAAAAGCAGGGTAAATCGTCCCTTCAAGATGCTAATAAGGGACTCAAGGCATTTTAGGGTCACATCAGTTAGAAGGCCTCGAGATCAAAGCACTGGAGTAAAGGATCACTCATGTGAAGTGAAGGTGCCTCTAAAATAGGACCAAAAATGGAATGAAATCGGATATAAGAATAGTAAGCATACCGATAAAAACCATTTCAACAAA
Organism: Sequoiadendron giganteum; assembly: GCA_007115665.2. Lineage (NCBI taxonomy): Eukaryota > Viridiplantae > Streptophyta > Pinopsida > Cupressales > Cupressaceae > Sequoiadendron > Sequoiadendron giganteum. The sequence continues at coordinate 516,713,779 of CM021107.1, forward strand.
AAGCAGTCAGAAAGCTCTGTGGTGAGGGATGGATACTCCAGTATGCTTGGAAACTACCACCACCATGATACCATTCCAAGGTGAGGTAACGGACCTTAGACTTCGTGGCGTCTTAACTGTGAAGGATAAGCTGGTAGTTAATGCTGTGAAGCAGGTGTTGGGGAGAGAATTCATTTGGTCCTTCCACAAGCACCACCTCAACATGGACATAACAAAGATGTTTATGGCAATCGCTCTCCACAGAGGATTGGCGAAAACAAAGGTAAAAAATCTCTGTCAACGTGTCTTTAAGCATACATATTTAGGGGAAATAGATGCAATTCTTGACAACATTGATGAGAATGGTCAAATATCCCTACTGCAACATTACTACCTGTTAAAGAAAAGCGGAGGGCGACCAGTCCCAAAATTTCCTATCCTGACTACAGTGGAGCCAGAGGCGTTAGCAGAGTGTGGCAAGGTCATCGATAGCAACCTCAATTTCCTACTTAGTGCAACTGGGCTTGCAGAGCCACTTTCAAAGGAGGAGTTGGGAAATTACATGGCAAGCGAGGGGTTCGATGTGGATAGCGACTTAGAGGAGGACAAAATACCGGTACTTCTGATTCTTCCTGACTCTGGGGAAGATTGGATTGAGGATTATGGTCGGGATGTGGAGGAAATCATGAACGGGTCGGCCCATAAGAAATGCAGAATGGAGTGCCTAGTAAAGACTAGTGCGGCACATGAGAAACAAATGCATAAGGAAGCAGAGGCTCAGGGGTCAAGACATGATGCAAACAACCCCTATTCACAACACTATGTGGGCCATGGAAGTTGAAAGGTAGAAGGGTTAAGAAGACTTAAGCTATGACCAGTAGGAAATAATATCTCTGTAATAGATAAATATAAACTAGGCTGGTAGGGAAGAACTGCATAGGCTGTTTTTCAATCTAAAGCTTGAAAGACTTTACAGTGCCGATAGGCAAGTATGTAATATTTTTTGGTTCGATAATATAAATGGTGTTGGCCATACCAGCTATTAACCTATCAAAAAAAAAATGACACAAGATGTACCTCAAAAAAACCCTCAGAGAGGGAAAAATCCAACCTCCAAAAGCACTCACAAACTTGATGTATGATCTCATTAAAAATATTATAATTCACTTGCAAAGTCTCCATGCAAGGCTTCTAAAACATCAAGCTCCCTAATTGCACTCCATTTGAACAAGGAAATGAGAATTATGTAACCACACATCCCAATCCATGCTTCCTCTCCTCACATATGCAACTCACAAGAGATGTTCAATCAACCTTAGAAAATAAGCCAAAGGATATGCAAGCCAACCTCAAAAACTATCCATGTGCTTGTTTTTATAGGAACAATCTTACACAAAGTCACCAAGTGGTATTATTTAAGCCACATGTCTCCAAATCATGAGTTTATAGAACCATATCCCCCTTATTTACTTTTTGGTGTACTAAGTTTTTTTAATATTTAATATTTTTCCAATGTGCAACCCACATTAAATATGTATCCCAAAAATAAAATATTTTTTTTTAAAATTTAAAAATAAAAATAAAAATGTATCCCAATGTTACATACAACATACAAAGTGGCCCCAAGAATGTCACACCCATGTGATGTGCACATCCCTATATTTCCATGGTATACCATTAACAAATATAAATTTTACATTTTTATCATTATGTAAGGTGTAAAACACATGTTTTCCCAGCATTGTAGTGCTTCTATGCCATTATTTTATATAAATATATTTATGTTATCCTACACAATCACATTTTACATGGAATTTTTATTACACCTACTTGATTACATTTGGAATATGGCCATGTTATATTTCTCCCACTCACTTGTCCACACACTTGGGGGAAATATTTTTATTCCTCGTCACATGAGATTTCATGCTTCTACCATTTGATTCACACACTAGGGCCAACATATTGTCACATGTAGTCGTTAGGATTTTAATTATTTGTAATTTGATTCCATAATAATATATGCACTCTATCTCCTCTTTCTTTTCTTCTGGAGACTCCTATAATTTTCAGCCCCTTCTTTGTTGCTTGGCAACTATTTGTAATTTTTATTACTTTTTTTAATAAAGGGAATGGGTCCCTATCCCCCAGCTTACGAATCAAAAATAAAAAATAATATATGCACTCTATTTGAGGGGGAGGGGTATATCAAACACTTTATACTATCTTAATTTTTTACAATTTCAAACATGAATAAATTCTAGGGACCACATCAATTCCAACTCTACAACAAGCTTATACATCATGATCTCATTAAAAAAAATTACATGTTCTCATGCTTGTATCAACTATGGGGCCTATACTAGTTCCAAATCCATGACAAACCTAAAATTTATATTTTTTTGGCTTATTTTTGTATAGATTGTGAGGGCCACATTGGTTCTAACTCCACAACAACCCTATGAATCATGATTTCATTCTTTTTATCAATTTTTATGTTATCTAATGCTTGTGTAGATTTTGGGTTCATACCAGTTACAAATTGACAATAACCTTACGTATCATGTTTTAATTTTTTATTTCATGCTTGCATAGATTGTGGGGGAAAATTGGCTCCAAATCCATGACAAGTTCATACATCATGACATCATTTTCTTAATTTTTTATATGGTTTCATAGGGTAACTTGGTCACATCCGCATGACTCTAGACTCAAACCTCACATATATTTTCCCTTTCCCACTCGATAGATTTCATGCTTTCTAAATTGTGAAATGACAATAATTATGTATTTATGCTACAAATGTTGTTTTGTAGGCTTTACTAGTAATTTGAGTATGTATATCAAGAGATGCTGCTCTAAAAACATAGAAAAACCATGAGGTAGTGTCCTACTATGCATCTACGAAAATTCTCTTATTTTATTTATTATTTTTATTACTTCAGCATTCATGATTTATATAGCTCACATACACCCCAAAGTAGGGGCAAATTTTAGAGTAGAAAAGTGCATACCTTGCCATCTTGCCCTCTTAATTTATACTCAATTTTGAACTAATCATAAATAAATTATGCTAATGCTTAATTTTCCCTATTTAGTGCATAAGCTTACCCCAAAATTAAAGGATATTAGTCACGTCTCTACCTTAGTCCCAATGGTTTATATTGTCTTCCTCTATAGTAGTTTCCATGTCACAATCTTGCATACTTAATCACAAGGGTAAATGTGTTCTTTTGATAGGACCACACTTACAACCTTGTCCTCCTAATTCAAACCTTTCTTCATACTTTCTCAACCTAAACCTATCAAATTATTTCACTATTACCCATCAAATTGTTTTCCAAATATTTCAAATTGAACATGAATGATCTTATATTTATAGACTAATCATAAATTATTAATAAATCATTAGATCATCCTATTGAAACATATCACATCAGAAACATTAACATTGCATCATATATTGCATCAACATTCACACTAAGAAATATTGCACTATCATCTAGACAACTTGCATATGTTTTACATATATTCTAATCTTATTCATCAACAATAGAGAATTGACTGCTATCAAATTGAAATGATTCCCCTTTGTCTTTAGAAGGCTCAAGATAAAAGGTGCAAGTACATATGAATATGTTCCAAAAATTAACATTAACATAAGACAAAATTGTGTTCATCATAATAGAACTAAATCACATATGTACAAGTACATCTAAAAACAATGTAGAAACAATATATACTTTTATGACAACTAAAACAATATTTATTAAAAATCATATTTCAATCATTCTACAAACCAATCAAATTTAACTCCCTCTTTCTTTTTTATTTAAAGAATGTCAGCTCATATGTTTTATATGCAAGACATCTCTACACACTCTAATTAAATAAAGTTTCCTCCCCACTTTGAAAATCAAACTTCATGGGAAGACAAACCCCTTTATGGACTTGATCATAAGACAATCCCCAACAAGAAGATTTGACTTGACCAAAGAGTAATCCTTAAAAAAGGAAATTATAAGCATATGCCTTAAGGCCATCCCACACAATTCAGGGTTTGAGATTCCTCATGATCAATTATAAAAATAAAAATGCCTTGATGAAGATGCATGAATCCTCTTTATTTATGAAAACAAAAAGCCTTGATGAACGAGCTTCCATTTAAGATATATTAATGTCCTTGGGCAGTCCTAAGCCTAGTAACGTGCCCATGTATGCCTATAAATTCTAGTTTTCTAACCAAATCTAAGTTAGCACAAAGTTGTTCTCTCCACTATTTTAGACTCCTTTCCTTTATACTCACTTTAGAGCATTTTAGATCTTCTCACATGCTTGCTTCCCAAAAAAACCACACATATTTTTAGTTTAAGGATTTTTATTTTAGTTGTTTGACTTTTGAAAAAAATGAAGAATAAAAAATAAAAGTTATTATTATTTATAGTTTCCATGATTTCAGAGGGCTTTAGACATGGAGACATCTTTATTGTACCTTGTTGATTTTATTTAGTTTTATTATGTTGATTCACACATAATCATGTTGTTTAAAAGGGTTATGTTTTTTAGGTAAGTTATGGATTTAAGTTATGTTGTAAATGAGTGATTCAAAGATTTTAATTAGGAATTAAGTTTTATTTTGAATTTTTTAAGGGATGAGATTATAATTGTATTTTAGATTATTTTAATACAATAGATATTTTTTAATTGAAAAAAATATTGAATATTCATACAATTTTTATTAAAAATCTCAATACCAATAAATTAGAAAAACATCAATAATTATTATAAAACTTCTTAACATAATAATAGTATTAATTATAAATATATTTATAAAAATGAATAATCACCAAGTATAAATAAAATATAATAAAGTAAAGATACAAATGTAATAACAAAGGATTTAATATTTTGAGATCAAAGAATAAAAGTAAGGCTTTTATATTTAATAGTGTTTAATAGTTATTTTAATTATTTTCTTGTTGTGTTGGACATGTTGAAAGATATTTTATTTGAGAAGATGTTTTAATGCACGTTCATGTTAGTTTTATTATGTAAGAAATTAATACATTTTATAATATTTAGAATTAATTTATATTAAGATTTTAGAAGTAAATTAAAAATAATATTTAGTTAGAAAATGGATGGAAGAATATGTTGTTAAATATGTTTGAAATTAATTTATCATTGCATTAAAAAATAGTTTTTTGTATGGAGAAATATCTTAAAATTTAGAAATTGACTATTCCTTATTGTGGTTCAAATTTCAATTTGTAGAAGTGAGCCCTACACCTATGGAAGTGAATCTAGTACATGAAATTGATCATAATATACAAGATTGAATTGGTAGATAGTTGGTGATTACAACTAGTACACCTCAATTTGTTGTTCCTATGTATGTGAGTGTGTGGTATCAAGAGACATTGTTTGGGAACTTACTATGCAAGGATTTATTCTCTTTTGGACAAGCCTCCAAGAGGATTGATTTAATGACAATGAACCAAGATTGAGGACATCAAGAAATCATGTCATATTCCTAAGATGATCATGCAAATAATATGATGATGATCTTCTAAGATGATACTATCACGCTTTCATGTAAATGTTGTTCTAGGGTATCTTGCATGTGGCCTATTTATTGTAAATGGATAAGGAATTAACTTAAGTAAAATAAAATAGCACAAAAATTCACATAGATGTGTACTAGGTGACCCGATAATGCTAGTAGGAAAAAAGTGGTAAATTTTAAATTTGGATTGAGTTTTAAAATTTGAAGCTTAGTTCTATGTGTAGAAAATGGCAAGTTAATTTTGTGCTTGCAAATTTGAGAGATCTAGGGATCATAATCGATTCATGGGAGTGAGTGATCATGCAAAAAGATTAGATTAAGGTCAAGAGCCAATTTTTACACAAGAATATGCTACTTGTACACTTGTTATTACATAAAGTACAAACTAGAACTAGAGTGGGCCCAAATATAAGGGAAAGGGCATGGTTATAAAGCATGTAAAATTAGTAAAATGTATCACCATATGATAGTATTTAAGATCGTGAAGTCATATGTAATGAGGGAAATTGAGATGCCCCCAATATTGCCCCTATTGAAGGAAAATAAAAAGATACATATATCCATAAATGATAAGGAATATGTAAGAAAACATAAGATGTTAAGGGTATAAGAATAACAAGGATAAATAAATAGTCATAAGATTTAAACTAATAAGGTGCAAACATATAGGCATGTGAGCATTAGATAAACATGTAAATAGGTTTAAACATAATATCATAAGATAGGAGAAATAAAACCATGTGAAAACATGTAAATATCATACACATATAACATATTTAAGTAACATATGAATGCAGGTATTGCAACTATCAAAGGCTACCATCTTCTCTTGCAAGGATTGCATCTAAGACTCACTAACCTCTAAAGAGGGAGCCTCCCTACAAGATCTAGGTTCATCGTCAATATGCAATAATGAAAATACACAATGAAAACACAATAGGCTATATCTATCAACTAGGTTACATTACCTTGTGAACCTCCTCAAAATAGGAGTAACAGGCTCTATCTATTATTTTGTGTTCTCATCCTACAAATCATTATTTGAACTCTATCTATACCCTTTTCTTCTTCATCATCCTTTATCCATGTAACTATTCTTCTACACGTGTTGTTAGAGTAATAATGCATTAGATATTAATTAATTAATCTTTAATTGATTAGTATTCTAATTCATTTCATGTTCTTAAGTAAAACTTAGGAGTTTTTTTTATTAACTAGAGTGATTTTTTATTAGATCATTATGTCTCATCACATAGGATGGCAACACTTGTCATGATCTAATCCATTTATCATTTAGGGTTTCTCCTATAAAGCATTCACCCTCACTATATTATCTCTCGATCTCCTTGAAGATTCTTGAGGTTCAATCTGTAAGTTTTTCTTGTTGAGAACATATAAAATCATTGTTTGCAACTCTATTGCATGGAAGGTGTTTTTGTTCATTGTTTGATCTTGTGTCTTGTGTTTATTCACAATTCTAACATGGTATCAGAGCATGGATTCAATAAACCCCTTCTTGATTTTTGAGCTTTTTTTGTCAACTAGGGTTACAAAAGCAAATATGGAAATCTTCATTGCTTTTTTGCAATTTTTGGAGTTGGGTGAATTTTCAGTGCATGTATTGTATGACATTTTTTTCAAATATATATATAATTTTTCCTTGTCGTCTTAGGGTTGCATGGGCAACCAATACCCAACCCCTAGGGAGCTATTTTTTTGCCTTTTTACAATTTTAGCAAGATTGGGTAAATCATGATAGCTTTTTGCTTCATTATCAAAATTGGATAGATGAGATATCAACAAAAATTTGGTTCTAAGAACTATCCAATGATGTTGATTTTTTCTCAGATTTTGCTACTAGTACATTTTATCATTTGTCAAAACTTCAAATATGTTGTTTTCACTCTTGTTCTCACAACTTTTGACCCATTCCTAAATAAATAGAAATTTTCCTGTCAATGGAATATAGCCTACACGTAGGATGATAACAATGATGGCTCCCTCTCCAATATTTTTCATTGGTAGTGCTCAAGATTTCTTTGCACCCTTTGTTCCAAATCCCCTTGCGTCCTCCTTAGCAAAAGGCAATGGTGAGAGCACTATTTAGGGTGTAATGTAAGTGGGTTTTCCCCTTTCATTCCCTAGCAAGTTTGAGATGATGGCTTCTCAATTTGTACAAGGTTTTGGATGGGGTTGTGAGGCTGCTTCTCCTCGCATATCTGTGTTTTATAAAGCGGCTTTGGGTCTGCTTACCCCAAACAAGAGGTGAGGATGGAAGCAACTTGGTTTTGCAATGTTGAGGGCCCCTTCACATGACTCTAGTTCTGCAATGTTGAGGGCCTCTTCAAATGACCCTGGTTTTTCCCACCCTTGTGGTTCTTTGAAACCCCCATTCTTCATCAAAAATTCAAATACGACCCCACAAATATGTTTGGATAGTATCGCTTATGACAGGGAGAAGTTTATGAAAGATCATGCCTTGATATGCAGATTCATGAATGTTTGACCGAAGTTGTGTGACCTCCATGCCTAGATTAGCAAAAATTGGAAAGAGTACATAGAAGATGAAATCAACATTTATCCTTGTGCAAAAGGATTTTTTATTTTGGAATTTGAATATCTGGAAGACAAGAAATTGATCCTCAACACAGGTCCTTGGTTTTATCAGGGATATTTTTTATGCATTAAGCCTTGGTTCCCCTCTTTTGATCCTCAAACTGAGACATTTTCCTCAGCATTCCTTTGGGTAAGATTGTCCTACCTTCCTTTGTAATTTTTGGAAATTGAGTGCTTGATTGGAATTGCAAATGGATTAAGTAAATATCACAAAATTTCAAAAGAAACTATAAATTATGAAAACTCTACATGTGCTCATTTATGTGTTGAATTTGATTTATCTAAAGGCCTACTCACTAAAATCTCATTGAAGGTTAGAAATAGATGATGTAGACAACCCATAGATTATGAAAAGATTAATTTTAGATGTAGAGAATGTTTCTCAATAGCACATGGTACCCCACAATGCAATAAGAAGCAAGCTAACATGCAAGGTGAACTCAATTATCAACCTTCTTGGTGGAATGGGGCCGAATCCAACCACTATGTAATTTCTCCTATGGCGAAGGATGATTCGTCCTCTCCAAAATCTTTATAGAAAATGTCTCTTATGCAACACTCTCCTCCATCAATGCTCTGCCATCTTTAGATTAAAGGTGCACACCAAATCCCAGGGTAGTTGGTGCCTCTTCAACTCTTGTCAAGCCACCTGTACCATTTTCACTAGGAATTTCCAATATACAGTCTCCTATGTCTTCGGTGATTTCAATGAACTTAATTTTTGAAGATGTGATAAAGCAGGAAAATTTCATTGAGCAAAATTTCTCCTACAAGCCAGAGCAGGAATGGACAAAAGTATAAAGGAAGAAATCTCCTCCCTCAAGGGCCAAACACCCAATGAATTTAAGATCAACAAAATTTGGGGCGAAAAATTAAGTATTGTGTTTGAGGAATGTAATCATTTTTTCAAAGTAATAGAAAGAGTGTTATCCTCTCTGATAACAGTTTGCCTAAATTTTATTTTTTTTACCCATTTCTTCATTTTTTGTGATTTCAATGGTGTTGGGTGATCTTTTTGAGCTCTTCACATAAATCTATGCACTTTTTCCATACTTTTCTCCAAGTATATATTTTTTTAATGTTTTCACATTCTGGTGAATTTCTTGGACATTTTAGCTCCTAAAAACTTCACGTTTGCACAAGATGACTTTTTTTGGGCTATTCTACATGTATTTCTAGATTTTTATCCTATTTGGGCATTTTGAACATCTTTTTCATGTAGTTTCTCTTTTGTAGATGCACTAAGATAAACTTCCATTTTGGTGTATCTTTTTTGAGGATTTTTGGACATCCTATTGTGCCTATTGTACTCACATTATGCTATAAAGTGTCATGGGTGGGTTGTGAGTGCCTTTTTTTTTTCTATAACACCTTTTTCAAGTGAGTGTTCCTTCCACGACAACATCAAATCATAGTGATTCTTGTCTCATACATGTGTGCCTCATTTGCACACTCTTTTTATTTGTAGGTACTTTCATGTGCACATTCAAATGTTATTTTTTCTCCTTCATCCACTTCTTGGTGACATATAGTTTTAGTGGACCTGTCTTGGCTCTCCCTTTCCATATTATGGGGGGGTTTCTACTGTTGGTGCTAATGCTTCCTTGGTTTCATTTTTAGAGTGATCTTTGTATCTAGTTCTTATTCTTATGTACTAGGTAGATGCAATGGTTGGTCACCCATGTATTCAGTGATATGGAAAATTTACCATATGGACACTCTTGCATTCCTATTTCTAGAGGCAACCTTTTATTTTCACTTGATTAGTGTTCTTCAGACTATTAGTACTCGTGCCATTTGTATCTTCGAGTTCCAAATTTTTTCCTTAGTTTTTCATCTAATTTGAGTAGTGTTGTTGGGGGTACTCAAGTAGATTATTTTCTTCTTGATCTTGATCATCATCTATTTTAGAGGAGGTTCTTCATTTCAATACTATAACAATCGTCATTCAACAATTGTCTAAAAATTCTTCGTGCTTGTGTGATGTTCATGTTCCTATTATTTTTGGGATATTGTTTTGGAGGCTTCTTAGTCCTTCATTCACCTTTCTCCCTTTTGGAGAGGAGTTTTCTCCTTTTTTTATCTAGTTGTGAGAGATTAAATTGTTTGTATTGTTGAACACACTCGGAGATCGAGAGGGGGGGTGAATCAGTCTTGTCAAAAACTTGATCCCTTTGGGAAATTAAATATTTTAGCACAATACATCTGTCTTTATTAGATCAAAATCTTTAAACATAATAGTAACAAAGAAGGATGTAGCAGTTTGAATCTTCAACAAATTTCCAACAATCCTTAGTAATGAAAGATAGAAATTCTACTTCTAATCAGATCAACTACAAAGAACACACATGCATAAAAGAACACCAAATTTACGTGGAAAACCTAATAACGGAAAACCATAGTGAGTTAACTCACAATATAAAGGCTCATTGCCAAAAAAGACTTGAAAACTAAGGCATACTACTTTGGAGCAAGATACAAAGGACTTGCAGAACTGAAGCTAACACAATTTTAGGGGCAAGATACAAGGAACTGGTGAGATTCACTATCTCAGAGTAGGATATAGATAATTTATAAGAGATTACAATATTTGCCAATAATTCATTTTGTTGACTAAGGCATTAAAGCATATTTTCTTCCATAAAATTTAGCACTATCTCTACTGGATATTCAATACATTTCACACACACGCCTTCACACTTGTACACTTATCCACCTTATTATGTTTGAAATGATCTTGCATTTATATCCACCACAACACTTCAAAACTTTAATTAGGTCAACCAAGAAGAAGATGAACGATGAATTCAAGAAGTCAACCACCAAGGCATAATGTGGTCCTATACCAAAGATAGAGAGGACCAAAAAAAAATACATCTTCCAATGTGATCCAAACCAATTTACATACTAGCACACATCAACCTAAGTCAACATCAAGGAAACATGTAGATGAAACTTTGAAGTGCATAACTAGTTGACCTAAAAACATACTTTGAATTGAGTTTGCTCAAAGTTGTTCTAACCAAGATAGGCCAGGACCCAAATCTAACTTGACACATCTTCAAATGTTGGTGCATACCCCCAAGCATATAGTGCAAGCAAGGAAACAAGCCTTGTCAGCCAAATATCTACAAATAACCTAGATAGCCAACTCAAGACACAATGCAACACAAAAGAGGCCAATCAACATCCTGTAGATCACATGGGGATGTTCCATGAATATCCAACAAAAATTTCAACCACTTCTTTCATACTGTCATGCCACAAACAACCACCACAAACCAAGCAAGAATAAAATACTTCATTTAGGAAGCATAAAACACATAATCAAAAGATATATCAATAACTGATCAATTTGTGGATCACTTTAACACATGAAATTGGAACTAAGACACTACACAAACGTTGAGAACACGTTCATTAAGCCTTAGGAGCAAAGACACCAATGCAAAGAAATGTGGAGCATTTCTTAGATTAATCCACACAACTAACAACATTGCCAACCTTTTGTAATTCACATAAACCTCCTCAACAACACTAGTGACCTGAAAAGATAGGAGTGCAACATCCCCATAACACTAACTTTGAATCCCAAATTGTAAGACCGTGTTTTCAACAGTGGAGGAATGCAGAGCATTCTCCCAGAAAAACTTCAATGCAACTTCCATGAACATAACCACTTAAGCAACTTGCAAAAGCCAAAAATTTCTTCCATAAGCACATGCTTCAGCAGGAACATCATGAGAGAGTATAAGACATACTATAGACCTTCAACAACATATCTCCACTGTCAGCAACACTTTTAATCCTCATCTTAATATATCATTATGAAATCAACTTTGTTGACAACAACTATACTTGATAATTTTTAGCTAAGGCATGACATAGAACGATGAACTTCAACAACATCACCATACTTCTTAGATAAGGCATGACATCCACCCATGAACTTCAACAAAACCATCATACATCAATGTTAACCTAAGCTTAATGTTGTCAACCAATGATAACTGCAGGCATTGCAAACAATTCAACACTAGTACCAAACAATTCCAACAATCCCCCTTACTTCTCAAGTGTTGACAACAATAACAACCACAAGCTATTCACCAAGTGTTGTCACAAACCACGGACAAAAAACACACAAACGTGTGACAACCAACAACAATGTTGACATCAATGACAACAACTAGGGGATTTGGGTGCCACTTTCAAGTGATATTAGTTAATGGTTTTGTAATTTCTCTTTGGTGGCTTTGTCTATTGGTTTATCTATTTATTAGGTTCTTGTTATGGATTTTGCAAAGAGTATTTTGTACAAATTGCTATGTTTCCAATATTGCTCCATATTTGATTGTTAGTGTTGTCTTGTATAAAGGATTTTTGCTTGAGTTGTATTGTAAGTGATATTGTTGATTAATACATTAGTTCAATCTTTGGAGGTTGGATTTTTTTTTCATCATTGTGTTATGGTGAGTGATTTTCTTTTGTTGTTTATTTCTTGTAAATTATTTTAGTTTGTATATTTTGTTCATCTCTCCTCTTAGATTAGTATATGAAGGATTTCTAAACCTTGGTTTCCTTTCAATTATAGAACACTTCAATTTCTAATGGGATGAAAAAAATCATATCCACAACATCTACATGTAGGCCACATGTTTGGTTGTCATTAAACAAATAATTTAAACTACTACAATCCCAACAATGTGGACCTATAATTAAAATAATTTTATTTGATTAACCAAAGCTTAATAATAGATGGGCTCTTCAATCATCCATTAGATCATGATGGCACACATTTTAGATTGTTTGGTTAGCTATTATTGAGTCAAAACTTGCCCATTTTTCTTAGTGCCTTTTAAATCAAGTCCTTCCTATTGGTTTTAGATTGATTCATTTGAGACTCTTCAATCTTCATTGTTCATTTTGCGAGCGCTAGGAAACATGAAACACTTCTTTTAGTTTTGTCCTAGAGTCTAGGTGGCATGGTATTAGATTCATGGTTTTTTCAAGCCTTTAAAATATGAACTTTTTTCTTGGCACATGATCCTACTAGGAGTTTGTCCTAGAATTCTTGCTAAATTCACACACATATGGCATGCTTTCATAGTGAAAATCCTATTTAACATTTGGAGAGAGGAATTTCACTCTTCTTTTTGGATGTATTATTGACAATAATTTTGTGTACTCAAGATTTATGATACATTCCAATGTTTTAATGTATCTATGCAAGTGCAAGCTAATATAATTGCACTTGAAGTGGCACACTTACATGGGCTTCTTGATCATTGGGGCAATGCATATTGTATGGTTGCTAGTCTTTTGCTAACCTCTTCATACAATAGGGACAATTCCTCCTTGAGAGTGTTGACATGGTTGGACTGATAATGCTCATGGGCATGATGATTCTCATGCTTCTGAATGTAGAGCTCATGGTCACAATGTTGATTGTTGGTCCTAGGCTTCCCATCAACCTTTTGCTTCTTCTCAACCCCATGATAGAGGTGCTTTTAAAGTTCCTTGTCTTGCCTTAACTACTTCTCCTCCTAGGGTTGTTGGTCAACCTCCTAATAAAGTACAAATTAATTATGAACATGTTAATAATGTTGCACTTACATGTTGGGAGCCTATTCTAGATGGTTAAGATAACCCCAATGTGGAGAAAGCATATCTTTGTGCATAGTAAGATAACCCCAATGTGTAGAAAACATATCTTTATGCACCACCTTGTGCTATTAACCAATAACTCTTTTTACTTAGCAATATTACAATTCTCTATAAATTTATTATTTAAAATAGAACTGCCTTATAATATATTTTTAAAAACTTTATACAACTAATAAAATAACACTATTTCATAAAAGAATACGTGAAAAAAAATATTACTTGCCCCAATAAAATGTTGTTACACCTTGTTTGCCCATTTCTGCAGCTCTAAAGTCAAATTTAAGCTGGAGGTCTTATAGAGCCTTTGCTTTCTCATGTTTGGCCGTTTTAACTTCTTAAAAGAGATTGTGGCGCAAGTAGGGCTATGCCAATCTGCACCCACATGCTCAGATTACGTCCATAGGGGTACTTTTTGTTCTGAAAATTAAGTGCCCATTTGCAGCAGTATCCGATTTGTTAAAATAACAATACTCGAATGTTGAAAATGAAGAAAAAGTACAGTTCCCTATGTGAAATGGAGCATCAGCACAAGCGTAGGCCTTGGCCTAATCCACGCCTTCATGAACGGCTTTTGGTTTTGTCACAGGGAGGGATTTCTTGCACTCTGAGGGATTGTGGGGCTGAGAGCGTGGCAGATATTGTAAGTAACGTCTGTCTGCACAATTTTTTAAGTGTTTTGCCAACTGTTCGGACCTTAGAAATTGCACATTTCTTATAAGAGCCCATCGGATTCGTCTTCCAGGTATGCGGGTGACGAGTGGGGAAATCAGAGCAAAAGTTTGAACTTTTCTCTTGATTTGCCTCGGCACCTGCATTTGTTTGGAAACTAAGTTTCTGCCGTCGAAGGCCTTCCTTTGAAGTTGACTAATTTGGGGATAGGATTGGACCACATTGGGGTCTACATATCAAATTGATTTTGGTATTCACTTTTACTATATTAAGCCTTATAAATATTTTATACCATAATTATAGTGTAAAAGGCACTCCCCAAGGGCATTTGGTGACTGGATTAAACCCACTTCATATAGTTTCAGGTAAGTCACATTTGTATTATATTAACCTTTCTTCTTCCACTGCCCATGGTTATTTATGTTTAAACTGCATTAAGTATCGCATTAGGACATTTTTGGAACTGTATCAGACCACCCGGAGATTGGATTAATCCTCCATTCCGTATTGGTTTAGGTACTCACTTACGATTAAGTTTTTTTCTTGCCTTGCTTGTAAGTACATGGTTTCGCTCCATTAGGCCATTTTGAGATTGGGTTACTGTTCATTATATTGGTCTGGATGCTCACTTTGTACTGTATTGAGCTTTCTTGTTAGCTTATGTTTAGATGTTATGTTTGTACTTTAACAGGCCATTTTGGGATTGAATTAGGTCATTGGACTAGACCATTTTGGAAGTGGATTTAGTCTTCAATTCATAATGTTTTGGGTACACACTTTCACTGGATAATGCATTGTTTTTGAGGCACTTTAAAAAAATTTCCTGTACAGGGATTGAAATTGACCTTTTGGAGATTAGATTTACCCTCCAACTTAATGTTGTTTTGGGGGTTCATTTTGTACTGTATTAAGCTGTCTTCTTGCATTGATTTTAGGTACTAGATTTACACTGCATCAGGTATTCGGTTAGGACATTTGAGGATTGGATCAGTCCATTTTTGGGAATGGATTAGTCCATCTCGTGATTGAATTAGACCATCTTGAGATTGAATCAATCCTCCATTCTAAATTGATTTGGATACTCACTTTGTACTGTAAAGATTTTTTTTTAATTTTTTTGGTACATGTGTATTCTGCATTAAGCTAACTGTAACCATGACCTGATTTTCTGTTTTCTTAAGCTGGAATATAATGCATTAGGCTTAGAATTATTATAATTTGAAATCGTGTCTCTTGCTCTGGAATGTAATGAATTAGGCTTAGCATTAGCACTGCTTCATTTTATTTCTAATTTGAATATTTGTTTGTATTTTAGATCTAAGTTTATGGCTATTTTTAAATTTTATGGCCTGGTAGTTAAATTGAAGCATGCTCTGAATTGAAATGGTTAATGTTTTGCATGGAATTGGATCCTTGTCCTGCATTTATTTAATTCTGTTTGTGCAGTGAATTAGGCAATGTTACACACATATTGAATTGTATTCTCTATTGGCATTGATTCATCTGGGAAAATCTCCTAGGCTTATCATTAGCGTGCTTGTTCTGTGTTTTTTAATTTAGAGTTCTTATTTTATTTGGGGTCCGAGTTTATAGTGATTGTGTCTTAAATTGCATTTTTATGGTGTGGTATCCGAATTGATGCATGATCTAGAGTGAGATAATTGGTAGATTGGACTGAATTGGGCTCTAGATATGGTATGAATTGATTCTGCTTTTGCACTGAATTATTTTCTGAATTTGGTTGAGATGACTTAAATTTTGCTCTGGCTTGGGCTCTGAATGAATTTACTTTCAATCAGACTCCACATTTGGTTGAGATATTTTGCATATACCTGTCGAGGCTCTGTATTCGCTTTGATCGAACTCGGAAAAATTCTTCTGGTTGAGTTCTAAAAATAAAACTTCTATCCTGATTGGCAGGTTTGGCATGCGATTCACCTCAAATTCAATCTAACATTCAGACTTAATGTGTGCATATTGAGATGGGGTTTGGAAGCAATCCAAAAATGAGAGGTGCTGAATATTTGGAAGGGATTCTTCCAGACTATGTGGGAATGAAAGGAAGAATAAGGCCAAGTAAGACTGCTTTTACACATTTGGGTGCATGCCTAACATGCTTGCAATTTTCCTTTGCCATCTATGCAACTTTTCTTCTCTACATAATGACGCCTACAGTGGATTTAAGGACAATGGATCTGAGGCCTAGTACACATGTTCCATGGGCAACTCATATTGCCAAGCACTGGAGAGAATTTAGTACAAATCCCCAATCTCAAGATCTTGACAATGAAAGCTCCATTGTCAATGCAGGATCTGTTTTAAAATATGAGGTTTGTGAGCAACAAAAAATTAATTTTTCGCAGAAAATATCAAATGATGAAAGGATGATAAGCATCAAAAGAGAACTCTACAATGAGATTTTAATTTTCCAGAACAGGACATTTGGAGCTGAAACTTTGGAGGAGCTAATGAGATTGCCTTCTGCATGGAATTCCTCCGCAAAACCTCCAAAAATATTAGTAATTTTGAACCATTTCCAGAGGAAAACTCTCTGTGCGCAGCTTGATTCACTTCTGCATCAAACTATTCCATTCCACAGGATTTGGGTTCTTGCATTTGGTAGCCCAAATGAAAATTCCCTGAGAAGCATTGTGGAGACTTACAATGATTCAAGGATTAGTTTTGTGAGCTCAAGTTATGATTATAAATACTATGGAAGGTTTCAACTGGCATTACAATCAAAAGAGTCTGATTTTGTGTATGTTTTGGATGATGATATGATACCTGGAAAGAAAATGCTACAGATTTTAGGACATGTTGCAGGAACCAAGAAATATAAAAGTGCTGTTTTGGGTAGTATTGGAAGGATACTACCCTTTAGACAGAAGGATTTTACTTTTCCAAGCTATAGAAAGTATGGTTCCAAAGAAGCAGGCTTGTATTTGCCCGACCCGGCATATGGAATTATTGTAGACAAGATTGTTCGAGTGGATTTTCTGTCAAGTTCTTGGTTTTTACCCACAGATCTGCTCAAGACATTGTTTACTGAGAGTCCTATTACTTTTGCAACAGGGGAAGATCTACATTTAAGGTATGCAAATATGTTATTCTTCTTGTTATATGTAAACTTTCTGATTAGATTATCTCATACTTTTTTGAGGTTGAAAGATCTTATTTGGCTTGTCGATAACGTTTCCCAGAATGATAGATCTCTTGCATTTGTTATAGCAGTCCCTGTCCATTTCATTAAGGAAGCACAGAAATGTCATATAACCTGCACTCCTCAAAACGTTTATCTATGGGCAATAAGATGTTTGGGACCATCACACTTTCATGCCTGCCTAATCAAGAAAGCTGAGAAATCCCATAATTGGTTTCTTCAAATTCTCAAAGAAGCCTAGGTTCTTTTAGTTTTAGTCCACCCTAGACTAGTAGTGGAAGTATTGGAACTTGCCTGTAAACTCAGAAGTCTTCCCAAGCATCTTTAAAAACTCAGAGTTGGAGCTCTTGTGAGGTTCTTGTCTTATTTTTCTTGAAATATCTTCATTTAAAGAAAGAGGGAAAGTTTTATATTATATTAAAATGTTCCTAGTTGTATCTGTCAAAGCAGAAGATCATAAAATTGCAGAGTTGAGGGGATATAGTTCTAAATTATCACTCTGTTGCACTACATTCTAGACTTTGGCTACTGAAAAAACATTAACATACAAAGCGCTATGAATATGGAAGGAGCCCTGAAGTTAGAATCATCTGTTTTCATCATAACCTCTTTTTGATTAAAAAGACATTTTGTTGTCATGATTTTTGATAGAAGAGTTTTCGTGACATTCTGTCTTCATATGATTGGAACATCTGTTAGCCTTTTCTTCAAAATCAGCCTGGCACTCCTTTGAGTGAGAATTTTCCTGATCTTTTCTACCATGGCTCATTTCAAATGGAACAGCTAATTTTTTATATAGAAGGGAAAGCACAAATCAGAGTACACCTTTAACAGTTTTCATACCCAGACAGAAGATTCTTTACAGAGGGAACTTACCAGGTCCAGTTCATGGAGGACCCTTCACTACTGGCACTTAGTTTATATCTATGTCAAATTTACTCACCTCTTTATGAAAGGATATTAGTTGTATGGTACCTTGCCAAAGAGTGAGAATGTGCTAGACTCCTAAGAGTTATTTTATTACATGATTTGGTCCACATTTGAATTATTTGCCCGGAATCTTAGGGTGATGTATTTATGTTATACAATTTTTTGTGAGTCTCCTATCCAGATGATTTCTTTCTTGCCCAGTTTAGAAATCAATGGGAGGTCCTTTAGTAGAGTGCAGGTCTTTGTGATGTCATTTGTTGAAAATTTCCAGGTTCAGCAATAATTCCTTAAACCTACTTATTTGGGTTTATGATGATCTTCCCAGCCCTGGTTCTCCCCAGGTTTCCTCTAGCTGTCCCATCAAACAACAGAAGCTATGGTTGCTTTCATGGGTTTTAGGTTTTTCTCTATCTACCTCTTCTATATCAGCTATTTTTTTCATTGCTTTTACTACAGTTAGCTCTGTTAGATTTAATCAATATGGATCTGAGTAGGAAGTTACATTTTTTGAGCTCTTCTTCTCTTTGCCCAAAACAAAATCTTTTTTCATTCATTGGATTACAATTTAGTATTTGAGGGTATTCTATTGTTTGAGGGTATGGGTGAAACTTTTGCTCTATTTTGCAATGCTTCTTCATTGGAATGATTTAAAGTAATTCTGATATTTTTGAGAAACATGGCAATATTTTCTGTCTTGTTGCTATTCCATTTTGGAATCCTAGCTTTGTGTATTTTCCCCAATATAATCAAGTTGATCAAATCTGGAATATTTTGAATTTCCTTCTCAGCCATGAGTTGATATTTTGAAAATCATAAAATCCATACAAAGGTTGTTTGTAAGGATTGGCCACTCTTGGAGACCCAAGAAACATGATTTTTTTAATAAGATTCCATCTTAACTTCAGAAAGACAAATGAAATGCAGAGTCTATAGCAAGAATTAAAAAATTGGATGATGTCCATTTGAAACATTTCTACTTTCTGTCATTGATACTTATAGATCAG
This sequence comes from Sequoiadendron giganteum, assembly GCA_007115665.2. NCBI lineage: Eukaryota > Viridiplantae > Streptophyta > Pinopsida > Cupressales > Cupressaceae > Sequoiadendron > Sequoiadendron giganteum. The sequence goes on from CM021107.1 coordinate 516,733,370, forward strand.
ATTGTATCTTGTTAAGTACTATTTCTGAGGAAAAATGCACTTTTTGTTTTGTAATTTTTTTGTGGATTTGTCTTTCAGATTGTAAATATGTTACAAAGGCTTACGATATAGTCTTTTAGAATCCAAACCTTCTATACTAGTATATGCTTAACAATGCTTTCTTGTGATTTGTCCTTCAGCTTGTAAATATGTTAGAAGGGTTATTAATATTATATACTTTTTTAGCTTAATAGATCAAATCCGGTATTCAAATTCATGGCTTTTATCTTATCCATGTAAAGTTAAAATCCCATTAGGATGCAATATTTGAAGGTCTCAAAACTGTTCTCTATGATATTTCATTTCTCGGGTCAGGGCAGGTTACAAAATTTACATGTTGATCCTTTGAAATGCATTACTAAGATGGAAATTTTTTGTTTTCTTTTGAATGCAGCTACCAGCTTCAAAAGTACAGAAATGCTGGTTCTTTTGTTCTTCCTACAAATCCAGAGGATAAAGAAACATGGGGAGACAGCGAGCACAGACTTGCATATGTCTCTGAGACAACTGTAATTCATAAGGATATAGTGCAAATTCGAGATGATCAATGGTGGAGAGTATTTTCTCGTGGCTATGTCACACAATGGGCTGCAATGTATCCTCAAAAAACAGATGCATTGTTCTTTGCTCATTCTGTAAGTGAGGTTGTGGCATTGCGTCCCCTTTTTGAAAGATTCCAATCTGTTGTAGGGAAAAAAGCTTTCATTGTTGTCTCAGGAGGGCTGTATTGTCCATGTGAAGAGGCTGCTATAGCTCTAGGATGGCCAAAACCAGTGTGCCATGAAAGGCGCTTCAAAATCTTTGATTTGGAACTTGACTCCATTTCAAAAGCATCACACTCTCAAGTTTCTCTCGTCCAATCAGTTTATTCAAGCATGAAAGGACTTCTTAAAATTCATAATCCTTCTCTGGTAATCACTGTATCTGACATTGATGCAAGTGTTAGGGATGGACTGAAATTAGCTGTCTCAAGCAATGAAAAAGCTTCTTTGATACATTTACCAAGATCTGTTGTGCCTAAAGTTCTCTGGTTAGCAGATCTAAAGTCTTCTGTTCTGCCAAGTAAGACACCTCTCCTTCCATTTTTTTTAAAGAAACTCATTTTATCAAGGATCCTGCAAATATCCTGTATTGAGAGAAATGTAGATTTTAATAAGCTTTGGTCCTTTGCACTAAAAATCCGATAAAAGCTTTGTTTACATATAAAGAATCTTTCTTTGAATGGTTTAGTACTTGTTTCCGACTAAGGAATTCACTTTTTTTATTTTTGCAGATTGGAATCGAATGAAAATATCTGTGAATATCATCACGCAAAATAGGCCTTCATCTCTTCAGAGGCTCCTCAAATCTCTCTCTCATGCCTATTACCTTGGAGATGAAATATTTCTGACTTTTAACATGGACAGTAAAGTTGACAAAGAGACATTGAACATTGTGAATAGTTTCAAATGGCCTCATGGTCCAAAATATTTTAGGCGAAGAATTATTCAAGGTGGTCTTATTCGAGCTGTTAGTGAGAGTTGGTACCCCACTTCTGATGATGATTTTGGCTTGTTACTTGAAGATGACATTGAGGTTTCTCCATACTACTATTTGTGGATGAAGTATGCTGTTCTAGCCTACCATTATGATCCTGAAGTTACTCTTCCTGAACTCAATTCTGTTGCCCTATATACTCCTCGGTTGGTTGAGGTTGTCAAGGAGAGGCCCAAGTGGAATGCCACCAATTTCTTTAAGGAGATTCACCCCAACACTCCATACTTGCATCAATTGCCTTGCAGTTGGGGAGCTCTTTTCTTTCCTAAGCATTGGAGAGAATTTTACACATACATGGGCACGCGATACACAGCAGATGCCAAAAACAATTCTGTCCAAATTCCAAAGTCGAGAACCAATGGTTGGCAAGCATCTTGGAAGAAATTTCTAATTGACATGATGTATCTAAGAGGTTACGTCACTTTGTATCCCAACTTTCCTAACCAAGCCAGTTTCACTACAAACCACATGGAGCCAGGTGCCCACATTAATGCATCAAACAATGCTTTGACGCACAAGAAAGAGGATTTTGAGGTGCCTCTGTTACAGGAAGATTTCATGGCTCTCTTGCCAAATGGAAAGCTTCCCTCTATGTCTAAGCTACCGGTGCTCAATTTGTTCAATCAGCCAGTTAGTTTAAAAGGTCTAAAGTCTGCTGGGGCAAAGCTTCATCAGGATGTGATTCTATGCAATGCTACAGAAGTTGTGATTGTAGATAATGATACCGGCCTGCCTTTACGTTGTGCCAAGTTTTGATTTTTCATTTGTCCTGGACAAAAGCTTCCAGTTGAACTTCACTGTCTCCCATAATGCTTCTCATAATATCTTTTTAATACAGATACATGATCAAGAGGTCTTCAAAGCGAGCTATAGTTTCCTTCAATAAGCCCTAACCTGCTCCAAAATGCAGGAAAGATATTGTTTGTACGCTTTTGATTAATGATGAATGTAAATTGTTAAATTCATTACTACCTCCAATAATACATAAATTGAATTTGGACTCAAGTAGAAACTAACGTAAAAAGCTCTGGCTGTTAAGTGAATTAAAGGTCATTTGGTAACAAAAGGCTTAATTAAATTTCAAAATTTACATCTGAAAGATCAGTATTTTGTGCTACTAAATAGGAAAGACTCATCAAGTGTATGCTTAATCTTCGTGATTATGCCATATAGAGAAGCAAAAAAACTGAGTAGTCAGGGAAGGACAGTGCAGTGCTCAAAGTATGAAGCCATCGGAGTCATGTATTCATCATACAGTTGAACACAATGGTTCAAATTGTATACATTTATTTTTTATGGGTCACTGTGATATGAATTTATTATTAGAAAGCAACAGGATCTAGGAAGTTTTTTTTTTTTAATGCAAGTCGTTAGAATTGTGGGCTCAATCAACAATTACAATGTAATGATTCATCAAACAAAATGATTTCAGTAGAATTAATTCCTTGGGCATCACATTAATCAATATATTCAGATAGCAGTAGTCAGCCCGGTCAGTATTTGAGCCCAACAATTGCAATGTAATTATTCAAAACTAATCAATATATTCAGATAACTGTAGTCAGCCCGGTCGGTATTTGAGCAATACATCATAAAAAGGGTAACTACAATATAACCCAAATTCTATGAGAATACTTCTCAGTATTCTTTGGGAGATTTGATGAATAGCACCAGAGGTTGGGATTTTATCAAATAAAACATGAAAACTTGAGGAGAACAACTTAAAGAGTAAGTAAGAACTGGTCTAGCACTTTGGCAAAAATGCAATTAAAACGTGCAAATTAAAAAAAATTATAAAATTTTGATTATTTCGCTGGGTACAAAAAGGAACAACTTAGATTAGTTTTGGCCAACCACATTGAGTACTTGTGAGTCTACTGATACATGCTGACTATGATGAGTTATGAGCCAAGCTAGTTGACTCTGCTTGTTCTCTTAGTCAGCTTGAGTCAAACTTGTGAGTACTTGATCGGTCAACTAGAATACTATAACAATATGCTGCATTGTCTGGTCTTGTTCTTTGGGTCAGGTAAATTTCTGTAGGTATAACCAATTATCTGAAAGCAGCCAAGTGTTGAAAATTTGTTCTGGTGTTGTTTGGTCATTGAACAGACTTAAATCATTAAGCATTGACAACATTAATTCTTCTAACAAGTTGGAAAAAATTTAGGATAAATGTGCAGGCTAGGTTTCCTCCAGAACAGCCAATATCTGACATAGTGCCTCTCAATATTTACACAAACTACTTAAATAAAGTGAAAATTGATTCTATTAACGTTTATAGATTATGAGCTTGCACGGGTAGCAGAGTTGGCTTGGGCAGTGAGTTTGCTCCCCATTGGTCTCGGGTTCGACTCCACTCCCGGGTTTAAGAGGTGGGACTTCTTGCGGGTGGGGGATCTCACCCGTAGGGGACTAGTCTCGACCCAGCTCGCCCCATGTACCCAAGATATGGACTGCTGGCCGCTGGACTGGGTTGTGGGGACACCCCTGTAATATAAAAAAAAATGTTTATAGATTATGATCAATAGCAATATTAGAAGCTGTGTGTATAAATTAACAATTTGTTAAATTTCCAGAAAATTGAGATTTCCTTTAAAATAAGAGATGAGGAACGCAGAACTCCTTTTCTCTCTAGGCAAGAATGACATGAAAAAAAATCATGGAAGCATTAAAATAAATTAATAAATCTATATAATATTGTATAGAATTATAAACAAATTACAATTGCAATTTTTTTTTTTTTCTTAATTAAATTATTTGAGGATCTATATATGGGACCCCCTTCAATTACAAACAAAACAAACAAATCCATTAAACTTATGTATCAGAAGATACCACATTTTTCCTGTCTTGCTTTTCGATCTGAGTATTATATGTTCTGCAAGCTGAAACATTATAGATTTCTTCCTTAGCTTAACCTTTTTCCATTGAAGCGATACTCCATTCGCTTCATAATTTGTATGAGAAGACTCTGACAACGGGTGATTGATTGTTGTTAGCAAGGATTCTTGAAAATGGGACGCTAACTCCCCATTCTTCTTCATTCGAATGAGCTGGTGGCTACCCTATTTCCACCATGCTACCGATTGACTGTTTTGGAAATAATGGATGAAGCATTGAGTGCACCTCTATGGGCAAAACGGATTTCTCAGGCATTCCCCTAAATTCCGCCATACTAACAAAAACCTTTTCTTTGCATTCCTGAGAATATTGTACCTGAGAATGCTCTTGCTGAGACTAGGATTGGGCTAATATTTCGAAGTATACTGGAGGCGATGATGGCGGCAGTGCATCCTGAAGTAGCATCAAAGCTTGTATAGCAGCATAAGATTGCTTCTCCACGTCAATGGTACCTACTATATCATCTTCCTCATCATTGGATGAATCTTGTGCCACCCTATTTAACAGACAAAAATGAAAACCCAGCCCCTGACAACATATTGTCTATTTCACATTTTTGGGTTCCTCAATTGAATAATCTGTATCTATATGCCCTACTTGAAAGCAACCGATGTGGCTAAATGGAATGTTTTCATAGTCTAAAACGTGCTTGCATATTCTCTCTCCTGCATAGTGTAGACACTCCAAATTTACTATCAATTTCTCATATATATTTTTTAAATTAATTAATTAAGTTAAGCATTCATCAATAATCAGTTCTTCTTTAAGGTTGATTAATTATATTAAATCAATTAGTCTTAGTCTCCAATTTTTTCAACTTAATTAATTAATTAAGATTAATTAATCTTTCTTGCTATTTCTTTTTATATTTAAATTCACAACATCATCAATCTTTGCCCATTTAATCATAGCTATTAAATTCATCTACATGGATCATTCAAACTTGCCATCACTTAACATGTCTCTACCTTCTTCAAGCTCCCACATGTGTGAGCATACCTACTCACCCTACTCTTTGCTCACACATATGTGAGTATGTTTTTGACACACGTGTAGCCTCCATATCTCTTGCACCTATCTTTCTCACACATTTGTAGCCTACTTTTTATCTCACACCTATCCACACTCTTTTTTATCACACATGTGTAATAATGCCTACCTCTTACAACTCATTAATTATCTTGTCTTCTTATGAAACTTGTCACAAGGCTAGGCTTTCAATCACTTCCTTCATAGATTCTTTAAATCTTAGCCCTCCATTAAACAATGCATCTTAGCCATGGATTTTTCTCAAGGAAAATCTATAAATAGGATACATATAATCGCATTTTTGACATCCATCTTCATCATATTTTTATGCTATCATTTTCTTAATCTATCAAATCCTAATTTCAATATCATGCTACTGGTATATTAAGGAATTGCATTCCAACATACATCACACATCACAAAGAGCACATCAAGTGGAAAATTGGGTGCACTCCACTTCTGCTCAATCAAATGAACAAAGAAGAAAAAGGTAAAAGGTTCCATTATAACTTTGAATCTTTATGTTTCATCCCTTGTTTATTTTCTTGTCTTTATTCTAGCATGCACAATCTTCTAACCCTATTTTTTTTTAGTTTATGTAATTTTTTATGTTTAGGTTTGCGATTTAGTGCTTTCACTATGTGTTTTAACACTTTTGTGGCACAATCAGTGCATTTATGACCTAATCAACATTTTCATATTTCTAGTATCTTTTGGATTTTCTATCTCAATTTTCTAACTTTTCTTTGTTCATTTTTGAATTTTGTGTAGTCCATCATGAAGGGTGTTTATTTTATTTTTATCTTTTTAAACTCCTATTTACATGATTACGTGTGTTTCTTGTAGTTGTTTTTTCCTAGCAAGGTTTAGCACTTTTGAATTTTTGTTTTAGCAGTTTCATGGATAAATCAACACTTTCATGAATTAGCAATTTTGTGAATCAACATTTCCGATCAGTCATTTAGTGATTTTGCACCAAAGATATTCGTTTTTTTTTTTTTTTAATCATTTTCTACTTACATTGTTTTGGTTTTTCACGTTTTATTCATTTTCTAACATTTTCCCCTATCATTTCCACCATCTCTAACATTCTATTTTGTAGGTCCCTATTGTTTTCTAGAAAAAAAATCATTAACATCTATTTTTTGTCCTGCGTAGTTTCCTAAATCAGTGCTTATGCTTTGTCCTTTAGCACCTATGTTGTCCATCACATACGTGGAATCAACATCACCTATAGGGTATAATTATTTTATTTTTGTTTTTCTTGTTTTAACACTTTAGCTTCTAGTTTAATGCATTTGTTGTTTTAGCACATACACTATTTTGACATTTTCACTATTTCAATGCCTACACTATTTTCACACTTTCACTATTTTTGTGCCTTCAAAATTTCCCAACTCATCAATGTCAATCATTACTTTTTGTAGTTTTTAATATTTTATCTAACTACTTTTGCATTCTAACCCCATTTGTACAACTTAAAAAATGTTAGCCAAAGACATATCTTTAAAGTTTTAACACATTTGTGGTTGGAGCTACGTTTGTCTAAGGCCTCATCATTTGAGTAGTCTTAGTTGCACACTTGATTTCTAAAGGTTCATGAATATTATTTATTGTGTCTTAGAGTAGGTAGTGTGTATGCTCTCCTCTTGCACCTTTGTGTGATTTTGAGGATAAAAAATGTCACATACTCTCTTTTCTTTTCTTTTATACCAAGGAACCCAACATGTGTATCCTCTCCCCTTGTGCTTCAAGTGATCTTAGGTAATAAAAATCACTTGGATCATTCACCTCCATCCCCTTACCTCCCATTTCCCAAATCTATCAAGTTCCTCCAATCCATCAAACACATCAAATCCTCCATCCATAAACATCCATAATCCTTTTCTCATCCATGTCCACCACTCCAAGAATCCATCCATGCACTCCTTGATAAACATACCAAACATTTATCCTTACACATCTCCAAAATCATTCAACTATGCCAATCCCTTGTTCTAAAGCATGCTAAAAAATTCACCCCTACAAATTAAGATCAAAATATCCCTTCCACTCCTCATGATTTCCCTCTATCTCAAGTTCCTATCATCTATCATAACCCCCTCATGATCCTAATCCATATCAAGATCTCATCTCTCCTAAACCCCAACACAATCCTAATCCATCTCAAGATCCCAACATCCTCCCTAATGCAATTCATGATCCTAATCCTTCTCAGTATCCTATCACCCCCATTCAACACATCAATGAATCCCAAACCTATCAAATTGGTTCCTCCACTTTCATCTGATTTAATTTTATTAATGAACTCATAATCCCTTCCACCTCCTACCCCATTAAAATGGACTCACATCTTGTTTCCAAAATAATAAGTATCCTATTGAAAACTTACATTGTCAAAACATTCACTATCAAGATAAAGGGTTAGGCCTTCATGAAGAAAGCATCTTAGAAACCATTCATATAAAAGGAAATACATATTCTCATGGCCTTGGCTACAAAACACATGCTAAAGATGGTATTCCTCTCAAATCCCAAATCCCTCCATCTAAATTATAACATCTTTGCTCCCCATATTCCAAATCAATTTTGGGCCCTTATGTCCCAAAGCCTATTCCTTCCTCTTCCAAATCTATTTTGGGTGCTTATGTCACAAGGCCAAATCCTTCATCCTCCCCATCCATTTTGGGCCCTCATGTCCCAAAACCAAATCCTTCATTCTTTCCATCCATTTTGGGTCCTTACATCCCTCAATCCATTACCCCCATCACTCTTATCTCCAAATCCCTTCATCCCATTCATCCATCACATAAAATCCACAATCAAGATCAACAAAGGTACACATCCTTGAATTCCTCCCAACATCCTCCCTCAATCACCCCATCTATAAGATCTTCAAATCATTCATCTTCACACACCCATACCATTGTTATTGGAAGTGATTTAGATGCCAAATATCAAAAGAATAAAGCTGAAAATCCACACAAATCCAATGATCACCATGTCCCCTAAAAAAAATACTAAAATAATGAAAAAATTGATACAAAAATAAGCTAAATATAAAAGGCCACAAAGTCTCATGAAGCAAAAATAAAACATAAAAACCATGTGGATTCCCAAGAAACAAAAGAAGCAATGCATCCAAAAGTGCAATTTGAATTGGAATCCAAATCTACTCCTCCAAAAGCTCCCTCCACTCCTAAGTCCTCCAATCCTCCCTCTAAGAATCTTCCATCCCCAAAATTCATTTTGGGCCCGTATGTCCCAAAATCCATTATTGTAAGTCCTCCATCATTATCTCAATCCATTTTGGGTTCCTATATCCCAAAATCCACCTTTAGTCCTCCATCTAACTCTAGAAATTCAAAATATACTTCTACTTCACAACTCCACCACCACATAAGATATGTTCTAATGTTGGTTTTGACAACATTCCCATCCCCTCACAACATCACCATACCATCCTTCCATCCACACATATCCATACACCATGCAACCTTCATTCATCATCTCATCTCTTTCATCAAAGACTTTACATAAATCCTTATCCCCCCCACCGCCTCATCTATTTAATCCCCTATGTCACCATTCTGCCAATGTCTATGAGCATACCTCCAAGTGCCATGGTCAATTGTCCCACTTCTTCAAGGGATGCCATCCATGGAACTAGACACTTGAGTTATTTAACCATCTCCTTATCACCCATTCACTATCTTCCAAATCCACTTATCCACATATTTATCCTCATCCCTCTTCATGCATACTATTAAAACTTCCACAAAAGCAAAAAAATCAACAAATTAAAAATAAAAATAAAAAAGTAAAGAGAAATAATATGTCAATGGTGAAAACCACTTCTTGTAGTGCCTTGGACAATTATCGTGATGAAAACTTGACAAATAGACATCATGTTTAATCACCCATCCTCTTACACTCTACAATTGGGAGCAAGCTTCATCCACACTATCCTACCTACCACATCTTATCCCCATCCTCCAAAATCCTTTATCACATATCCCTCATTTTATCTCCTTCCTCCCATCATATCCACTGGAATCCAATCCATCCTCTATTTTTTCCTTTGATATTGATAAAGAGTAGGGGAAAAATATCCATGTATGATTTGAACAATATAAACCTTAATTTCTCTACTATCCACTCGTATACTCATTTAGATGTTATGATTTTCCATTCTATTAGTAAGAGTGTTGGTTAAATTAATTAATTGTGTTCATCTTGAATAGTCTTTTAACTATTTTAGTTGTATGTTGATTCATCAATTTATCTACTTTCTTTGTAGTTGGGTACATAGGATTTCTTGGGAGAGTATACTCATTTAGATGTTTTGATTCTCCATTCTATTACTAAGAGTGTTGTCAGAGTGTTGTCAAGGACATATAGATTATGAATTTTATAATATGACAACTAGACATATAGATTATGATTATGAATTTTATAATATGACAACTAGACATATAGATTATGAATTTTATAATATGACAACTATTCTAGTGACAAGGCTTCTAAACAAGTGAGCATTTAGATAACTATGGGAATGGGAAAATTAATTAATTGTGTTCATCTCGAATAGTCTTTTAACTATTTTAGTTGTAAATTCAATTTATCTACTTTCTTTGTAGTTGGGTATATAGGATTTCTTGGGAGAGTATACTCATTTAGATGTTATGATTTTCCATTCTATTACTAAGAGTGTTGTCAAGGACATATAGATTATGAATTTTATAATATGACAACTAGACATATAGATTATGAATTATATAATATGACAACTATTCTAGTGACAAGGCTTGTAAATAAGTGAGCATTTAGATAACTATGGGAATGGGAAAATTAGTTAAAACAAATGAAGTTGAATTATAACTAGTGATCCCTATTGAGATAATATGCTTCATGGTTCCCAACTAGACCAATTAGGTAGTTGAAGGATTAGTTTAAATTTGAAGGAGATTAGTAAGAAGAAATATTTTATATGTTTTATTATTATTGTTTAAGTTATTTAATTATGTGAAGAAAATTGTTCTTATATAAAAAAAAATATTCTAGAAAAGGGTAGAGCATCATTTAATAAAATAGTTCGAATTAGATAGCTTAAGGTAAATGATATTATAAGGGAGTTCGTGGATTAATGGAAACTAAAATTGTATTTTGTTCTTTAGTTGTGTTTTATTTCATTAAGGAAATTTGCACCTAAGATAGAGTTTGAGCTAGGAATGTCATTGTCTTTAATAGTTGAATATCTATCTATTGGTTTGTATAACTTATTAATAGTTAGTTGAATTAGAGATCATTGTGAGTAATTAGAGTGTTACTAAATGTAGTGTAGGGTACACCTTAAATTATCTTGGTGAAACTTACTTTCGTGTAAGCCCTATAGCATTATTGTAAAGTGAAAACTTTAATACTAGGGATTTAGAATGATTGCTTCATGGACGATAGAGTTATCTCGATCGATATATAATCTTTTAATTTGATCAAGTAAATAGCTTATTTTAACATCAAACTCATTTGCAATTGTTAGTTTGAGATCATGGATGAATTGCTATTGCTTGTTTTATTTTTCGCCATGTCTCTCTCTTGGATGAACTGTCGATTGACTTAACTATTGGTTATTATGTTCGATCTTGTATGAAGATGGTAATCTTTTAAAAGTGTTGGCTTCGATATTCGTTGTGATATTGTCTTCTTTACTCAACACTTGTCGTTTTGTGATTATGGAACTTATTTAGTCATTTTGTGGTTCCATGGTGTGAGTCTTTCTTTACATGTTAATTCTGATTGAGGAGACTTTATGCATTGAATTTCTTGTAGTGGTTGGGAACCCAAAGTGTTTGAGTTACCTTCAGTAGGAGTTTGTGGATGTTCGGTGTTTTAGGCCTCCAGAGGCTATGGAGAAGCTTGATTTACATTGATTTTCCATTGTTGGACCTTTGTGATTTATTGATCCTATTTTTGATTTTGAGTTCTTGTGGGTGTTACCTTGTACCATGGTGTTGAATTTTGATGTGGTTTTTGGGCGAGAAGGTTCCTTCCTCGTATATGTATTTGATTCTCGTGGTTTTAGTGCATTCGTCTGATTTGGTACACCCCTTAATGAATTGAGGTTTGTTTTAATGCTACTAGGGAGAGTGGTTCTTCATGGAGGCCGACGCACAAAGGGGTAGCCTGGATAACCCATCGAAGAGTTTGTGTAATAAGTGATAACCTAATATAATTAACTAATGGGTTTGGGAAGTTCATATTAATTAAGATAAGTAAGATGCCTCGTGCATGCCATTAGTGATTTCGCAGACTAAGGGTGGGCTAAGAAGGTCGTGGTTGGCAAGATCACTACCTCATCCTCATGAGAGGTTAGTGGTCTCGCATGTCTCACCCTATGGGGCCGACGCCTAGTGAGAGGCAGTCAGGATAACCATAGATGGGGGTTGACGCCTAGTGAGAGGCAGTCAAGATAACCCATGTTAGGGCCATGCGATGACACTCTTTCTATAGTATCCCTTGTTACTCTTTTGCCTTGCGAGCCTTTGGAAGTAGCCCTTTTGATATTCTTGATAATCATGTTTCTTGTTTCTTTTGTATTGTTGAGTCTTGTTGCCTTCCGCTTGTCTGTTCTTGTTCGTGGGTTTTTCTTGTCATCTCCTAGCACGGGGGTGGGCCTTCGAGCCCACATGGTCGGGAGGAACGTGCTATGCACCCCATTGGGTTCCCAGGTTGTGTTCGTGATGCAGAAGTGGATGCAGAGTTTCCAGAGCTTCACTTGGTTGAAGATTGTTCTACGCTTTGTACCTTATTCTTCATTGGTGTATTATTCTTGTACTTGATGTACTATTCTTGTTGATAGAAGGGAAGCATTATGTAATGTATTATTGTATCCATGATGTGTTGTATCTATGGAAATATGCTCCATAATTGTAATATTGAACTATGAATTGAAATATAATAAAATGATGTATGTATCCTTTTCATCTCTATTGATCATGGATGGTTGTATGTTATCATTATGTTATCTTGTGAATGTATGCTTCTATTGTTATCTTCTTGGCATTAACTTTAACGATGTTTTTGGTTGGGAACGTTTACGTGTAATGCAACCATGTAACCCCATGGGACTAGTTAGGTTTTGTTATGTAATATTGTATGGTTATTTACTTAATGGTTATTGCATAGTTGTTATCTTTTTCACTTTAAAAAAAAAAATTGCGATAATTTGTTAGTTGTAGTTGTTCCTTGGGGTTTGTGTGGCGGGGCGTTACACTATGCCTTCAAGCTTGTTATCGATTAGTTTCAGTTCACTTTGTGTTAAGAGCAAGTTTGCATGCCTCTTTTAGCTACAAATCCTTGTTTAGTGCATGTGTTTTGTGATACGTGTTAATCTAGTTTGATCACATGTTGCATGTATTTTGCTACAACTTGTTGCCCCAGAATTATAATCTTTTGTGTCCGAAGTTTGAGAAAATAAAGTCTTGAGCGTACTTTGTTGCCTCGATATAAAGTCTCAAATTTCCATTTATTGTGTAATGCTTATATGATCTCCTTTTCAGCTTGCATTGAAATTCAGTAGATGTATGTTGGAATTTTTTAATCTAAGTATCTGTGTCAGAGAATCAAATCATGTTCATTTCTAAACTCTCTTGCTCTGCATTTACTTGAGAGGCTAGAAACGTCTTTAGCATAGGTTAGTTGCAGTTGACAGTTTTTATTAAAGAGAAAAACCTCAGTTGCAACATTAAGAGTTCTATAACATTGTGTTCTTACAACTGAAACAAAAAGATAGGCAAATTAGCTTTAGTTTACTTTCTTTTAGCAAACTCAGCAAAAGAGGGAGCTTCCCCTCTGAATTTGAAGAGTAGGTTACTGTACATAGCTGTTTGTTTCCAAACTGCATTCCAAAGGTGCGATTTGAAATGCCAACACATTTACATTAATTTTTTTGAATAAGAATTATAATTCTTAAAAATATCAATAAACAATAAAAATATAATAATATAATATAAACCTTCAATATATAATTTTCTTATATTTAAACTCCACACAGACTATTTTTTTTATTATTATTTTAAAATTGAAATACAAAAATTAATAATTATACAAAATAGATTAATTGTTAATAAAATATTTTTTATTATTATTATTTTAAAATTGAAATACAAAAATTAATAATTATACAAAATAAAAAATAAATTAATTCTTAATAATAAAATATTTTTATTTCAAAGATTTTTTATTTTATGCATCATAATCATCAAAGGTCAATCACATTTTTTCTCCAAGAATAAAACCTAAAGGAATTCAAAATAATTTAATATGAATATTTAATATATATTAAAAAATTGATGTAAAATTAGAAAAAAAAAAATTATTACTAATAAATGTAAAAATCTTAAATATATTATTAAATTAATAAGAAATTTCTAAACTTATATTAAAAATATTCAAGATAATCTTTAAATATATTTTTAAATTAAAAAAATATTATATTCTATTTTAAAAATAAATAAATTAATATATTGTTAAAAAATATTAGATTCTATTTTAATTTTAAAAAATTTAAATTAATATATTGTTATAATAATATTATAAGCCATAAATATTAATATAAAACAATGATAACTATTAGTAAAAATGTTCAAATCTTAAATTTACTCTTATAAGAAGTTAAAGCAATTATATTGTATGTTTCAAAAGATTCTAAATTACTTTATATTTTTATAATAAACATGATAAAATAATATATTTTAATATTAAAAATTAAAATATTATATTATATTTAATTTTTATAGTTTATTAATAATTTAAAGTACAGTTATATAAAAATATAATAAGTCAAATTATACGATCTAATAAATTTTAAATTTGTAACATAATGTCTAAAATTGAACAAATAGCCACATAGACCATCAAATTTCAGGCCTCCCAAATAGTCCCAACATTTAAATTACAATAACATTAAAAACTATCCACATTTGAATAAATTTCTATCGGCCTTTTAAATTTATCATTGCATATAGATAATAGACTAACCTAAACCATAAAACATTAAACCTGTAGTTGAAAATTTCTCTTACTCCCTAATTACATCTTGATCCAAAGAGAGATTAGGAAACCCTTATTAAAATAAGGAATGAGATTCAAGTGACAAATTTTAGATTGAACCAATTTTCCACGAGGACGTGTCCCCCAAAAACCTTGCATTTTCAGGACAAAGACATATCAAAGACTTGGGGATTTAGGGGGATGTCCCCTCGTCACCTCACCACCAATGTTGATGTCTTCGAAACATCATCAAGATGTCGAGGAATCCAAGATGTCCCTGCGATGTTCAGGCAACTCTTAAGAGTCCCTTAATTATCTTGGGGACACCCAAGAGTCTCCTTTGACCAAATGACCAAAAAATAATTTAAGAAAAAATCAAAATCCTCTTTTTAATTCACAAAAACAAATCAACAAGAAGCTACTAGTGTGAGTGTAAGAGGGAGCTACAAGTGTAAGGTGAAAGAGTGAAAATGAAGAGCAAGAGAGTTGAAGAGGAGAAAGAAGAGAAGTGACTCTAAGTGCTAATGTTTCATGTGTAATACTTATACTTACAAATCTTTTTGTAACTATTTTTTTAAGTACTATATGCATTTCAAATCCACCTCCTTCACTCCGCTATCCCCAAACTTAGACCCTTGATCTCTCCTCCAAACTCATCCCCTATCCCTGTTGTCCCCAAACTTAGACCTTTCATTCCCCATCCTCAAAACCTGTCCTTGTACTCGCGTACCCCATAAAAAAAATGGCAATGCCTATGCAGCATACACAATAAACCCCGTGGATGTCAGACTGTCAGTACTCATCAGAAAAAACTTGACGTTGAAAAAATAAATTTACAAAAAATTACGGATTATATCATAGAAAAACGTGTTGATAGAAGTACTAAGGGGATGGATAACGAAAAATACACCCCAACCTTTCAGTTTATAAAAAATGTCGTTAAAATATGTTTAAAAAAATTAAAATAATAAATAATTTTTAAGTAAATTTAAAGTGAAAATAAAGTAATTTTTAAATAATTTTGAATTAAATTAAAATAAATAAATAAATAAGATAATTAATTTTTAATATTTATAATTTATATATATGCTATTTATATTTATATAATTATAGAATATAATATACTATGTATTTTAGTACATGATATTAACTTATATAAATAAAAAAGCATATAATACAATACTATATAAAAAATTTATATAGAAAATTTACATAAAAAAAAATATCATATATTATTTATAATATGTCGAAGGCGTTTCCCTATTTGAGCTTTCCAAGCTCAATTTTATTCGCCAAGGTCCAAAAGTAGCGAGATGACCTGCAAGAAGGTTGGGTGATCGCCAACTGTCATAGCTCTACAGTGGAGAACAGGTGACATTACCATTTCTCTGCACCTTTAATTTGAAAATCAATGTTCACATTTTTTGCATCTATACTCCCTCCAGCCATTGCAGATGAAAAATCCTCCATTATAACTAGCACCCACTTCGCAAGAAGAGGTTACCTTTTTGAAGTTTGCGAAGCTGATTTGGTCCATCATCGACACAGATTCGTGGATAAACGATGCCAGACAGTGAAAATGAATTTGGTCGTTCGTCATTTTCAGTTTGACTTATCTGTTCGTGTTTTTCCTCCATTTCGGTGGTTAAATTTGAAGGTACCAAGAAATAAAACTCAACACAAGTTTCGATGGTTAAATTTTAGGGCACCGTCTTTTCAACCGAAGCTGCGCAACGCGATTTAGTATTCACAGATTCAAAATAATGGAGCCAGGATATGCTAAGGTTGGGAAAGGAGGGTAGAAGGGAGACGATAAAAAGAAAAGCGTCTCCAAGTCGCTTAGAGTGACCAGATATCTTAAGATGGGAAGATATGACAAGAGAGTTGGTTCTGGCGCCCACATTTATATTGTTGCTGTGATGGAATATGTTCAGGCAAGTGCAGGAAGGCGTGGTGATAATAGACAAGAAGATAGGCAAAAACAAGGGTTATGGATTTCTGACCTGAAATGCCCTCAAGAACCCCAAAAAGATCATTGAAGGCCACATGACTGTCACTTGCTTGGCTTCCTCTAAGCCAGGTGCTATCGATTTTCCTGACCGCAAAATCTTTGTTGGAAACATCCCAAGTGACATGCCCTCTGAACATCTTTTAAGCATATTTTCTGAGTACGGTGAAATCATAGAAGGGACATTGGGGTTTGACGTGAAATGGAGAGCCTGGTGCAGCGAGCATAGATGATAAGCAAAGGCTTAGTTGGCTTGTTGAGTCTGATTCTCATTCTAGTGAATTTTTACGCCGAAGGCGTTCCCTCGACGATGTTTGCCAATTCATGGTTTACCATTGACGGCTTAAAAGAGAATGCAAGACCATCTTTACACCGATCTTGACCGTTTATTGAGCCTTTTGTCTTATTTGCGCATTCATTACGCCGAAGAGAGTTGGATAGAAATATTTGCCTTCTACGATGGGAGTCGGTCAGAAATATCCGAGTGTAGACCGGTGCAAATTTGAAGCAGCCTCGTTTATTGTTAATACTTTGAAGTAGCAGCTCTAGGGCATCGTTGATCCCAGGACACAACTTGTGTGAAGATCCCTGTGGACGAGGAGCAAATAAAGAGCAAACTACGATAGAGGTAGGAGGATATCGTTGCTCACCACATTGACAAGGAATGACAGAATCAACCCATGGGTATTTCACCTTTCTTGCTTCTTTCTGGCTTTCCATGGATTTTCCTGGTTTAGGCTTTCCATGGATTTTCCTGGTTTAGGTTTTCTTTACTCCCATTAAAATCATAGGTTTATGCTTTAATTAGGCTAGTGGTCCAATTACAGTGGGCAGGGGCAGATAAACATCTAATCTTATATTCATTCAGAAAATTTTAACTGTTCTGTACTACCTATACAAACCTTAGGATAACCATCGATTTCTTAAGGGCGTTGGACATTGAACAGTGGGTTTGTTTTGAAATGTAGAGCGAACTAGGCTGGGGCATATTTGTATGGTACACTGGATGCACCAAGTCGTCTTCCCTATGGATGACGAGCAAATAAAGAGCATATTTGTATAGGTAGGAGGGTACCTATACAAACCTTAGGATGACCATCTAATGTGCTTTGAAGCATTCTGCCAAATAGTTCACGTGTCGTGTCTATGCTTCCACATTTTGGATATCCTACAATCAGGTCATTCCATGAGAAGAAATTTCTTGTAGGCATTCTGTCAAACAGTTCACGTGCCTTGTCTATGCTTACACGTTTTGCATACATGTCTGCCAGGGTAGTTGTAGCTACATCATCTGCAAAAAATCCTCTATCATTCATCGTTTGATGAATGTCCATACCCTGTTTCAAAGCTCCCATTTTTACACAAGTTGTGAGGATTGCTGGCAGAGGCTACGAACTTTGGCTTTACACCTGCCAATCGCATTTTGTTGAAAGTTTCTAAGTCCTTTTCAACAAAGACATTTTGTGCATACCCTGCAATCATAGCATTCAATGAGACCACATTTCTTTGAGGAATCTGATCAAACAGTTCGCGTGCCTTCTCTATGCTTCCACATCTTTGCATACATGTTTACCAGAGCATTTGCAACTGTGATATGCGAAAATAATCACCATTCCATTACGTTTCGATGGATGTTTTTGCCTTTCCATGGATTTTCTGGTAATAGTTTAGGTTTTCTTTACTCCCATTAAAATCATGGGTTTTATGCTTTAATTAGGCTAGCGGTCCAATTACAGTGGGCAAGGGGAGATAAACATCTAATCTTATATCCATTCAGAAAAGTTAAATGTATTGTTGGATATTTTTCCTTCCATTAAAGTGACGATTAAGCCTCATTTAGTATTTTACAAATTCCTCATGTAGACTAGCTCCATGTTATGTATCAATCTGGGATGTTCAAGTGAAGAATCGATTGGGTTTTCCAAACTTTAACTGTTCTGTAGTACCTATACAAACCTTATAATTACCATCGATTTCTTAAGGGCATTGGGCATTGAACAGTGGGTTTGTTTTGAAATGTAGAACGAACTAGGCTGGGGCATTCTTGTATGGTACACTCGATGCACCAAGTCGTCTTTTCGAAAGGAGTCTTTCAATAAGCACATGCATTGTATGTTCTATTTGATGTGGCAAATCATCTACCTGAGATAATTTTAACAGATATGGAAATGTGCATTTCTTGAATGGTATGTTTGAAGTAGCAAACTATCCATTTGTAGGGAATTATTTAACAAATATGGCAATGAACATTCTTGTATGGTATATTTAATTCAGTTACCATTTACAAATGTTTCATTCACCAGGCCTCTTGCTTATCCTGACAACAAGTAATCTAAAGAGATTAAATCATAATCTGAGCAGGCCTTGCTATAGTTTATCTTCCAATTCTGTAATTTGTTTGTTTAATATTCTCTCATTTTCTGCATATTGTCTTTTGATGTAAATTTCATTTAAGTGACCACAGTAGCATTATAGGGACATTAGGGATTGGATTTTTACTTCAAGACATAGAAAGCAATAAAAAAAATTGCATCCTCTCTACCTAATATCTACTGCCTAATGTACAATAACAGTAGAAGTTATATGTTATGTTTAATATCTACTTGGAACAGGGTATGAACATCCATCAAAGCAAAATTTTAGTGTCTGAAATCTTTACTTTTTTTATTGCCACGGTCAGGTTTTAGGGTTCTAGAGTTAGTCACACTTAATGGAATTTTTGCAGCCCACATTGTGTACTTCATTTTGAAATTTTTGAACATATGTTTTGGTAGAAATGAAGAGTTGCCTCAAATTTTCCATGAAATTAAAAAGATTTGTATCAAATTTGTTTGAAATTAAAAGAGTTGCTACAATTTCTTTGATATTCAAGGTTTTGCTTCAAAGTCGAATGCTTCATTCGACGAAATTTTTGAAATAAGATTTAGTGGAAATGCTTTTGCATGAGAACTTTTCTAGCATTTATAGCTTTTTAAGATTTTAAGACTTGTAAGTAACAAGAAGCGATGATTAGTACTATGTAGTTGGAGATTACAAAATTAACATATAATTTATAGAGCAGAAAATAAATACCAGTTATTACACATCAAAGCTATAGAAGATAACTTAAAAAAAATTATATTTTAATATATATTTTTGGTTTTGATATGTTAGTTTATATTTTATAATATTATTTTGTTATGTCATGTTCGTGTCTATTTTTGGTTTTTATATGTTAGTTTATAATATTATTTTCTTATGTCATGTTCGTGTCTATAGTGATATAATGTGTGTGAACAATTTTTTTTGATGTTTTGTGTTTTTTTTTTTAAAATTTGACAAATTTATTCATAAACTCCAAACTAGATATGACAATAGATGGTGAAGTGCCATATCCTCTTTTTGCCCCTTCTCGATAAATGATAGAATGTGCTCTCTAAGAGACCTATTTCATAAACAAAGGAAAATCGACTTAAAAAATATTACATTACGTAAATTAGCTAGATTTTTGGATTATTTTTTTGCATATTTTTGTGTAGTATATGAGGTGAATTGGTAGGTCACTTAGCAAACGATTACAAAGATTTAAGCTACATTTAGATTTAATCTTCAATATAGATTTGGAAGTTTTTCTCACGTGGCTGCATGTAGTCATCAACAAATCAGACTTATAGAATGGTTTTAAAGGTATAGATTCATTTTAGGTACAAGAAACCAACATATGTGCCTTATCCAACTTTTATAATAGTTTTCACCACCTTTTATGATTATACTTAGGTGATAGATTACCTTAAATGTTATCTCTTTTACCTTGATGCCTCTATTTTCTAACCCCATCATCTTCTCAAGAAACAAATAATTACACAAACAAGAATGCCAATAACTTATAACCCAACCTCAAATTTTGAGGGTTTTTTTACTCTTGTTTGGATCCTTCTGAGTCGATGTGCTCATCTCAAATGAGTGATGCAAATTTAGATTTCAAACAAAATTAATATATGAGATCAATTGGTAGGTCATTTAGGAAATGATGTTGTTTGTGTAGTTCTCAATGGAGAATTGAACAAAGGCTGGCCCGCTAGATTGCTTCACAATAAACAGATTTACCTACTATCTGGAAATGTTGCCTTCAGGTACAAGTTATTGGAT
Organism: Sequoiadendron giganteum; assembly: GCA_007115665.2. Classification (NCBI taxonomy): domain Eukaryota; kingdom Viridiplantae; phylum Streptophyta; class Pinopsida; order Cupressales; family Cupressaceae; genus Sequoiadendron; species Sequoiadendron giganteum. The sequence continues at coordinate 516,754,065 of CM021107.1, forward strand.
TGATGTGCTTAAAGCATCAAGGTTCTATCTAATTTAACACAAGCTAATCAAGGTCATCATATGATAGTGAGTAATTTGTGATTGAAATTTAATTATGTATAAACAATTTAGATAGAATTTCTTGCAATGTCTTACAACAACACAAGTTAATGTCACTCCTAAAAATTCTTCTAAATATTAATATTGCATTGCTTTGATTCCCAGCAACCCCTGTCATAGAAAATCAAGCAGAAATCTTGCAAGCAAAGCATTCTCGTCGTAACCATCTCGAACGATTAAGGTACCATGCAAAGAAGGATTCTTTTAATAGAGGGAGACAAGAAAACCATCACAACCTCCATGCTGGAGCTTCCACATCCACACCCTCTCTTTCCATTAACCCCTCCCCATTACAATCACTCGCAACACATATGCAACCTATATTACATCCCAACTCCCCCTCCCAAATCCAACATCCTCCACTATTTCCCCCAAACTATTACATTGCTAGAAATTCCTTCCTTTCAAAGTTGGACAACCTATCAAACATCTCAACATGCCAAGTATGCTTGGAACGATATCGAGGAATAAAAACTAGGCAATTTAATGGTAGTACTGTTTGTTCAAGGTGCATTTCAGAAAAAAAATGGCAATCGCTTCTCAAAGTGGAACAACATGGACCCTGGTGAACAACCTGCATGTTTGCAACGCCTTACTCAAATCGAGGAGATGCTTATAGCCCGTGTCAGCCCTGTCCTCCAGGTTACTTATGCAAGAGGAGGACAATTAAAATACAATGGCCACACTATTTGTTTTCCTTAGGATATTATTGTAATTGCAACTTATTTACCACGACATATACATGACCTTGATATACTCATAGTTAACAAAAAAAATGTTGCTTCCCAGCAGTATAACTTCTATGTTTGCAGAACACGTGTTCACGAGGCTTTACAATATAAGATCTATAATGACCCTTACTACAAAGATGTACAGTTAGATGAGGCATCTCTCTTATGTTTGCCAATTGCCTCCACTGACATCTTAGACCTTCTACGTGAAACAACCTCAAATTCAAATCCTTCTGATGTAAGTTTACTGGAAACAAATAATGCAGATGAAGAGCAATTGCAACAAAATGTGCAAGCAACAACATCGTTTGTGGCTAACCTTCCCCCTGCCCGGAGAGAAGTGGAAGAATTGCAAGCCTTGTTGCAATTAGGGGAAGGACCCTCAACTCCTTCTATTGATTGGCCATCAGTTTCTTTGACACCCATCAATGAATACACCACTGATGGATTATTTGTTATGGCATTCCCCACATTGTTTCCAAAGGGCACAACTACATTCAACCAACAAAATATGAAAGAGCTCAAGCTACATGAATATGCTCTCCACCTTCTTAGATACCATGATAATAGGTTTGGCTAGCACCCACGGTTTAGATACTTCATACTTAATATTCTTATGCGCCATCGAAGCCAGTCCACAATTTCTGTTTTTGTTCAAAAACACTTGGAATGTAGCCTATCGACAACAATACTTGCCCTGCGACAAAGATTGAAGGACCTTCCCGACGACAAGCTTGCAAACCAGGTTATGCGGTTTGGTTCAGTTATACGTGGCACACGCCCCTTTTGGAGTCACCGTAGGGGGGAGCTATCTGACATGGTTATTCAAGTTGGTCGCCCTAGTATTTTCTTTACCCTCAACGCAGCATATACTAAATGGCCTGACCTACACAACATCATGCCGTCTACCGCACCAACAAATCCTTCAGTTGCATGTCGATGGAGGATCCAGAATATAGTGCAAAACCCACACCTCTCTGCACTTTACATGCATCACAGATTTACTGCTTTTCATGAAGAGGTTTTGGAAAAGATTCTTTGCACAACTGACTACTGGTACAGGTAAACATATTTCACATCTTTTTTAAAAAATATTTTCCATAAACCAATTGCTTACTAAGATCTCCACTCTCCAGGTATGAATGGCAACACCGAGGATCTGCACATGTCCATGGCTTCATTTGGCTCAAAGAAGCACCTGATATTGATAAACTACAATGGAATAATCTTGCATCAGTACAAAATGCACTCAACTACATTGACAAATATGTCTCTGCATGGAACCCACGACCCCATCCAATTTCAAATGAAAGGGTTCAAAAGTATACCTTTGACAACCCCTGCTTATTGGACACAAGAATGATTATGTTGTCCAACCCTTCACATGACTACAATGAACTACTCAACTACGTTCAACGTCATACACATTGTACATTGAACACATGCTTGCGAAAAAAAGGAACCACCATTGAATGCCGCTACAAAGCCCCTTGGCCCATCCAAGATACCTCAACCCTTTCAATTGAGAGTGGCTTGCCAAAGCACACCCCTGATCGCAATGATAACTGTTTGAATCTTCACAAACCCACAATCCTCTCTATTTGGAGAGCAAATGTAGATTGCCAACCCGTTCTCTCAATAGATGCAATGCTCAAATATATAGCAAAGTATGGAGCAAAAGCATAAAGCAAATCTGAAACATATCATGTAATGCTTTCTCGTATTTCAACTAGCTTAGATCCTGACAAGCCAGCACCTATAGCTTTTAGAAAAATGCTTGTTGACAACCTTGTTGACCGTGATATAAGTGCCCAAGAAAGTTGCCACCTTTTATTGAAATTACCCCTTTGCCTGTCCAGCAGGATGTTCGTTTCTTTAAATGTAAACCAAAAACACTATCAACGCATTCCACTCTCACCCACATCCACATCCACAAACACAGACTACATTGATGCATACATGGCTCGTCCTGCTTGTATGGAGACATTGGCCCTCATTGATGTCACACAAAAATGGAGCTTCAAAGCAACTCGAAAATGAACCAATGGAAAGAGCGTGCCAAAAATGCAATTGTTCGAGTATCCCCACGCTTCACAAGCATTCCTACAAGGGATGACCCACAATTTCACGAATTTTGTTGGAGTGAATTGCTTCTCTACAAACCAATTCGTAACATTGCATATGACTGTGGATCATCCACCGTTGAAATTATTGCTAACTGGGAGAGGTTGGCATGCAGTTACCATCCATGGCATGTGCGCCACACTACACCAGAAACATCCGCCAATCCAGAACCGGGCACTCCTTCGGACAACCACATCAATGCAACCAATCTAAATGGTAAGTTTTGTCAAGTGTACACCCAGGCCATCCGATCCAACTTGCTGAAATTGACATGTTGGGTGACTGTGAAATAGACCTTAATCATGATTGGGAGACTCCTTCCATAAATCCACTACATCATAGCATGGCTACTAGCTTTGTAGACTCTAACCGCACAAAATTTCAAGTCCCCCACCCACTCAATGTAAACACCACGCATGCCCTTTCATCCGAACAACAAAAAACATTGGATTTAGTGTTGTCGCACCTATCCTCCAACACTTACCAACCACCACTAAAAATAATTGTTCAAGGAACTGCAGGCACTGGAAAGTCACACCTAATCAAAGAAATCAGGTCTGCACTCAATGGTTCAACTCCAAATGGGCAAACTCCCCTCCTACTTCTTGCACCTATAGGTGTTGCAGCTTTCAACATTGGAGCAACAACAATACATTCCGCACTTCGCATACCCATCAAAGAGATGGCTCCCTTACAAGGCCAGACACTAGCAAACTTCCAAGAAAAAATATCTTGTGTTCGCTACATTTTGATAGACGAAATGAGCTTCGTCGGTCCAAAGCTGGTAGAACATATTAACATTCGCTTGCGTGAAGCATTCCCTTCACATAACCAAACACCATTTGGAGGCCGTTCCATCCTACTCTTTGGAGACTTGGGCCAACTTCCACCTGTCAAAGACATTCTTATGTACTCTTCTTCTTCCTACGGTGGGACACTATGGCGTAGCTTCGAAATAGTGATTACACTTACCAAAATGTTCCGTCAGAGTGGTCAGGATCCCACTCAAATTCTATTTTGTCAACTCTTGTGCAATTTAAGGAAAGCTCAACCTACAATTGCAGATTGGCAATTGCTAATGTCATGTTCAAACTCAGCACTAACATCCACAGAACAAAGTCCTTTCTTATCATCCATACATCTTTTTGCAACCAATGATACGGTGTCGCTCCATAATAAGCGCATGTTGTTGTCTTTGGCACAACCAATTTCCCTATCCACTGCAGAGCAAACAAGGAGCTCATCACACTTAAATCCAGACGATGAACAACTCCAACCTAAGATTTTATTATGCATCAACCAAAAGGTTATGCTAAGTTGTAATCTATGGACTGATACAGGCCTCGTCAATGGTGCTCTTTCAAACACATTATCTACAAACAAGGTGAAAAACCACCACAAATCCCTTTGTTTGTTGTTGTTCGTTTCAAGCATTACATAGGGCCTGCTTGGGATCCAAACAATCCAAAAGATGTCCCTATTACTCCTTTGAGCCGTGGTGGCCGGTGGCAAATTCCACTAAAAATGGCATGGGCCTTAACAATCCACAAATCACAAGGCCTTACACTTGAAAGGGCCACCATTGACATTGGCAACATTGACTGGCAAGGGTTAACATTCATAGCAATTTCTAGAGTCACTCATCTTGGGGGTCTTCGTATCCACCCTCCATTCACATTCCACAGATACACACGCATGCAACACAGCCCTTATGTTGCACGAAGGATTAAAGAGGAGGCTCGACTGTCAACACTATCAGCTTCAATATAGGTTGGTCATATAATTCTTTACTCCTTTGGCTTGCAAAATCTACATTGTTGCCACATACACAATTGTTCCTACATCATGTGTTCAATCTCTTACTCACTTTCAACGTTGACTTTTTAGGCCCGCCTCCTTCAGCGATTCACCCTCTCAAAAAGGTTTGCTACAACCTTGAAGCTTCCTTTTCCAACGTTGCATTGCTTGCATATTTGATCATCACTACCTTGATCCATATTCACAGCAACATAGGGCTCTGTACACACAGGTCAAATGCAAACCAACCGTTCTTAAAATTTCAGCTTCTAATTCTGAAGCTATTGTTTCTCCTTCACCTCTACACTGCAAAATATGGTCCAAATCGGTAAATCCTTCTCCCTTCTTTTAAATTCTTGATTACTCTCCATTCCTCTATAATTTATAGATAATTGCATCTTCCTTTCAAATTTATTGTATTTTTGTATCATAGTTTATTTATCATTTTCTTTCTATACTCTCACCATGCCTATCATCCCCATTTGTGTGCAGAGAGGGAGGATAATTTCATATGTAAATGCTGAAAAATACATATCTTCATTATACTTAATTTAGAAGATACATGTGTAGCATTTGTTGCTTGAAAGTTGCTCTTTTACGAAACTATTTATTCTGCTCAATTTCAGCTCACCTACACTTGATTAGGAGTCTCCTTTCAAGACTACCATAAAGATTTTTCTTGCAAACTCTGCCCAAATTTCTCTTTGGCATCATTGATAACTCAACACAATGTGTGTTGATTCTTAAGGTAACTCACTTGCCATTATTTCAGTCAATTTTTTTATGAGAATCTATACACGACCATATCCCTTTTCTTGTGTTTTATTTTATTATAATAGTTATGTTAAATGATTATGGTTTTATCTTTGGCTTTTTCAATATATAATCCAACTGTAATAGCTACTATTACAACTTTCCTAAATGAGGAAAGCTGGTTTTATTTAAATGAATAGTTATGTTAAATGAGGATGGTTTTATCTGTGGCTTTTTCAATATATAATCCGCCTTTAATACCTACTGTTACAGCTTTACTATTGAATGTATAGCAGATGTAAATGCAATGGTAGCCAGAGCCTTCCTAGTAACTCAACTTGAGGTAACTTGGCATTAATTATGTGAAATATTTTAAGGCAGTCTCTACACAGCCACTTCAGTTTTGTTGTGTTTTATTTCATTATTACAGTTTTGTTCTTATCTACTAAATAAAGGCATTAATTTGTGTTCATTTAGCACCATAAATTTTTCACTAACTTTCTTTTCCTTCTTCTTCAAGCTATTTGGCTGATGGTGCAAATCCAATGGTTGCCAAATCTACTTTCATAGTGCATACAATACAAATCAAATCATCTTCATATGTTCAGATTTTTCTGGTAATAGTTTAGTTTTTCTTTACTCCCATTAAAATCATGGGTTTATGCTTTGATTAGGGTAGCAAAAATACCAATTATACTGGTTCTTGTACTCTAAAGATAAAATGTCAAAAGCAAAGGAATTGGCATGAAACAAACCAAATATTATTTATTCTTCAATGTATAGTAGATGCTGGTACGACAGAAGTAGAATTGAAAAATAGCTGTGCTACTTTTAGATAACACTTGTAGTTCACAATCATGTTTTGTTAATTTAAATGAACACTTCACATTTTATGATTTCTATCCTTCAAATAGAATACCATAAATTAATATATATTACTCTCCATATATCTTCGGCGTACCCATTGCACACAAAGGTGCGATTACTAGTTTATTTGCTTTGTAAATTGGTGTAAATTACAACTGTCAGGAGATTTTCTTGAAAGCATGGTGTGGATAACAACAATATTTGTGGACTTCTATAACTCTTTAGACCTATCACTTGACTCAAAAAAATGCACCATTTCTCAATTAGGCCTGCACCATATCAAATAATGGCTATCCCTTTCTTGTGAACATTTCATTCAGAGCATCTCCAAAAAATCTTTTTGCTCATTTACGCTGCCATTTACTAATTTTCAAATTGGGATACCAACAATTTGAGATGTATTACTGAATTTTTTTTGGGACAAGAAGTAGCCAATTGTAGGTTTCGGGTTTTGTCTTCTTTTCTTTCTTTTTTATTTGAGCTTTTGGGTGTGAAAGAATTTTCGTTTTTACAATTCTTTTTTTGGTGTTCGTTTTTAGTTCAAGATGAGGGTTTTATGTCTTTGATCTAAAAATTTGTTCTGGCTAATTGTTTTTCATGCAATATTTTTGGTGGCATACCATGTTCCAATTCCCTTTCAACTTCCCCTATATACAAGTCGGTACAAATTTAGGGCATGTTGTTTATATATAATTATCTGTAGTATAAGAATCTTATGTATTCTTATAAAAGTGTAGCTATTAAGTTTGAGAGGGATCGATTATTTTGGGAGAGGATAGATTTTTCGGCCTTGGTATATGGTGGAATTATGGCAATCGTGTAGATTTGGGGAGCGAAGGCATGAATTCAGAGGGGAGGAGCAATCTTTAGTTTTTGAGGAACTCAGTTATAGTTCCTTCTCAGAAACAATCTCATTCCCCCAAAACACATTTCCTTGATTTGCACTTCAATTAATTTTCATTCTTGTAGTGTAGTCAATATTACTTATGAATTATGAGAAACATAGGATTTACCAAAAATGGATGCTCATTTTGGAGAATATAATTGTTTTCTATACAGTCTACAGGAAAATTTGTCAATATTTGAGAAAACTTGCCAACTATTGAATCTATTTTCTATTGAATTTGTGAAAAATTATCTAGAATAGCCCATAACAAATTCTATGTAGGTGAGACTACATTTCCATTACTGTAAATATCCTAGAAATCTGTTGTTTGGGGCATTGTGGTGTGAGAGAGGCTGCCATTAGTAGAAAGCCCTACATAGTAAATTGTCACCCTTTGTAGAGCCATGAAGAAATGAGTAGAGTGCATGGATGCCAAGAACTACTCCTACTCCTTGTTGACATTGGAACTTGTTATTAATCCTTAACACTGACCCTAACCTTAGGAAATTTTGCCTTGGGTGGTGATGAATTTAATTTCATCATATCCCCTGTATGTATAATGGGAAGAAACTCATCAATTGACTATGCCAATTTCTCTTGGATGCTTGAAGAAACATAACGAAGATGTTATGCATATTGTAGACATCTCTTCCTCTAGAGGCCTAGTCTAAGGCATATGTCACTTCTGCCAAAGTTATCTTTGAACAACACCAAACCTTGTAATTTCATTTGAACTAACACCCAATTAGGTAGAACAAAGCTTCTTGCAAGGTATAGAGTGACATTTGTTCAATATTTCTTTCATTTTTCGTTAAGCTTTATTTTATTCTAAAACAATTATCTTGTTATCTGTACGTAAATTGGAATCTGTTAACTCTACACATTCTTCTCCTCAGCATCATTGACAAACAAACACAATTTGTGCAAAATCTTGAGGTAAGTCACCTACCCTGGTGTCAATGAGCTTTTTAGAAAACCTGTACACCCGTATTTATGTATTTTTTAGTTCTAAAATGGCTAAATAATAAATATCACTTCTTATTGTTATATCAGTTTCTATTGAATTATTTAAAAATATCAATTTCCTATTGTTATACCACACAAGCACTTAAATTCAAGCTAAACTATTGTTAAGCTTATAAGTTAAGTTAATTCTAATGAAGTAGGTTTTTTGTTCTATAAGTCCATACTATTGGAAAGTGTGCCTCAATCTTACTAGCTTGAACCTCCTGAATGAGAAAATTGGTGAGACCCTTGGAATGTCTTGCTAATGAGCAGTTGTGTTCTAAAGTCCTGAAAGGATCAGATCGGTGTGACCGAAGACCTGTCTCACCGATGACAATTGATTGGCCTAACTTGTACAGTCGGTGGAACACCTTCTTCTCTTGTCTAATGGAAGAAGTTACACTGATGGGTGATCATCGGAGAGAGTTTGGCCAATGGTTATCCGTTGGCCTAACCTTGGTGCTCAGTGAAGTCCGTAAACGTTAGATCGACAGTGTTAGTTAGATCGATGGATCGGGATCGATGGGACCTAGGTCTTGTCTCGCTAACGGGTGTGATCGGCCTAACCTGAACGGTCGGTGGAAGTTCTTCCGCCCTCGCCCAATAGGAGTAGTTAGCCCGATGAGGGTGGATTGGTGGAACTCTTGTCAATGAACGACATCAGTGGAACATACGTTGTCGGCCAAGCTTTTGGTGCATTCTTCCGATAGTATGAGCTAGACCAATGAGTCTATGTTCGACATGAGTCCTACCGACGAGATCACCTGGAGGGAACTTCATCGGTGGAACATTGGAACACCTCCTGTGAGGTTGAATGTTAGCCCGATGGTCTCCATCGATGTGACTCTTGCCGATGAACTTGAAGGCGAGTCGTGTCGAACAAAGTGTTGAATTGGTTGAACAAGTGTTGATTGTTGATGTGTTCGATGGTTATTGGAGAGTTGTGTCGAGTGGGCAATGATTGTCCATTGTCTGGTAAGATCAACAATTTCTCTGCAGGGAAACTGAATCAAACTGTTCTTGGCTAGTGAACAAAATTGTTTTCTATAGATTTGATCAAAATAAGAGTGCAAGTTGCTATGCAATGTCTTGTGACAGAGGAAGGTTGTTGTTTTGATGGTTGATCGTTTCGACAAGTCTGTGGTATACATTGTATGCTGATGAGCATTGAAAAGCGTAGTGATTTTGTTCTGTGAAAATTTGATTAGAATAATTTGTTGTTGTGAGTTGACCTCTGTGAAGGAGAGTATGAACATTGTATGTAATTCAATTTACTGTAATACAAGTGACTTTCTTTGGTGTGGTGGGTTTTTCTCCCGTAAGGATTTTCCCACGTAAATCTGGTGTCTAGTTCTGTGTGTGGTTTTCAAATTGTCTATTATGGTATTCTTGTTAATGTGCATCTTTAATGTATTGTAATTGAAATTGAGCCCTGTTTCTACACTATTCCCCTTCGAGTTAGCATTATAGTGGACAAAGCGACTACGCATACATCTCAAAGCAATTCTTTTATAGAAATTCTTTGCAATTTTGATGGATTGTAAAAGCTTGAGGTCTCTAAATAAAGTAAGTTAAATTTAATAAATTTCATTAACATAGCATAAGCAATACCATTTAATACAACTAGGCCCAAGGTGCATAAATTCCATGGTTTTCTAAAGCTTATAAATTCATATGGGTTATGAAGAGCATAAATCAATAAATCATAGGGAATGATAATTAATTAGAAATGTATAAATATTTAGAAAAAATATCTCATATAGTTTCAACATACACTTTCTGTACATACTCTCAACTGTGTAAATTCCAAATGGCTCATATACCATTTTTCGTAAAAACATTCTACAAAATTGTAACATAAAAATCCAAGCATATAAATTTTGCTACTCATAACAAATCTGCATAGTTTCATAAAGATATATTCATTGAATCTCCACCAAAAAGCATCAATGAAGCTCAATGCAAACATTGGATGTATTTGCCTCTACTAGCACCCTTGGATGGTCTTTCACACTTGTGAAATGTTGTTACTGATGGAATTTTTTGTTCCCAATAGCCTTGGTTTTGAATCTCTCCAAAACCCTCAAACCCTTCCAGAGCAAAAAGCCAAAATAATGAATAATCCAAGCATAACAAATGAATTGCCTTTTTCCTTCTTATATTTCCTCAACAAGGTCAATTCACTTTTGGAGGGAATAATTCATTTAAAATTACTTTTAATATTTCCAAGGTGGGCTCCCCTTTCCATGAATTAAGTGTCTTTTTAATAATATTTTATTTTACACACTTAACCATTATAACCCAAAGTCCACTATTAAATAATATTAATAATTTATGGAGTTTAAAATAGAGGCCCAAATGAACTCGGAATTCAGTGATCTATAGACCGTTGGAAAGGTCTCGCCAAGACGCTTCATCTCCAACACTGAAAATATTGAAACAGATAGAAACACTAATTTTCCAAAAATAGCAAGTTTGGGCCCAAGCAATCAAAACCACCTTAGAAAATGCCAACTGAAGATCATACTAAAACCAAGCCAACATCCACTCAAATATTGACCAACCCATCCAAGTCACTGCCAATTATGGTTCCCTAACCAGGTTGGTTAATCTATGAGAACTCAATGATAGACCAACTAAACTATTTGTCTAGCTAAAAAGGGAACATTACAGTCCTCCCTTCTCGAAGATTGTTGTAGGGAAAAGAATGCGGATCTAATGACCCAACAGTGCGAAATACATTCCCTTAACACCTTTACTATAGGGGAGAGAAGCAAAAACGAAAAACTAACAGTTTCTAAAACATATAGAGATGCATACAACCATGGCAATGAGAAACCAAAAAGATGAGCAAACAAAGATTACACAGTATTTACGTGGGAAAACCCTTTCAGGTAAAAAACCCACCACACAAAGTCAAATCTATTTTATTACAATAATGAAATGATTACATACAATATCCAGACTTCTTTGCTCAATTCACAATCACCCAGAGAGATTCAGATCCACTGTTACAATGTTTTCACAACATACAGTTCAAAACCCTCTTCAAGAACTCATGTCCTTCTTGTTCTTCAGCTCGCGACTTCAACTTGCTCTTCCACTCTTCGACCCAACCCAACTTGTCAAAAACTTATGAGAAATAACATATCTCTCTTCCAAATGTAACCGACTCAGAAGAGCAATGAAGACCATCCTCAAATCACTCATCTGGTCGGATCTGACAGATCTCCTGCAACAAGCCGACATTGCATTCAAAGCCATTACCAAAACGGTTGAGCTCACCACCCTTCATTGACAAATGCAACTGCCACAATGACTATCTTGGTATCCATCCAATCACTATTCAACCAGGTGCCACACGTCAAAGACCCATCAGCAATCGCAACTGACAGAGCAACCAAAACGGTCAAATAGACATCGGGCGCGACCAAGACTTCAAGTCAAAAATAGCACTGCCAGAGTCGAAGTCAGAACAGGAGTCGAAACAGGACTCCACCGAAAATTTTAGGTTCAAGAACCATTTCTGTTCCGCGTCTACCCACGCCAAAGAGGAACTCATCAGAAACAGTTCTGACCGGGTAAAGTCAACCCGGGGTCAAACCAAGACAGGAACATCGGAGTCAGAGCCGGACCCGGAGTCGGAGCAGAAACAGAAACAGGACTTTACCAAAAGTCCAAGATCAAGAACCAATCCGGTTCCGGTTCCGCCTCCGCCAACTGCAAGAAACAATAATCCAAAAACAGGACAAGGCGGAGGAAAACTCCCCGAGTAGAATCCAAACATTCAGAAGAACCAGATCGTAAGAGCAGGAGTCGGGCTCGGAGTCGAAACTGGAATTGAAACAGGAACCTGGCAAATGGACATTGCCAATCTTCCAAAACTGGTTCTGCCTCCGCTAGAACATGCGAAGCGAAGCGAGAACAAACAGATGGTAGTAAGCGGAGTCGGAGCAGGAACGAGAACCGAAACTCGGAACTTAGGCAAACAGAACAATGCCTAATTCCATTCCGGTTCTGCCTCCGCCAGAGACTCGAAGCTTAGGCAAACAGAACAATGCCAAGTTCCATCCTGGCTCCGCCTCCGCCAAAACTTTATAAATAACACAAAATCACCAAGGCATGAAAACGAGGACTTCAAGCTAGAAGTTGAGACATAATTTCTCAACAATTGTTTGCCCTCAAGCAATCTGCACCTGCATGCCAAAGTTGAACACTAGGATCCCAAATCATTCTATAAAATGTCCAACCACATATCCTCTACATCCACTAGGTAGAAATAAATCCATTCTCAGCATCCCTGTAAGAAACTACCCCAATGTAGAGAAATCTACCAAACATAGGAATCCCTGGATCCCAAAGCCAAAATGAAAGCCCACCATTCACATCACCCATTGAATTCCACTATGCTACTCTGATATAACTGTCATACTACAACATCTTGAAGATCATCCCATTTGAAATGTTGATCCCTGGATCCCAAATCTGAAAATTATCCTCACCCAATTGGTGCACATGGACCTTCACAAATCCAGTCATCCTAGAACACAAAATAGTTTTGGGTGCAACAAGTAAAGGTCTCTCATTTGGATGCTTTGTCAAAAAGTTCTACAAAATCCAAGTGATTATGTCATAGTTCCCATCCATATCCCAAGTATGCCCAACAAGTGCATATCTTATCAAAGAATCATCATCATGAAGAGACTCGTCACAAGTGAATTTCTCAGGACCATCATATACATGCTCAACCTTAGCACATTCTTCCCTTGGAAATAATAGTGATCTAAGGTTTAATTCCCTTTGTTGCCTTGCATGATCTAGCTGGTTGTAATGTACTTCAATTTCCTGCAAGTATTGTTTAGTTTGGGCGGCCAATAACTTTGCTCTCCTAGCTCTTTGCAACCACTCTTCACACATATCTTATGTCTTCTTCATATCTTCCCAAGTATGATATGCAAAATCAGAACCTTTGAGGCTTGGATCCACCATACATTCCTCATTTTTGACACTAACATCATGTGTGCCAACATTGGGGAAACCCTCAACACCATTTCCCTCATGTGTCATAGATGCGAACTCATGATTATGCATCAAGATATGATTGTTGTCATCAAACAGAAAATCGGGACTTATGTCATACCTCTTTGTAGTGCCTTCAACATTTTCAAGCTCCTCCTTCCTTCTTTGATGTATAAGATAATGGGTTGTTGTTATATATCAAAAAATTAGTCCTTTCTTCATGCTCAAGTGTCACAAACTCTGTCCCTTGGCTGCAAGTTGAATCTTCATAGAACCCTTCAAGTCCTTCCTCCATGTATCCACTATTTTCCATCATTATGTTGTATTGTTCTTTGTGGAATGGGGTTGTTATAGAGGTCTGAAATTCTTCTTGTGGCTGATCTAACATAGCCTTGCTTTGTGATGTAAATTGTCTTGATATGGAATTTGTTAACTACTGCAAGTCCTGAGCAAACATTGTTGTGACAACATAATTTCTCGTTGAAGATCATTCAAGATGTCTTCCATTTGTTTCTCCAAACTAGGCTTCTTCTCCTTTGATGGTGAGGTAGGAAGGAAGGTGGGAAACAATCTTCCCTCCTTAATTCTACACCTACTATAGGAAGCCATTGATGTAAACTTTTCTACACCTGCTATGTGTAACTAATTTCCAACTGAGATCTGCTAACATGCAACCATCTGGGTGTCCACCAAACTGACATGCAACGCAAGTCCACTAACCAAAATTGTTTGAAACTAACATGCAATGGTAACCCTCTTCTTAAACTGCTCTCAAACTAACATGCAATCATCTGGGTATTCACCAAACTGACATGCAACACAAGTCCACTAACCAGAACTGTTTGGAACTAACATGCAATTATAAATTCCCAATAGGATGACATGATTCTTGCTCTGATACCACTGTAAGAACCCCTTTTTATTCTACCCTTAATTTTTTCAATTTGTTGGGTTTTGCCATTTCATCAAACACTTGGCTCACAACTCATGATTATTTGATTTTCTGATTTTTGTTTATGTTTTGGGGTTATATCCATTGCCAAATTAAATAGGAATGCATAGAAAATGATAGAAAATGATTGCATAAAGCTTTGACAAGATAGTCTTAAAGAAATGATATTACATTAGGCATAAATCATATTTGAGAACACCTATTATCAAGTTTGATACAAATGTTATTAGACTGAAACATCATATGAAAAATGCATTACATAATCAGTAAAAAGTCTGATTCAATTTCCTCACATACCCAATTTGTTTGCTTGCTTGTGTGGACTCTAAATGATGCTAAATGCAACTTGTGGTGGTTGGAAATGGATATGTAGCTCTACTGAAGATGTCTGAAGTAATTTTGATCATAACTAAAGGTGATGGCAGCCTCTACAAACCCTTAACACATGTAAATGTTCCCATCTAATGTGGTCACCTAGGGAAAAGATGGTAGCAATGAAACCCTGCACGGATGTAAGCCAAAATGATGCCAAATGAGCCACAAAACCCTTGCAATTGGGATCTGATATAAACTTGATCAAATCGGATCACAAACTGCAATATACTATAGTTGTACTGTAGTTGTTCCTATTCATGGCACCGTTCACGCACTATTCATGTCTTCACAAATAAGTGCAGTGATGAATTTTGGATGAATCCACCTCTCTACGTGGGGTTGAGCTTTCGTCCAATCCACGAATTCCCAAGGGTTTTCGTCCTTGAAAATGGTTGTCATTGTTACACCAGCAACTGTAGAGAAATCCAAATATTAAATGATCACATAACGTGAGTCTTGGAGAAGGAAGAGGCTCCTTTATAAAGACTTCCCAAACCGTTGATGAGTGTCCCCTCTCAATGTGGGATTAAAAACTCAGTTTTATTTTATTTTCACCTAATAAAGTTACTTTATGACTATATTATCATTTTTTTATAAATAAAGTCACTTAATTAATTTAAAATCTCTTTTTCTCCAAAACTGACTTTTTCAATAATATAATGATAATTTGAAACACAAGGTCCCTGTTTTATGTGCCCAAGATTTAAAAAAATTTCCTTGATTCCAACGAGCTATAATACTAAGGTGCTCATTAAACCATTTTAATTAAAAATTGGAACCTTGGTAAATTTAATTAAATTATAGCCAATAGTACATCCGACTTGCAGAAATGGCCAAAAGGCATCAGAATTGAAATCTGACCACACATGAGTGATCTCAATGACGAAAGATGATAAACAAACTTGGTTGGGTGACTTACTAAAAATAGATGCTCCCTCCAAGAATCTTGGAGATCAAATCGGAAGCCAAAAATCACCATAAAAAGTGTCATTTAACTCCTCTAAACCATCTGTGCTTATTGGAAACATCAAATAACTCCTCTGATAATGTTGACACATATCCACAAGGTTAGTGTCAACTGCAATGCAAGAGAACCCAAAAATGGGGGCATTACATCATATCATATTTGGCTACCCAACTACTGCCAAAAAACAACAAATCTACTATCATTCTTGCCAAATATTCAGACACCAGATAAAGCTTATAAAGCTATTTTACTTTTGCAGTGGTGAGGTATTGAAACTATAAAGCCCTTAAAATAGAAGTAGTGAACTTTTTAACACCCCTTCATTACCATTCATGGTTTAGTTGGGACCATTATAAAATGACAACTAGCTTATGCTTTTTTCTTGATAAGTATGCAGATGTGGACCATGATTTATTTAGGGGCATCATATTTACTATAGTTGTTGTTGGAGAAACTGGTTAGCATATTAATCTAGAAATATAACCTACGATGAAGCATCTGATCATTTAGAACATGGCAACTTCCAGGTAAAGCTAATAAATCTCTTAACTAGAAGGGTGTGCATTATACTGTTCTGGAAGGCCTTTACTTGGTTTTCCCATTTATGTCTTTGTTGTTCATTATGATTGAAGCATTTTCTTACACATGCTTTAATTTGGAAAGTACGGTTTGTAAGTGTCCTATTCCCATTTCATGTCCTCTTCAACCATAACTATGGGACTAATTTACAGATTTGTACAATGTCCACACAAAGTTCCCTAAATAGAGTTGCTATGTTGTGGCAGATTATGTGTAAATTCTCCCAAACATGAATAAAATATGTTAGTGGTAAGGAAATGTATGCAAGAATTAGCACCTCTCAATTTGTTTAAATAATTATATATTTATCTTAAAAAATTCAAATATATATTACAATTCTACTCAATATAAATATATCACACATTTCATACTGACTTGTACTTGTACTGATTCGCTTAAGGTCTGAGGGTGGACTATTCAAGGGCCTGCAATTTATATATTTGTAGTGGAATCTTGTGATTATCTTCAACAAATTTATTGTGGATTTGTTTGTAAAGATTTCAGAACCCACTGAATCAAAAAAATATACATTCAGTTCCAGGTGAATCATAAATAGGTGATTTGGTGTTTATCATTGTATGATAGAATTCTAGAGATGTTATCATTAAATAAATTTCCTTCCAATAATCTAGTTCGATTTTTGTTTATAATTTTTGAATCGGCAGGTTGGCTAACTTTTTTTTTATGTTTTGCATTTTCAGCTTTCTTGGCCATATTGGTAAGCAAGATAAACATCATGGAAAATACATTCTATTCCCATTTGCAATGTTTTATGTTTTGCATTTTCATATTTCTTAGCCATTATTATTTTATGTTTTGCACAATGGAAAATACATTCAGTTATATGTTTTAAATTTCTCACTAATATAGCACATTTATAAATTGCATCAGTCCTTGTACAATTTTAACTTTCTCTACACAAATGGTGTAAAGTGGAGGAGTACTTGCATTATTTGAAGTATTTTTTTTATATGGCATTGATATTTGTTTGATTTGAAGTTCTCCTCCATCAAATGACATAAATTACATAAATCTTTGTATGGATTGAAAGTTTTTTTTTGTAAACAATGGTATACATTAGTACTTGTATCTTTTAAAGTTTTTTCCTAAGTTACCGAATTGGAATCAGAATCGGAATCGGAATCGGGTACATGGATATGATACATTGGTACAAAAAAAAATTGGGGTTGGGTATTGGTACATCCATTCAAAAAACATATAAATTATATATAATAATATAATAATTCAAAGGGTATGTAATTCTCCCATTATATTATATATCAAAGTATATAAAATTAATATAATAATAAAAATATAATAATATAATATTAATAGTAATATAATAATGATAATATATTAAGTATATAATAATATTATAATATAATATATTAATTGGAGCATGGGTCAAAATATCAAAAGATATTATTATTCACATTATATTATTATATTTTAATTTCAAAGTATCCCTGTTGTCTCCAAAATATCAATTTGATAAAGTATAAAATTGCTCTCTCCACCTTTGTGCATCACAAAAAAACAAACAATAATAATCCACCTGTTGGGGGTTTTTTCACTTATTTCAACTTTCAAAAAGTCAAAAACCTACTGGAAACGGTCAAAAAGCATCTTGGAATCACCACATCACCTTCAGAATCACTCAAAAATGTGATGGCAAACTTAGAATCAATTCCAGGTAGCAAAAATGATTCCTATGCATTTCCAGAGTGATTCGTACCCGATTCCATACCTGGTATGTTTCGTACCCGGAGTCATTACACAAAGGGTGGTGATTCAACTACTTAGGTTTTTTCTATACAAATTTTCCTAAATAGCATTAGTTTTTTAATGGCTTTTAAAATACAAAGGAACCAACTGTGGCAGGGGTCGCATGATTTTCCTAGCTATCGATCGAAATTAGAAGTAATTGCCAGTGAAAATGGCTCTATGATATATGAAAATCTCCCACTTGTGACTTGCAAAATTATGCCCCTAGAAGTAGCAATAGAAAAAAATAACTATAGAGTGTGGTTGCCTCAAGTCTAGAAATCGGCCACATACTACACTAATGTAATTCTCAATTGTTATCCACCCAAACTCTACTAGCAGAATGGAGTAGACTCATAATAGACCAAGCAAGTCCTCAACCAAAAAAAGGTTGTGAATGAGGTCAAATTTTAAATTGTTAATTATTGATTTCAACTGGTAAATTATCACTCGACTTTCATTGAAGGGTTTGAAAAAATTGCAGATGATCTAAATAGTACCTTATCCAGGGTTAGGTCAAGAAAAGTGAGTACCGTTGAAACAATTTATCATGTATAGTGTAAGAAGACAATTGTAAAAAGGAAAAAGACACACTGAAAAATACTTTTACTTTAAAAATAAAATGTTTATGTCTAGGTACCAACTAATTTTACTAAAATAACTAACTTGTTTCCCTAATATTTCAGATTTGAGAAATGGCAAGAGAAGTGAGATTGTTAATTGATCTTATCTATAAATTATTTTGCATTATGAATTCGTACAATCTAACAACCTTCCTTTTAACCCGTTTGCTAAAAATGGTAGTTGTAATGAAAATATTCAACACAATCATTTGAAAATTATTACAGTGTCTTAAAGTCCTTAGTAATATTCAACCTTGGGTACTCTTAGGTAGATAATTGTCATGAAGGGCCTACATTGGACTATGTGCATGATAAGGCATTTGGCCAAGATGAGCCAAATCATTTTAATTTGGTCCGCCCAACTCCTGTACTTGTCTGTAGCCAAATCAAATCAATTTGAGAGAACCAAATCATTTTTATCTACAACCTGAACTACGTTTGGGGTAAACATAAACTTATTAATACTATGGTTCTTGTTATCTATTACACAAATATTTTTCAATTTACAAAATTGATCATACATACATTTGTTTGGTTTGATGACAAATTTGACAGCTTTGATCAAAAAAGTTGAAGCTCTCAGCAAGAGAGAGGATAAAATTTACATTTCAATTCTAGAAATGGTCGAATAATTAGGGAATGGAGTGCATTTGTTTAAAAAAATTATGAGAGATAATTTATAAAAAGTTGATGGTTCAATTATTCCATATTTCCATCATTCGTAAGAGAAACTTGTAGGTGGACAACAAGAGGTGCTACTAGATGGTTCGTCTCTAGCAAATTTCTTTAACTGGATATTGCTATTTTTTCTAGTCATGCAAATATGAAAGAAACTCAATGATAAAGAAAAGGATAAGGATGTTTGGCAAAGGCAATTTACCCTTCCAATCAAGTCCTCACCAACAAGCAAGATCACATAAATGAAATTTTGAAAAGAACTAGGGAGTTAAAATGTTTGATAGAATGCTTCAAACAAATGTTGCCTCATGACATGCCATAATTGCACATTATGAATTTGTTAAAAAAAATCTACCAACCTCCAAGAAAATGCAATTTGTAGGTGTAAAGCCAAGTCTCACAAATTTCGCTAGCATTCTACCTTCGTGTGCAAAAATGGGAGCTTTGGAACAGTGTATGAACGTTTATGGGAAAAAAAGGTAAGCACAGTTTTTTACAACTGGACATTACCTTGTCCCTGGTTTTTTTTTTTTTTCATGGTTTTACAGCATGATAGATGTTTGTCATCTATTGTTGTGTTGTGTTATTTGAATAATTTTTGTCTCTTTATTAAACTCTTGTTGGATAGAGTTGTTGACAACATAACATTTGATAGTTAAATTAATCAAAGTCAACAAGCATTTAAACTGTGAACCAATAATGATAGACCTAACAAGAGAAAGTTATAATGAAAAAATATTTATGGTAAAGACCTTGATTATTTTCCGGTTTGAAAGTTTTTGATTCAATCTGTTTGGATCCTTCTAAATGAATGCATATCACTTCTCTTATGCAACCTTTATTACACAAATGCACCCAAAAAATATACCTTTTTCAAATTGACCTTCCATACCTTTTCAGCATACCCACGAAAATTTACATCTACTGATTTATTTTGTATGGTGCAGAACCATTGCCCAAAAAAACTCCTGGAAACTAGGCATACCGATTGATACCGGATTTATCAATTTCTAAATCCCTGCACTCCCTTCCATACGAGGTTTGCCGGGAGTGATTGGAGCCTGTGGCACCCTCCCACCTGACAGCACAGGGCCCAACGCTGAGCCCACTGCCATACCTGCCTGCCCTTTCTCATCAAATACCTCCACAACTCATGTCGTACCCAGATTCTGCACATTCGGCGCAGCACACTTAAGACCCTGCAGATTAGGGTTTACTTCCGTTTGAGCAGGATACTCATTTTGAATTTCCACTGCACCAGCTTCCAATGATGGCGGACAAATATTAATTTATTATTCATCTGAAAATATCAATTTTTCATGGATTTGAAAAATAAGAAGTGAAAAAAAGTGAAACTCTATAGTCGTTTGAAACGAAACCTGCTTCAATCCAGGACATAGATCTTAGTCACTACAAATTATAAGGACGTCATTCAATCCAGAACATAAATCCCCACTCTGCAATAAATTGTAAGGGGAACATTCACAGGGGAGATGGATAAGGTGGAGGCGATGTGGATGCCATGATCAAGGTTTGTCTGTGAATAACCTTACCCTGCTTACGCAGTGAGAAATTTTCCTTCTATTTGTATTGCTTGGCTGATGTAAATCATTTGTTCTTTGGTGCAATGTAATTTTTGTTCATCTTTAAATGGAAAGATCCATGCTTTCTTATTTACAATGGTTTTCATTTATGTTATTTGTTTGTTATGAGGAAATTTGATAACATAAGAAAGAAATGCGTTGAAATTTGCGAGAGAAACAAAACTTGTTTCAAGAGTTTTCTTCTTAAAGCTGTTTCAGAATTTCATCTTTGGATGAAGGGTTTGTGGATACTGGATTGTAAGGTTGAGGTCAGGTATAATTTAGGTTTAATGTTGATTGTTCTCCAATGGCACTTTGGATGCAGATGTATAGTTGAACGGTTCTTTTGATTGACGTTTCAAAGTCTGTTTTCAACCTCTTTACTGTGGAGTAGTTGTTGTAAAAGGTTTTCCAATCCTTTAATGATAATAAGTTTCCACAATCCATATCATAGATCTATATAGCTTTTGGATTTGATTGTGTTCAAAGTTTTTAACAGCAACGTTTCGAATCACACTCCCTAATCTATCGTCATCAAAATGAAAGAGAACAAAAGAAGAAGAAACCTATTTTTACATCTTAATCAAAAACAAAAACTGCCTTAAAAAAAACTAAATATTTAAGAATTAACAGATATATACTCACTCTTTAGAGTAATTTAATTGTGTTAAAATCAATATTTAAATGCTTCATTGTCACCATTAAAGAATATTGAGTTAAGTCTTTATGCTGCTTGAATGAATTCTACTAACTCGACGACTTGGTGCTAAATCCGACAATTTTTGTCCTCTCCTGCTATCTGTGTTGTGAGTAGACCAGAAGTATTATATGCAAAGCCCAAATTACCATATTTGAACTCCAAAAAAATAGTATTTGACAATAAATAGGGATGGATGCAAATATACAGCCAAACAGAACAAATTTAAGTGACATAAAATTTTGAAGTTTTTAGATTTGATTTTGTAAAAAAAATTTCTTTAATTTCAAATCATATTTTATGATTTATCTTTTTTTTTTAATTGTTTTCATTTTGATGATAATCGAATATAAAAAAATATTGATAAAAATATTTACACAATCAAATCTAAAAACTCCAAATTAATATATTACATTTATTAGATTTACAATTACTGCACCATACTTTTATTGCACCAGTGCTAAACATAATTGTTTTCCCTGTCAAGTTTTGTATTTTTTAAGATAGAGAATTCTGTACATCTCTAGCCAACAAAAACTAATATATATTATTTGCCACTGCTGCACCATGCCTTCAATTGTTGCACTACTTCTAAACATGATTGTTTTCCCTGTCAATCTGTAAATCTCTAGCCAAGGGAGAGCAAAATAAATTTCATCAATGTCATTATCGGTTTCGAACATGGGCTGCACAATAAAATCAGTACTGTGATATTGCTATCAAGATTCAACCGTGTAGTTTTATGAGTCAAACTCATTCATCCATGTTTCATGAGTAGTGGTTCTCAAGAACCCATCTCATGATAATGAATGGTCCACTTAGCACTCATTGCATCTAGGTGATGCTCACAGAAGTGAAGCACTGGGTCTTCCCGGTCTTGATAGCAAGAACCCATCTCTCATGATAATGAATGATCCACTTAGCACTCATTGCATCTAGGTGATGCTCACAGAGGTGAAGCACTGAGCCTTCCCAGAAGATCACCTATCCAAATACTACTCCAGCTCAAGCGAGCGCTTAACCATGGAGTTTTCCTCAAGATAATAAACTATGTCTATATTGTAATTTACATAAGCTACAACAAAAAGTTTGCCTTAATAATACTTGATTAGCATCTATTTTTTTTAATCTTGGACCATTCATTATCATGAGAGATAGGTTTTTGAGAACCACTGCTCATGAAACATGGGTCAATGAGTTTGACTCATAAAACTTATTAATGATATCTTACAACCACGTGAGAAATACTCCTGGCTCGATTTAATTAAAGAAACAAATTTAAATGTAGCTTTCAGCTATTTAAATTTATATGGTTCGATTGAAGAGGCACTTCAATCATTAATGAGACAAACAAATATTAAAGTCAAATAAATATTATTTATTTTTTATAATAGCCGACCAGTCTTGGGATTCGTGCCTCTCCAAGAGATGTCCTTCTAGCAAGGCCGACTTCTCTACTTGAAAGGGTGCGAGTCTCTTCAAGGGCTATATATATGAGGTGCCTTCATTTGTTTCTTATCATCAAATCAAGTTCATTCGAAGTAATTGAAGGAGAAGTGTGAATTGCAGCAGCAGATTGATTTTAGGAGAATACATTATTTGTATCTTTGCATCTAGGAGAGGTGCCATTCATTGTATATGTTAAGGCATTGTTTTGTGCCTAAGTTGTAAGCAGATTGCTGCTCTTAATATTATCAATATAAAGGAGATATATTGGCTGGGTTTTTCTCCCTCGAGTTGGAAGGTTTTCCCAGGGTATTGGCTGTGTTCTTGTGTCATTTTTGAATTAATTTCTGTGCACATATCTGATATTTTAAATTTAACAAACTACATGATTGAATTCTGATAACAATATCACAATTTGATACATTATGAAAAATACTTCCTACTTATCAAAATCAGTACTTTAAATAATCATATTTGTTGAGCTTTACTTTAAATATGCCCCTTGAATCTGTCTGTGAATCGGATTTTGTAGGAACTGTGCTTGACATGAAATTATTGACGGTCTTCTTCTATCGATTTTCTTCATTTGACAGAATTAAACATCGATCACAGCCTACGGATGATACAAGCTGTATCAGTAGGATCCCTGGAATCAAGAGGTGCCTCTTATCCAGCACATAAAGAATTTTTTTGACTGTTTAAAGTGGCATCCCCTTGAACTATGTTTCCGACATTTGACAGAGAATAGAAGATAATGTGAGAGGAGTCAAAGTAGTTGGAGGAAAAAGACAGGAGCAAAAAGATTATGTAGGATAAAAATGAAATGAAAAGTGAAAGTGTTGATAGGTAGTTCAATTAAAAAAGAGTGGACAGATAGAATATATTGTTTTTGTGATTTATTTTTTAGTGAAAGTGAAAGTGTTGATAGATAGTTTAATTAAAAAAGAGTGGACAGATAGAATATATTTTTTTTGTGATTTATTCTTCAAAATATATTTTAAATGTTGATTTCTAGCAAAAATAATAGACTATTTCATTAAGATTTGTAGTAAAAGATCCAAGATTAATAATGAAATAGATGTCAATCAAATATTATTAAAGCAACCTTCTTGTTGTAGCTTATGTGCATTGCAACATAGACATAGTTTTGTTGATTTCTTGACTACCTTTTTTGGAGAGGAAATGCTAGCAAAATAGACTATTTCATTAAGCTTTATAGTATAAGGTCCAAGATTAAAAAGAAAATAGATGCTAATCAAATATTATTAAGGCAAACTTCTTGTTGTAGTTTATTATATTGGGGTCCCATAGGCTACATGGTCGCATGAGCATTATTTAAATTTTTTATTTATTTTCTTTTGTTACACTTGAAAACTTTTCTATTGAACACACAAATAATAAAATTTAATTGTGAACTACATTGTTATAAGTTTTATATGGCAATTATTGCTTTAGTTTAGCTTTTAACTTTTGTTATTGCATACACTACATGATTTGAGACTATGGTTTACACCATGTAATTTCTTTTTTATGTTTTTAGGGTTATCATCTACAAACAACCATAAAAATATAGGAAACTTCAATTTATTTATTTTTTAATTTCTCCTTGTCTTGCCAAAGGAATATATGATAGTAAGATAATATTGAAGACAACCTCAAGATGAATGATGTTCAAATGCTCTACATTGTGGAAATGCTATTCATTTATACAGGAAACAACTCATTTTGAGTCTTTTTTGTTGGAATTCTAATTAGTTTGTTTAATGTTTTTGTTCACATTGTCTAATCAATGTCACATCCCCTAAAAGCACCCATTTTTAACTTGTTGTGGATTAATGCGTTGAATGATTTGTTGTTGTCCAAGTTACAGTAGGGTGATGTAGGTTCTACAATTTGTTGGGATGTGTTTTTAGTGCCAACTCTATGTCAAACTATTTAAATATGTGTCTTGTTGTAACTTAATGTCCAACCAATTGTAAATACCATGTAGGAAATTGTGGTACTTAGCATTAGTCTTGTTTTCTATTTAGTTGAAGTTTGGAGATCTTTGTCAATAGGTATGCTTAGTAATTGTTGAAAGCCCTTTTGATTAAGCAACCATCAATATACATTCAGTGAGAATTATTATTAATAAAGTTGATATTATAATAGTAATATAAATTTGATAAATGCCCCCAATTATTATGGAGTGTTAATCTTAAATGCCATATAAATGTCACATCCCCACAAACTCTATATTGTTCTTTTGTAGTAACTACCTAACATCTTGATATAATCGTACATGATATTTGAAAGCTTGTAAGGACTTAATGATTAATGTTATAGACTTAGTACTTTAATTGTTAAACTATTACAATTGTTGAGTAGCTGAAAATTATGAATTAATTGGTTTCATTTTAGTATACGCATTGGATATATTTATACATGTAAGTTATATTTTAGACTAACAATGTACTAATGCTCTGTGGTGATGTGTATGCATAAAAATTGGAATGATTTTGTAGGTGCAAGGAGTGAAACAAAGAAGAGCTAGCAACTTATCGTGATAATAGGCCTGAAGCCATTTAACCCTATCCTTGTAGCCATGAGATTGAGTCATATTACATGGACCACCCGAATATGAATTCATTGTAAGATGTACATTGTGTCCTTGATACTTAGCTAGTCACCTCACCTTGGAATGATGGTTGAGTAAACCCTTACTTCCTCCTAAAAAATCTATAAATCTATCAATAGGAGGTAGATGGATTCATAAGCTTTGTTGATCGAGTATCCATAACTATATTTTGATGATGGACACTTTATCCCTTGGTTATATTTATTAATTCATGGATAGTGAATATAAGATCCACCCTATCTCCATACCTAATCCTGAAACATCTTTTGAACTCATTCCACGATGTTACACTTTGATCTAGTAGACTTCTGTACTATTCCCTTACACTTTCTCCCAAAGATTGAACAAAAAGTTTCCTCATAACATCTTCATCATCTGTCATAGTTTAGTTAAATTTGTGAACATCCTCAAATGGTCTTCCCTAGATATTACATTATTTCCTTAGAATTTGTGAATTCACTCCTAATGTCACAAGAAACCTAGTTGGGATAGTTTGGAATACCAACAAAGTCTAATTGCATATACGTATTAGTTCCCTAGGGTGGTCTTCAAGGTTGGTATCTCTCTTGATGGATATCATATCTAGGTAGAGGTCTAAGTTTGTATTCTAAAGATGGAGCTCTTTGTAAATTGGTTCAAGCTAGTAAAAATCTTGGTTAGAAGCATGTTGTTGAGAATATTAGCCTTTTTGGTAAGCATATTGAGCTCTTAATTAGTTAAGGAAATATAAATGTCACCCAATATGTTGTTCATATTGTTTAGTACCTTCCCTATTTTGTTGGACATGCTCTTGGCCTTGATTAGGATTAAATATTTGCTCATGGATTTCAACATTGAGGGGGACAACCCTTCCTTGTTCTAAGTCTATACATAATGGTGTGGGGGAGGCTAGGTCAATAGATTTCTCTAGTATTATTTCAAGAGGTGTTAATTAAGATAAGTCCTAAGAATTATTTGGCAAAATTTGGGCTCTATCACTAACTCTTCTAATTATTAAATTTTGTAAATCATAATGGATTTGCAATGGTCGTTATCTAATTTAAGGGTTTTAGCAATGGAGTCACTAGATGAATATCAACTTTTGATGTCTACAACATAATCGCATTGTCTAGATGTACCAACATCATTTTCAAGGAATTATATAATAGCTAACTTATATGTCAGCTTTCCACATAGGTGATAGTATTTTCATTATAGCATTTGTGATTTCCAATTTTGGAGCTAACCTCATGTTGGGATCTTTCTTTAATGTTGATCCTTTGTTGTCTATATTCAAGGTTTGAGTAGAGGATACCTTTTTCACATTCGGTTTCAAAACAATAGTCAACACTCTTGCACGTGAAGATAATTTTCAAGATAAACTTTGGAGACTATAGGGAAAATAAAAAAGACTTCATGATACTTTAGATCTAAACACACAAATCTATAAAAATAGAGCGAATCTTAAACAAATTTATTGCCACATGATTTTAGACATATGCCTTAGATTTTGCATCACCATTGTAAGAACTAATCACTTGAAGTGCAATGCAAATACTACACATATAGTACATGTGACACATAGTAGTGGAACAACATAACCCAATCTAATTAGGTATTTGAGTTGCATATCAATGAACTCAAACCCCAACAATGATAGTCCTTGATAATGAATTCTATTATTGCAAGTTGATGGGGTGCCAACTCAACAAACAAAGACAATTACACAACTAACCACAACATTGAAATAGTTGAGTAATTAGACAAAACATCAATGATTTTCAAACACTAGTAATAGAGATCCCCGATTTTCAAACACTAGTAATAGAGATCCCCAATAATGAAGTCATTTTGTTGATGTTCCAATTTATTCCTTATGATTCTAAATGATGTACAATAAAAGCTTAACCTCAAGAAATAAGCCCCCGACTAAACGATAAGTGGGCCTTTTAATCAAATCATAAGATTCATACCAATCAATAAGAGAAATTACAACTCTTCTACACTTCAAGCCTTGCAAGGCTTGGGAGGGTATTCCCTTTTGATCTCATAAGGCAACTAAGCACAACTGACAAAATTACATTGTAAACAAAGAAAAAAAAACTCATTGATTTAGAAATAATCTAATAATTTGTCACCAATAATTTCTCATACTAACCTATGTGATTTTACATCTAAAAACACATTAAATATACTTTTAACTTACAATCTATAAATATATTCAATAACAAATATCATAATGATATTTATGTATTGATTATTTATATATTTTAAAAAATTATCATAAAATTTGATTGATTATTTCTTAAGACTAGTATTCATTTATTGCCCATAAAACCAATATTATAAAATTAATGCAAAATGAATATACAAATCCTTATAACTCAAATGGCTAGACATAGGGGAGAGGACCTAGTAGTTGAGCATGTTTCAATAGTTGTGATAGTAGTTTATGTAATGCCCAATATTTTTATCAATATTGGACCAATAGTTGTGACTTTAAAGTTGTTAGTGTTGATGATGACCATCCATAATTAAACAAAATGTATTCCTTTGATCTAAAAAGCAACCAATGATGTGATGCCACATCAACACTCAACTACTGCGTAATGTGAATGCACAAGTATCGGTAGCACTTTTTTTGGGACCTTTTTGGACACCTTGACAAAAAACATGTTCATGTGGCATCATATTTGATGATGTGGCCCTGAAACCTTAGCTATAAGCAGGGAACTTGCCAAGCAAGCTAATGTTAAAAAATTGGGAGTGATTTGATATTTCCACATAGGATAATTAGAAGTGCGAAGTTAGGGTGCTCAAGTATTGGGTCCTCTCCCCTAAATCTCATTTCACTTAAGTTTTTGTCACATCTTAAAATGAGAACTAATGCTTTGCATAAAGAAAAAATATAAAGTTGCTGCAATCAACAGAAGAGGCAAACAATCTATGAGGCCTAAGAGATGACGGAAGAATAATTATGCAATGGTTACAAATGAACTCTTCTCCATTCTATTGAAAATCCAATTCTCAAATGAAAGCAGGAAAGAGGATGAACCTCATTTTCAAAAACCCCAAAGCTAAATGTTACAATTACATCCCCTTTGTTGTAAAGCCCATCTCCAAGACAACTTTGTTATACATGGGCACATCATATGGTTATACTGTATATGGATCGTCTTAGTTGAAAAGGTAAAATATATACTAGCATATCCAAATAAGAAACCCCACTTTTATAAAAGTTGGAGATGCAACTGTAAGGAAAATTCATAGTTTCCTAATTATGATGCAGAGCTAGGAAGTTTTTAAGTACAATCAACCTTCTCATGGTTTTAAGAGACTTTGGCATGATAGTTACTGGAATAGTAAAGAATTGTGTTGTGTAATTAGCAACATATAGAATGCTTTATATGAGAAAACTTAAGTACAATCAAGTTTATAATGGTTTCAAGAGAATTTTGCATGATAGTCAGTGGAATAGGTAAAGAATTTTGTTGTGTAATAAGCAACATATAGGATGCTTTATATGACTAAAACATAGAAAAGGAGGTTCACCATCAATAGGGCATCAATGATGAACCTAATTTTCATTAAGGGCGTGTTTCATTCAATAATGAGGGCCAAAATGCATAAATAACAATTAGAAACTAATCATAACTCTTATAGCAACAATGAAGGGAGTTTTGAGAACTTAAAACAATGTGTACCTTGTGGAAAACTTTTTTTTAGGTCATAGAAGACTCATTCGCCTTTAGTGGTGAATGGGTCCCTATTAGGGTTTTGGAAACTGACTTCTGGGTTTTATTCCTCTTAGTTTGCACTCCCAGATCCCAGATTTTCACTACTTCAAGCCCTATTGAGGACTCATTCACCTTTAGTGGTGAATGGGTCCTTTTAGGGTTTCAAAAAACTAATTTCTAGGTTATGTACTCCAATGTTTGCACTCTCAGTTCAAGGTTTTCAGCTCCCGAAAGTTAGAAATTAATTTTGTAGAGCTCTTTTCGTGATCTTGCAACAAAAATGACAACTTAGCAACTTCACAAATTTGACAATTTTGCTCCAAATCTTGCTCTTCAACCTAAAAATATGCAAACACACATCCAAGAGGAGAAAAACTTGTTGATTGTTAGTAAATAGGGGCTTGTCTATGTCAAACCTCTTTTATACAATTAAACCAAATGATGAGATAATGTAATTGAATCATGAACATGAAATAATGAAGTGATGACACCTTGGAAGTTGTCTTAGAATGTAAATCTGCAAACTAACATGTAGTGGCCATGAAGAATGTAGATATTGATCTTGAATAATATGTGTAATAATGCTTGCAATGTTGATCTTCAATGCTACATCAACAATCTTAGCTCAACAACATGCTTGAATGCACTATGTCTTTGACATGATGAAATGATCTTGAATTATTGCAATAAAACCTTGATAATTTGCCCTTGAATGCCTTTGAAAATGCTCTTAAAGTGCTCTATAATGCTCTTGTAAAGTATTAGGATGCTCTTTCAAAGTTGCTAGGTGAAACAATGTGAATTAACCCCATACTTATACTAAATCTAGAAATTAACCTTGAAATTCAAACAATTTAAATCGACACCAGATCTAAGATTAAAATTTATTAGAATCCCACCAAAATTAAATTCAAAAAGAGGGTTCCTAAGAGAGGAGGACCCATTTGCCACTAAAGGCAAATGGGTCCTAGCACACGTTTCTAGGACCTTGCCTCGAGGAGTTGAAAGAACATCAAAAACCCACCTCAAAAATGCATAACCCATTCACCACTAAAGACAAATGAGTCCTAGCACCATTTTCTAGGACCTTGATTTTGCCAAATTAAATGTTATGCAATTTGATTGAGTGTCGAGATCGATCCTTCGAAAGGTGTCTTTAAGAAGGCTTAAATTTTAATTAAAGGAGCTAATTAAGCTCAATTAACCACAATTAGTTAATGAAACCCTAGATAAGTGTGAAAGTGTACTACAACACCATAAATAAGATATAAATTAAGTACATTTTGTTAAAAAGGGCCCTAGATTAATGTGAATGTGTACAACACATTACAACATTAACCCAAGGCATAATTAGGTTAATTCAATGCCAATTATTTCCAAGTTAAATAAGGAAAATAGATACTTTTTTCCGTTACTACATTTTGCCCCCACTTTAGTGAGAGTTTGCCCCGATGACAAACTCACACTAAAGTAGACATTCAAGACACTTAAATATGCAACAATAACAAAGATACATAATCATACCTTATCAAAGGGCAAGAAAAATACAGAAAAACAAAGGATCAAGCACAACCATTCCAACATGATGTGGAATGGAGTTGTTTGTCCATAAAATATGCTTCTCACTCTAGGGTAGTGGAATCTCAGTCTTTCCATTAGGTGAGTTGTCCCAACGAGGTTTTTTAGTGATAAAGGCATGCCAGTGTGTCAGCTTCTCACCATACAATGAGAAAGTCATGCTAGTGTGTCGGCTTCTCATCATACTAACCATACCAAAGCTATCTTCCTGATAACTTCAATAAGGCACCACCATGTTATGCTTTTGTATGCTTTTGAATGTCATGTCTGTAAGTTTTTGTTAAAGGGGATTTTGCTTTGTTCATGTAAGGTCTTCTTCTTACGGAACATCGTGCCTAATGTCTCCAAGAAAGGACAAGTCAAGAAAATCAGATCGCCACTTATGGGATGCCTGTTGTTTCACATCATGCCATGAAGGGAGATCGTATGCTTAGAAATACCGCACTTTTGGAGGACATCAAACCCAATGACACCACCAAGAAAAGAACATGTCACAAGAAAAAAAATCACGCCATGAAATATGCGGAAAGATGTCATCAATGTATGCCCCCACTTCAAAGTGGTTGTTGCACCATTACTACGAACAATTGCTTTAAAGTAGTCAATGTTTTGTCCTAAGACATGAGAGCTTTCCTTGGAAAACCCTGTGCCAAGTCATATGTTTCCGAAATAAAGCTACTCCATGAAATAGGAAGGGTTGCCCCCCAAAAATACATAAGATATCTATGGATTCAAAGTCAATATGTTTTTGCTACACTGTTGTTTTAAGAGCTCGGAACTGTCATCATTCCCCAAATACTCATAGAACTGGAAGAATGACACAAAAAGAGCAAAAACAAAGAAAAATTCTTTCGGGTCAACCTAGAAGAGACTTGAATGTTTCGACGCCTTGCATCATCCCCAAAAGGAAAACACAAGACAAATAAAAAAGGTAAAGGAAAACTTTTGGGTCAACATGGAAGAGACCTAAATGTCTCGACACCTTGCATCATCCCCAAAAGGAAAACACAAGACATGAAAAATTCTTACGACATATTGAAGAAAGTAGGTACACATAGAGGAATGCACAAAAAAGAGATATACATCAAACGAACATCACGGGGGATCACATAACACACATGTAATCATATAAAGAAACATGAAAAAGAAAAAGACTAGTAAGGCACATGCTAGTCAACCTAAAGCAGGTCGTTTGCATCCCAATCTCGATCTGTATAAATGAAAGGTGGACAACTAGCCAAAGGGACAACAATGTGTACTAAAACTAGGACAAGGCTGACTAACCCATGCCCCCACTAAGTGCGAGACAAGAGTGAGCCACAAATGGATGATGGTATGCCACTCCTTGCGATAAGGAAATTATTTGCAATGAATGTAAAATATGCAATAGTGAGTATCTTATGATCCTACAACTATTGCATGGAAATGAGCAACAACTATTATTATTTTTTATAATGAGCAGACAAAGTATCAATTGTATGTATATCTAATGAAATATTTCCACGTGTAGTATCTATTAGTTCAAGATGCACCAAAGTTAGGCTTGTCTTGGAAGAATATTTTGTAAGGTTGTTGATATTAAGTGAAGGATTTTTTGATGCTTTTATTTCTATCAAAGGACAATAACCAAGACCACTAGTTGTTTCTTGCGTGTTAGGATTTGTAGGGACACAAATACCTTGTTCTTTAGCACCAAATCATTTTCTGTTATAACCAAGTTGTCTCAAAAGTTCATAACCTCTTCCATAAAGCTTTTTCATTTCTTTAGGATTTGGTGGTTATTCATAATCAACTTTGTCAAAATTTGTTGTGTAATTTGCTTGATCTTCTAAAGTGGCTGAGGTGGATGCTTTCGAATTTTGTATTGACATTACCACTTTTTCTTTTCCCTTTTCAAACTATTTTTTTATTATCTTGTATTCTCCCATGAATTTAGGTATGAAATTAAAGGAACTCGAAGCATCTTCCAATAAATTTGTGACTTATTCAATATGTTTTTCTTTTTCTTTCTCAGTGTGCAAACAACTTTTAGGTTTAGGGTCGACCTTGATTGTATAAAATTTGTTATATATGTGAGCAATGCCATTGTAACTCAGTTGTCGCGAAACATTATCATTATTGAGTTGCCTTTGAGATGGTTCTAAGATGAGCACAAGTTTCTTTTAAACTTGTGGTTGTTGTGAGGGTGGATGAATGATAAGTTGAGACTTAGGTGGTTCAATAATTAGAGGACTGGAAGGAGTTCTAATGTTCATAATCTCAACACACTTGTCCTTATTTTCATGATCTCTTAATGAAGGGGATTCTATTGTCACTTCATCATCTTTGTCTAAGGAAGTCACATCACTATTGTTTGAAAGACATGTGTCAATGTTCTCATTTGCTTGCACCATGATATTTTCCTTAGTAGGAGAGTTTTTAAGAGAGCAACAAAGTAGATGTTCATGACATTCATTATTTGGTTCTTCTAAAATAACTTCATCACAAGTAGAGGACTCATCAATGCTTGGATTTTCTTGCTTAGCAATGATGACATTCTCTTGTTCAATAATTTTTTTCCTAGGGGAAGAGAGGAAAATAAGATTCTCACAACTCTCATCAATTGGATCTTTTAACACAAAAGTATCTCCGTCATAAATAGGAGAGATAGTAGGAGAAGGCCAAATTTGATTGTTATGATTGTTCATGATTTCATCCTTTTTCTCTAAGGTCTCGTTCTCTTGTGCCATAATATGTACCCTAGTAGGGGAGATTTTAAGATTTTCATCCCATTCCATGGTTAGATTTTGTAAAGTAGCTTAATCACAAATAGGGGAGGCCTCAAGAGAAGAAGAACTATGAGTTTCATGCTTACTAATGATTGGACTTTTTTTGTTCAAATAGATCTTCCCAAATGGTAGGGGCATTAGGAAAGGGAGAAACACGATTCTCATGACTGTCAATGAGTGTATGTTCTAACACCAAGCTATCTTCTTCGCGTCTAGGAGGGATATTAGGAGAAGAACAAGTTTGATTGTCATGGTTATCTATAACTACATCCACATGTCCTATAATGTCTTCCCAAGTAGGAGAGGTGGGATTGACATAGCTCTCAATCATTAGATCTCTTAACACCAACATATCCTCCACATAAATGTGATTTTCATGATCATTCATGATTGTATCCTCTTTCACTAAAGCATTCTCATAGGTAGGGGAGGTGTTGGGAGATAAATGGAGACTAGGTAAAGTAGTGTCAATGATTTCATCTTTTGTTGTTATAATATCTTCCTAAGGGGGAGGAGGAGAAGGACGAGCAAGACTTTCATGATTCTTAATGACTGCATTTTTTTTCACCAAGATACCTTCGTCACTAGTAGGATAGGTATCAGGAGAAGAATAACTATGATCATCATGGTTATCTATCCTTGTATCTTCTTCTATCACATCATTCCAGGAATAGGAGAGATAAGAGGGGGTGTAGATTTAAGGCAAGTGTCAACATTTTCCCTCTCTTGCACTAAAAGACTCATAACTAGGAAATGTATTGAATGAATGACTAACATGCTTATTGACTAACTTTTTCTTTGCAAACTTGGAAAAGACAGATACTAACATTTGTGAAAAGTAATCTATATGAACTCAAAATGGAAATAGACTTAAAATGTAATGTAATGATCTAGAATGAAATGTGATTTTCAGATTCTAAATAATCCAATTTACTTATTACACAATGCAATAAACTGAAAATGAAATGTTGTAAATGCAATACTGAAAATGAAATGTTGTAAATGCAATTTTGAATTTTGACAATGCACTAAATGAAGCAAATTATTAAGCTAGATGCAATGAATTTAATGAAACAACAAATCAAAAAACTAAAACAAAAAAGTAACAGCAGCAAACAAAAGCCCAAAACAAAGATTTGAAACCCTAGAAAATGCAGATCAAGATCTATCGGGG
This sequence comes from Sequoiadendron giganteum, assembly GCA_007115665.2. Lineage (NCBI taxonomy): Eukaryota > Viridiplantae > Streptophyta > Pinopsida > Cupressales > Cupressaceae > Sequoiadendron > Sequoiadendron giganteum. The sequence goes on from CM021107.1 coordinate 516,788,863, forward strand.
ACTCATTCGCCAGTAAGGGTGAATAGGTCCTGGTTAAGTATTTTTGAAATGTTTTTGTTGATTTCTGGGTGTTTTTCAGATGCCAGAAATTTCAGGTCAAACCTGATTAGGGACTTATTCACCAATAAAGGAGAATGGGTCCTTGATTAGGGGTGTTTTTCATTCAATTATGAGGGCCAAAATGCATAAATAACAACCAAAAACTAATCTTAACTGTTATAGCAACTATGAATGGAGTTTTGAGAGCTTAAAATAATGTGTACCTTGTAGAAAACTTGTGTTTAGGTCACAAAGGACTCGTTCTCCTTTAATGGCAAATGGTTCCTTGTTAAGGTTCCAAAAACTAACTTCTAGGTTTTATTCCTCTCAGTTTGCACTCCCAAATCCCAGATTTTCACTGCTTCAAGCCCTGCTTTTAGTGGCGAATGGGTCCTTTTAGGGTTTCAGAAAACTAATTTCTAGATTATGTACTCTAATGTCCGCACTCTTGATTCTCAAGTTTTTAGCTCTCGAAAGTCAAAAATTAATTCGGTAGAGCTCTTTCTATGATCTTGCAACAAAGATGACAACTTTGACAATTTTGCTCCAAATCTTGCTCTTCAATCTAAAAACTTGCAAACACACATCCAAGAGGAGAAAAACTTGTTGATTGTTAGTGAATAGGGGTTTGCCTAAGTCAAACCCCTTTTAGGTAATTAAACCGAATGATGAAATAATGTAATTGAAGCATGAACATGAAATAATGAAGTGATGATACCTTGGAAGTTGTCTTGGAATGTAAATCTACAAACTAACATGTAATGGCTATGAAGAATGTAGATCTTGATCTTGAATAAGATGTGTAACAATGCTTGCAATGCAGATCTTCAATGCTACATCAACAATCTTAGCTCAACAACATGCTTGAATGCACTATGCCTTTGACATGATGAAATGATCTTAAATCACTACAATAAAACCTTGATAATCCGCCCTCGAATGCCTTTGAAAATGCTCTTGAAGTGCTCTATAATGCTCTTGTAAAGTATTAGGATGCTCTCTCAAAGTTGCTAGGTGAAACAATGTGAATTAACCCCAAAATTCAAACAATTCAAGTTGACACAAGATTTGGGATTAAAATTTATTAAAATCCTGCCAAAATTAAATTCAAAAAGAAGGGTCCTAGCACAAGTTTCTAGGACCTTGCCTCAAAGAGTTGAAAGAACATAAAAAATGCATAGAAATGGGTGTACTATGTGGAGAGGACCCATTCGTCCTAAAGGCAAATGGGTCCTAACACTATTTTCTAGGACCTTGATTTTGCCAAATTAAATGTTATGCAATTTGATTATCGAATGTCAGGATAGATCTTTCGAAAGGTGTCTTTACGAAGGCTTAAATTTGAATTAAAAGGGCTAATTAAGCTCAAATAACCACAATTAATTAATGAAACCCTAGATAAGTGTGAAAGTGTACTACAACACTTTACAACACCATAAATAAGGTACAAATTAAGTACATTTTGTTAAAAAGGACGCTAGATTAAAGTGATGTGTACAACACATTACAACATTAACCCAAGACATAATTAGGTTAACTCAATGTCAATTATTCCCAAGTTAAGTAAGGAAAAGGGATACTTTTTCCATTACTACAATGACCAATCTTAGTTTCAAATGGATGGAGATGCTTTGAAGCCCAATTGATGATGTCTTAAGATGGGGCAATTTTGTAATCTTTATTTTTATTTTACCAAATATGATATTGGAAATTCTATATAATATTGTCATAAATAAGAATTCATTGTCAAAAACTTAAGAGGAGATATTCTGTACAAAATTTACATTCATATTAGATTGAAAAACAAACATCTTGCTAATATTTTATTTAAAACATCTCCTCCTTTCAAGTTCATGAATAAAAATAGAGAGAGAATCACTTTCCTTAGATTCTACCTATGTGTCCCTTACACTATAACCCCCTCAAACCTTAAAAGAATTACAAAGCCTTCAATCTCTTTACAAGCCCGAAAATAAGTAAATATTAAAAAAAAAAGCCAACTTTACAGAATTTTGTAAAATACGAAATTCTCAATGCCAAATCTAAGTAGGAACTATGTTATCACCTTTTTCTATCTTTTCCGCCTCTATCTTTTCCGCCTCTGAGACTTTGGCAGTGTCATAGGATGCATGCAGTCCAAAGAACAAGTAATACAGCAGAATTATCCCTGTCCAAACAGCAAACCTGATGAATGAAGCATTGTCTATGGAGCCCAAAAGAAATATGTTGATAGCAACGGACAGAGATGGTATCCATGGCACCAATGGGACTCCCCACACCTTTGGATCTCTAGCCTGTGGAACAAACAAATGTAACCCCAATGTCCCCAAAAACAATATGGGGATCGTAATAGCATAACCTATCCACCCATCACTTCTAGCCCAATATATAGAAGTCGCAATTGAGGAACCAATGATTATGACTAGGAACATGATGAACAATGATTGGTTCCTATTGTTTGTTTCACCTGTAACATAGTATCTTCTAACTAATAGCCCTATGGCTACTAGGCTGAATATGAACAAAGTGCTGATGGAGAGGAGATTTGAAAGGATATCTAGCTGTGTGAAAAATGCAATGATTGCAGTGGCTGTGACCATTATGACAGTCGCATTGATAGGAGTTCCTGTTTTCTCATGCACTAATGCAAACCATGGGGGGAACATGTGTGTCCTTGCAATATGAGTGAGATACCGAGCTTGGCCTAAGACACTTACCATGAGGACGGTGGTCATGCCCTTAAGTGCTCCTAAGGCTACTATGTACTTTGCCCAGTTCATTCCCGCCTTTTGGAATGCAACACTGAATGGAGCGTCAGTATCAATGGTTTTGTAGTTTTGCATCAAGCAAAGAGTCATAGCCATGAGACAATAGGCTGTTATGATGACCACCATGGACCCAACTAGCCCAACTGGAATATCAACAGCAGGATTCTTTGTTTCTTCGGCCATTGTAGAAACTGCATCAAAGCCTACATATGCAAAAAAGAGTACCGATGCTGCTTTGAAAACACCTCTGACTCCAAAGGGCATAAAATCTGAATAGTTTGATGTTTTTGCATGTGTTAGCCCTGCAATGACAACAAATAAGATGATCACAACGTGAATTATTGATGCAACATAGTTTATTTTCGATGTAGCCTTGGTGCTCTTTATGGCAACGACTGCAGTTATGAAGAGGATTGCAACTGCTATTGGATCCAACTCATTGTAGCCTTCAGCAAGATTAGTTTTAATGCGAAATTCCACTGGATGATGATTCAAGAGTGTAGCAAAGTACGAAGTCCATGCCCTTGCAACTGCTGCCCCACTAACGACATATTCTAGTAGGATGTTGCCTGCACCTATGAATGCTACAAAGTCTCCCAATTCCACTCTCAGATAGGCAAAGGACCCACCTGCACAATAAGGATATATAATGTAAGAGTTACACAAATTCATAAATAATATCAATAATAGCTAACAAATACTCTTTCTAAGAACCAATTTCTTAAAGAAATATATACAGTTGGTTAAAATAGAATAATCAACTTTTGTTGCAGTAATAATGATGCAGATTAAACCTCTGTTCTCTGCAAGCAAGTCTCAGTAACACTGTTCAATTCTTCTCAATAATCTCCAGATATACTCTATATCTGGAAGAAAAATAAAATCATACATTTCTAAAACAACAAATCAATAAATATATATGTATATATTCTCACCAATAAAAAAACCCAAATTCACCGAATCAGAATGAATATGTAAAGGCCAGAAAACAGAAACAGTCATATTATCCTTCATCAACCAAAAAAACCCAAATTACAAATAAAAACAAAATTCAAAAAATAGGAACTGCCAGAATCAGCAGTTACACCCCACAAACAGCTACAATGCAGCAAAATGGACGGGGAGTGGGAATCTACAATTAAAAAGCCGTTACATTCATAGTTGAAAAACTCGTTAAATTGAAAAGCTCGTCAAACTCAAAATATACGACTCGGCAACAGTTCGGCAAAAACTCAGCAATTTAAAAAATTGTTTAAATTTTATTAAAAATGCATTATTTTTTTTCAAAATTCAATGATAAGATGTATCGTATGAGTCAATAAATGGGTACATAAAAGAAGTCTAGTTGTATTTGATTGATTTGAAAACAAATTGAGTACAAAATGACATCCTCATGTGAAATGCACTGATATTGATAGTTTGAAAGAAAATGAAAATAGCAAATTGTTTTTGTAAAACTGAAAGTAAATACTACATTAATATATTTTACAAATTTACGTCTTCATCTTCCTCTTCCCATGTTTAGTGAAAACTAGGGGGAGATAGAACTAGATGATATTAGAGATGAAGACTTGTAGGCAAACTTGGAAACTTGGATGTGGAGAGTACCTATTAAATCAAATGAAATGAAAATGTCTTTTTAGAAGCCACGGGAGACTTTTTTTTGGATGGGCGAGTGTTTTTTGTGAGCTTGTCGAGTTTTTGGCGAAAACTCGCCAAAAACTGGCAAGTTTTTCTCGTTTATTTGGTGAGCAATTTTACAGAGTAAATGTGGAAAAAGCCTGCTGTAAAAAAAAATCGGAAGTTTTTTAAGACTTACCGATTACTCAGATAGTTTTTCAACTATGGTTACATTAAATAAGAAAACAATAGAATAATTTGAATGAAAAGTTTGATTTGCCTTTGAGAGGGAACTCATTTGCATATATAAGCTAATCACCATTACTCAAATTTGCACCAATCTAAGTATTATTTATTAAAAACAAAAAACAAGAACTATATATGTACAGGAAAAATTGATGGTCAATTTAAATTGTCTTAAAATGACACATTTCCATAATTAGTGTGTGGGTGCACTTATGCAGAACAATCTCTTTTTGATTGTAGAATACATTGGCCAGCAACTCATTAGGTACAGGTGGATAAAAAGAAACGGAAGATGGAAAACATTCTCTAACGTTTGTGCCCTTAGAAGACATCCAACATAGCTACATCATTTATCTAGAAAGAAACTACCATAACATCCAACTTAGAGATAAACAATCTTGAAACCTTTCAACATCGTTAGAAGAGGACAAGATTTCTACTGCTAATGGATTTAGCTTTAATAAGATGTAGGAAGCCTCCGGTGAAACTGAAAGCCTCACCAGCAAATATTATCAAACTAAATTTTGATGGGGCTGCTTGAGATAACCCAAGAGTGGTTAATGGAGCAGAATATAGGAACACAAAAGGCAATCTCATCTCATCTATAGAGTACACATGGGGAAGTCAACTGGTAATATGGATCATGGTTGGACATCATGAATATAGAAGCCAAAATGATCTCGAAATGTCCGCACCCAAATTATATGACCTCTACAAGTTGCAAGACCTTGTATTAGTGACAGTTTCAGTTAGGACCAAAAATATTTTATATTTTAGTCTGGGACCAAAAATGTCTTATAGTTTCAGGTGGGACTGAAAACATCTTATAGTTTTGGAGTTGCAAGACCTGTCTTATAGTTTCAGGCTGGGATAAAAAATGTCTTATAGTTTCAGGCTGGGATAAAAAATGTCTTATAGTTTCAGGCTGGGACCAAAAATGTCTTATAGTTTCAGCTGGAACCGAAAAGGTTTTACAGTTTTGGCTGAAAACATCTTACAGTTTCAGCTGAGACTGAAAATGTCTTGTTGTTTTGGCTGGGACTGAAAATATCTTACAATTTTGGTTGGGGCCAAAAGCATCTTTAAGTTTCGGCTGGGACCGAAACCTATCATGAGAGGGACGAGGATCAGCTCATAGTTTCAGCTGCTGATGAGTTCATCGCATGTACCATAAAAGAGCAGGACCAAGATTGTTCCAGGGAGTTGAATCGATTCTTTTTGTCTTTTTGTATGGGAGATGTTCTAGCCATCTTGTTGACTTAAGTGGTCATCCTTAGGCATACATACACCAATTGAGGTATGAAGGGAAGCATTTAAGAGATTGAAGAGAGCTTGGGAGGAGCTCATTTGAGAATACGGAATGTATTCCAAATTCTCATCCTAGATTGTTGGCAATTAAAAGTTGCAGTCCATTTCCATCTTTCCAGAGATAGATCTCATCCTAAATTATTGGAAAGGTTGCATTCTATTGCCATGTTTCTATAATTTGACTTCACTAGGAGCAAATACTAGGATTTAGATTGGTAATCTTAGAAGCCCTCATGAAGGGAGCAAGCTTGTACAAATTGATAGATAGTAGATTTGCTGCTAGATTTTTATCATTGTTTGGGCTTCTTCAAGGTAAAATCACTTGAATAGATCTTGTTTTCATGTAATGGTGTTTCCATTACTTGCTTAATGCTATTTCCTTGCAAGTTTATAATATCTCATAGCACAAGTAAATAAGAATCAGCTGAGTAAAATGATGTATAGCTGTATTGAGTAATTCACAAGCATTATTGTTGTTCTTCGCAACTTTTAATTGTTGGAATTGACTTCACACAAGCAAACTTTTGGTTGCACTATGGTTTTGTGGATGGATTAAGCTTTCACATATGGGTAGTAAAATGTTTTTGAGAATAGAGGAAAGGATGCAAAGAATGTAGGTATGAAAGTGACCATGTTTAACCATTCTCAATGAATGCATGGTGTTAGAAATCAATTAAATAGATGCACCAGTAACCGTAAGTTTTGTTCAATTAAACACAGATAGAAATTGTAAGCAACAATGTGTTAGAATTTTAATTTATTTTTACTGAATTGTATAACAGAACATCCATGTCACTTTCAGATAACTAAAGGTTACTAAGCTGATAATTAAGGACCTTGAAAGAAGTAGTAGTGCTCGGAAAATTATAGGTCATTGAAGGCATTCTTGTCCCTATAAGAAGTTGATAAATCACCTCAACCGGTATTCCTTGATCCAAGAATTTGGGGAGTATGGCTTTCAGGGAAAAGTGTACGCTTCTTACTTAGCTAGGAATAGGCAAAATATAGTAATTGAAGTTGGTAAGAGGGCTTGGGATCTATTCTTTCAAATCCAATTCTATTCCACAATTTTATTACAGAAAGAACATGCAAAATAGCAGAGCTTCTTGTGTCTGAAATTAAAAATCCATTAAGAATTTCCCCTATGCTTAGTCCCTGCACCTCTGCAGATTCTTTGCTTTCTTCTTTGGCATTGTGCTGGAGATTAGTTTTTACTCTTCATACGTTCAAGGTCTCAGTTGCTAATGCATTCATTAACTTTTGACAATGTTACTTTGAATTCAATGAATGCAGCTCAGCTGACCAATTTACTGCATCTACATCTTATAGGAAAGTGAGGAATCGTTAAACCATGTAAACGCTACAGGGACTACCAAAGGCTTAAGTTCAGTGTTGAATAGTTTGGGAGACCACTGGGACAAGCCATAGTATACCGAAGAATATAAATTTTGGATATGTTTTCTACAAATGTAATATTGAAGAGTTACCCAAATAAGGTCAATTTTCAACTCTAATTTTCCACATGATCGGTTCCTTACAGAACATTGTGCCTTACTAAAGTAATAGTAATCCTTTGATGTCGCCGTTGGAGATTTGAACCGCTTTAGGGAAGCGAGAAAAGCCGAAAGAAAACGGGTAGCTTATGGCTTGAGCTTTGCTTGTGCATGACTTCCCACTCTCTGGGATCAATCCAAGGCTTGTAATATGTGTTAGTATTAAAAACAGAGATAAAAAGAAGCAGAACAGAGAAGGCTTCTATATTCAATATTCATTAACATATTATATATATATATATACATCTGTTATATATTCAATATTCATCAACATATATATATATATATATACATCTGTTGTAGACTCAACCAACTTCCTATAACTGAAATGATTGACATCAAACTGTGACTATAACTAAAAAAAACTAAATCTAGACACCAAACTGGGACTGTTGACAGCTGCACATCATTCTGTTTTGACTTATTCATTGATAATGGAGTATTAATGCCAACATTATGTCCAATGGCCTTAGATATCCCTAATTACATTATATTGACAGGTTCTGCTGAATGAAAGAATATTGTTGGCCTCAAGATCAAGATGGATTGTCAACTACCAAGATTATTTAGATGTACACCTGGCCAAGGTTATGTAGATGTACACCTGAAAGGGCATGTTGAAATTCATAGGTTATTTGGATATCTTCTGGGTTTTTATTTTTTGGGCAAGTAAAACATTCCGGTTGATTCTAACTTCTTTCGATATTCTTAATATTTTGCAACTCAAGATTACTTGGTGAAATAATTTTCATCTATGAAGTAGATTCAAGGATCATGTGCAAGCTGTAAGCACTGCTTGTTCATTGAGGAAACACACTAGGATTTTGTATTAAAGAAACATAAATGTTTAGTATAATTCCCTACTTGGAGCCATTCCTACCGCTGCCTCCCATTAGCGATGAAAGGCACCTTGCAACCTATAGACCTCCAAAGTCCAAAGGATCAAAAGCAAGCACCCTAGTTGGAATCCACGCATTATCGAAAGAATGTCGATTCGTTCAGTGGTTTAAGTACTGTATAGTGGAAACCTTTTGGCCTATGGTTTCACACTGGAGCTATACAGACTTCTATTGTATCTAATCTAAATAAAAGATGTCTGAGCAGTGCTTTTTACATCACAATCTTTACAGAATCTAGATTTTCCAGGATTGAGGCCGAATTTACTGAATGTAAGGAAGGAATACTGTGCCAATAGTCTCCGTTTAAAGACATTTTCATTAGTTTATGTATCAAATAACATTGGAACCACAACAACAAAGCCTGGCCTTTTAGAAAGCGCCCAGTTAAAGCTACTTATATTAGCTTATGTATCGCATGTTACTGGAATCACACCTACAATGCCAAATCTTTTGGTCAAAAGAAAGCCATACTTCAAATAAAAATAAGCAAAAATGCAAGTTATTATATACTATATGTATCTATAATTAAAAATGATCTATGCAATTAAGCTATAAGAGAATCCGAGGAGCTCTCAGGGGTAGACCGAACAGTCAAGCCATTAAAAACTAAGTTGCCGGTTCGGGTACGGATTCAGATGCGGGTTCGGGTTCAAGTTCGGGTTCGCGGGTTCGGGTTCACCGGTTTAGCAATTTTTTTTTCCTAGGGTACGGGTACACGTACGGCCGTACTATATATATATATATAAACATAATGATAATGCCATAGACTCATAAGCATGCTCAAAATTATAATCATATGATCATAATGCCATAATGCCATAAAATATTGAAACAATGAAATACGCCATATGGTAATACCTCATATAATCTGTAATCATATTCATAATTTGCAAAAATGTAAATAGTAAATTACTAAATACTAAATAGTAAATACTCAAGTCTTAAAATGTCAATTACACATTAAAAATTCAAATTACAATCAAGACAATATTTAATTCAGTATCACTATTCTTCAAATTCGTCATCTTCAATTGATTCAATTTCATTTGAACCACTATCAATTGGATTGCCACTCCCACTAGGTGCATTAGTTGCCTCATTGTCATCTATAGAAGCCAAGGTAAGTTGTGCAACTGTAGCTTGGAGGCAAAAAAATGGTATTTTCTCTCTTTTGAGTTTGCAAAATGAGCCTCATTTGGTCGGCCAAGTCAATATAAGGCAATCTGGGCACTTTTTAGGGTTTTATTTTTTGTTTTTAAGTTGAGTTTTTGCCTTTTTCTAAGTTGGATGACGTGGGTCCGCCCGGGTTCTCCCCGGGTTCGGCCAGGGTTCTCCATTTTCCACCCGGGTTCTCTGTGGGTCCTTCATCAGGTGGAAAATGGAGTACCCAGGCGAACCCAGAGAAGAACTGAACCAAAACCAGAACCAAAACCCACACATATTTTGGCCGGTTCGGGGGGCTAAAATGAAGAACCCGGTAACATAGATTAAAAATCACAGATAATGACCATAGGTTCAATTCCCTTTGATTTATGCTCCATGAATGGAGACTAAAGTGAAGTTCATGTGAACAGAGGTTACAATAGTAGTTATTAGAACTTCACTTTGCGAATCCCACTAAATATAGATTCTTCCATTAAATATTAAAAAGAAAGAATCAGAGAAAGTACATCTATTCTATCCTCTGTTAGAAAACATCCTTGCCTCTATCCTATGCTAAGGAATGAAGACTAGTTTCTGTACAGACACTCCAACTATTAAGTAGTAGCTATATCTGTCTTTCTCTCTTATAATACTTCCAGAGTCTCTACAATCAACTACATCTCAATCTCCTCTATATACAATCAATTACATCACAATCTTCTCTATATACAATTAATTACATCTCAACCTATTTATTACTGAGATTCTCTAAAAAGTTAGCAATATTAGACCTGCTTTTATTTCTTCATAAGAAACATCTTTTCTCTTTTTCTTATTTTTCTAACAGTAATGAGATTTTCTGAAAAGTTACCAATTTTAGACCTACGCTGATTTTTTCATAAGATAAATCTCTTTTTTCCTTATTTTTCAAACAATAATGAGACTTCTAAACAATAAGCAATTCTAGACCTACTTTTATTTCTTCATAAGATTCAGATGCTTTTTTCTTAATTTTCTAACAATAATAACCTATTCTAATTAAAAAGCCTGTAACAACATGGTATGCTCCTGCATCGAGAATATGTAAATGTAAAGAAAATGAAAGAGATTCCAAAAACAGCAAATAATACCCCATTAATTAGGAAATCAAAAAGGAATCTAGCATACTACCTGCTGAAGGAATTTCCACAGCAAATTCAGTGTAACAGAGCACAGAAAGCATGGCAGAAATTCCTGAAACAACATAGGACAATAAAACTGCAGGCCCAGCAACCTCATTCGCTTCCAATCCTGTTAAGACAAAGATTCCAGCGCCAATGATAGCACCAACACCAAACCAGATTAGGTCCCACCAGTTGAGATTCTTCTTCATGTCATGTCCACTACGAGCCCTAACCTCGTTCATTTCCACCTCAACCGGAGACCTTGCCAACACCCTATCCCTAAGTCTGTTTTTAGTATCCTTTAAAGCACTTGTATAATTTCCCCAACTCTGGAAGGACTCTTCCGGTAGAAATTGGCCCTCCCCAAATGCACACACCCTTCTTCTTGACATCCTGCCTGACTGCAATCAATGCGTGCAAAACAGATACACAAGTGACCTAAATCAGGAATGGCAAGAAGAATCCTCTATCTTTACACAAGCAAGACTTTGCAGAGAACCTATAACTTAATAAAAGACTGCTAGCAGACTCTGCATGGAATATGCATGTAAGATCAAGAGGACTACTTATATATTTATTAGCAGCAGACTCTCTAAGGAATATAAAGATGACATCAATCTACACTGACAGTCATTTCTACACAGAATTCCAAAATGGGTTTCATCCAGTCCAAGCCAGTACCCAAGAACAAAGAGCTACCTATATGAAATTGTAGTGACTAGCTGGAATCTGGTGTTAACGTTAGCTTTGCTTGGAGCACAGGAGGGTTGATAACTTCAAGCACTAACACTTCGGCCTCACACCAGACTCCGATTCTACCAATCAAGTTGGCCAATATAATTGGACATGAAAGGTGCTTCTGGATATAAAAGCATTAAATATATAATAGATTCAAAACTCCTGTTTTGGAATGTATGAGAATACGAGAATAAAACGTTTGACTCTGCCTACATATACAATGTATATACCTTCAAGATTTCCAAAGGTACTTAGAACACTCCAAAACGGAACTTTTTAGTCAAAGGTGAAGAGAGTGAATATATTAACAAAACTACTCTAAAATCAATAAAAAGAACAATCATATATTCATTATATAAATAAAATTCTAAATAGAAATTCCAATAAAACTATTCTAAAACCAATTAAAATTCTATATAAAAAAAAATATACAATAAAGACATAAATAAAAGAATTCCATAAAAACTTTATATAAAATTATTTTTTAATTCACATTATATATATATATATATACATATAGTATACATTTTAATGTGAAAAAGTATATATATATATAGAAAATTCAACCCCACATCAAAGGAATTTTTATTTTAATGAAGACAATCTGATTGCATATATGTTGACATTTTTACTTTTATATAATTAATATTAATTCGTTTCCACAATCAGTGTGAATAAAATCTTTATTGACTTGACTTCCAACCCATCACCAAATAAATGAAGAGACAGAAATTCAGTGTGAATAAGACCTTGCCGCCATAGCCTAGGGCTTGCCATTTTTGACTTTATTCTAATAATATTATCATGACTAAAAAGCCCAGTCTTGATACAACCAAAACTATTATTTTTATAAAGTGGATATTCTCCAAGATCTGTTGACCAACATGCAATAGTAATTGAGGCTTCAAAGGCGCAGCTTTTCTCGCAAAAACAACTGTAGTTTGTTAGTTTTTTTCTCGCAGAAACCAACGGCAGTTTGAAATAGCAAGTTTTTTTTCTCGCAAAAACCAACGGCAGTTTGAAATATCAAGATGCAACTTGTTATGGGTTGTCTTACTTAGTTAGGTGTTAATATATCTTTTCATACTTGCAAAATAGTATTTGAGATTTGGAAAAAAAATAAAAATAAAATTAAAATAAATAAAAAAATTAAAGAGAGAAGCAAAATATATATTTTTTTAGTAATATTATTATAAATACAAATAATTCTTGAAGTAAATATTATTAAAGTAAAAATAATTTTATTAAAATATATTAAAAATCAAAATATAAATTAAACATATTAATTTATTGTTTTAACACATAAATATTAATTATTGAAATATGTAAATGTTAATATATTGATTTTACATGAGTTAGGGGGTGAGTTTGATTGGCTAAAGTATTTTTTTGCAGGCAAAAGGTCACGAGGTCTAGTATTCTTCCTTCAAACTCGTGGTACTGAAGGGTGTGTCGCACTAGCATTACTGGTCACGTGAAAAAAATTACCAAATGCACTCCAATTTACAAGGCCTTTGAGTTTTGACCCCATTTGTTTTCTCTTTGACAAGTTGGTCATTACCTTCTTGGCATGGGGTGATAACATCTTTCTCCACTTAGTGATGGAGGGAGGTATCCTGCACCAAGGTGTATGCCTATCAATTTTTTGTTTGGCACATTAAGAAGCAATGCACGACTAGTGTTGAAGCACCTACGACATCGAAAAGGTAACCACTCATAATCTAATATCTAGATCCAACATTTGACTATGATTTTGAGAGAGATCTTGATTGGAAGATCCTTTGAAATTATGTCAACCTCTACCAATATACGAGCATATGTTGTATGCAAATAATTCAAGGAGCCCTCATCAACATCCAAAAAAATTTCCCTGTGAATTTCCCACGGCTTCAAAACAAGAATCAAACCAATATTGGAGTGGAAGATTAAGGAGTCACCCAAATTGGAATAATCATGAAAGATTTGGTTGTAGGGTTGAAGGAAGGGTACATGGGCTTCAACATGAGCAAATGATATAATTTACAACTCCATTGATAATTATGAGGAATAATTTTGTGATCCCAAACATAATAAAAATCCACCACAAAGAATCCTCGTGCATAGGAATAAATTTGGAGATCGCCTTCCAAGATAGGGCTCCATGTTTTTGTTATCCATTTATTCAGCTCTGAGAGGCTCGTCCAAAACCCTTTGAACCTCTCGATCAAGCATTTTTCTACAAAGAAAGCTTTGTTCTCTATGACTTCGTGTGTGATCTCAACATCTAAGATCACAATGAGGGTGGGGATGGTGCAATTGAGAGGAAGAAGCTTCGACTCACCTGCGCCCCCAAGACACCTATCTATTGGCAGCATTGTAGCACCCATGCCTTGCCCATTGTGAGGCTGCAAACTATGCACAACCCAATCATCGCTATGCAAGGGAAAATGCCAAGGGAAGCACCCATAAATAGCACCCAGATTCTTCATAGACTAAACCCTAGCTTCGACAAAGTTGCATGAGAGTGGCATGATGGAAGTCAATGACCCTAAGCATAGATTTACTAAAATATTTATTATTATTAATTAATTAATTAATAGTTTCCTAAAGTTGAAGCCTGCCACATCTAATTTTGTATTTAATCAAAAATAGTGGGCAAATTTGAAGATGTGGTAATTAGCAAAAACAACTTATTAGTAACTAATTAAACAAGGAAAAACAAAATTGATTGCAATAGTGCTACCTAAGTAAGTACTAATAAAAATATTTAATTTTTCTATTTATTTTGAAACACTTATCTTAAATTTGTATTAATAGTATTAACAATAATTTGTGTAGTTAACAAAAAATTTAAATGGATTTTTTTTTTGCTAGTTGAATTACAGCTAAGGGGCAACACCCTGTATTTCTTCAAAAATTGAGATTACATGAGTTCCAGTCACCAAAAAAACTTTCTTGTAGACCTTTTTGACAAAATGGCCTACACAATTTCCACCCTAAGCTTTCTAGTAATACAGGATAATAATATTTTTTGTCATTACAAAGGGGCCTAGTTTCGAACACAGGCACTTTCATCTACCCCTGGGACTGACTCCCATATTTTGTAGACTATATCCTGCTAACTATTTTTATGGATATAACAAAATCATAGAGAAACCATTACCGAGCCAGCCTTGCTCAATCCTCATCGTCGTCCAACTATGTCCTCTTCATGTAAACTTTGTAGTATGCCACCACTAGACAGTTTGCTCCGCAATTCTAGTGAGCTAGGCCTTTTTCTTTCTGCTCAAGGTCTTTGTTGTTGTCCTGACACCATTCTTCTCTTGTGCCAAATTCCCAGTCATCATTGTCTCTTGCCACAATCTCATCCACAAGCCCTTCATCCTCCACACACCTCATTGCCCAACCTCGTGGAAGGTTTCCCACCAATTTAGTCACTCTAAGAAGGAAGAAAATGTTCCTTTCTCACACGTCCCACAATTTTTCGAACCCCTTTGGATCAATGGTTTGAATCATAGGGGACTTCATGATTTCCCTTCCGTTCATATGAATCATGTAATAATTTTGCGGCAATGGGATTTACTTGTTTTCATCCACATTATCCAAGGCCACATCAATGTCTCCCTGCCAGGTATGAATGAAAAGCATCCGTGTGAGTTTCTTCCCATTCTCCTTGGATACACCCATGTGCAGTAACACGTCTAAGAACATGGTTGGGATTTCTGAGTTTGACCTAAATTTGTGATAGGCCCTCAAGAATTTTGGGCCCAGAACTTTCTTGGTCGCCTAGAGGATTAATGGGTGGGAAGAAGCCAACAACCCCTACAACCTTTTGTCTATAATTTCGCCTACGAAGGATTGTTGTTGCTTCTCTGTGTTCAAGAATATTGGGGTCTCCATTGGGTCTGCTACAATTGCTCACACCACCTCTCTGATGCTCAGACTTTTAACCACTTTACACTGCTCATTTCGTTCTCTCTTTTTCTAGGAATGGCGCTATAATATTTTGTTTGAGCTAGCACCAACCTTGGCATTACTTCCTCATAATGAGCTTTTCAGGAGTCATGCCCTTTGAAAAGTGTCTGCTTGCCACCACCTTGTTGTTGATACAAAATGGGTTAAATGTGTGAGATTGGGCTAACCATCAGTCATTTCCTTTACCTTGGGACTTGCTTGCCTATCTTGCTCCTCGCCTTTTATTTATGGCTCATGTCTTGTCAATCCAATCAACTTAGATTTTGTCCTCATTTTATTAAGTGCTTCTTTCGCCGTCAATTATTTTGGTATTTTTTATGCCCTCTTCTTAGTTTTCGGCTTTATCCTGACCTCCACCTACGTGTTACATTCTATCTCCTTTTTTTGCCAACTCATCTACCTTGTCATTACCTTCTTGGTATATGTGACTTATTTGAAAGGCGTTGTATTTGCTTTCCAATTGTTTGATGCTCTGCAACAAGTGGTTTAGTTTCCAATTTGGGGGGTTACCTCTTTGGATAGCATTGATTGTGATGAGGGAGTCCTCTTCCAAGTGTATCTGCTTCACACCCAATTCTAATCCTAATTGTAGTCCAATGGTTGCTGCTCTAAAATTTGCTTTACTGTCCGTGCATACTCCTAGTGAAATAGTTTTTTTCTAGAGTCTTGCCAAGGACATCCCTTGCAATACAACCAGCTCCTCCTGGTCCTGGGTTCCCACAGGTAGCTCCATCAAAAATGATTTTAGTCCAACCTTCTTCTGGTACCTTCCATACTACTTTTGTTTTCTTTGTCTTTGGTGACTACGACATGTTGTTTCCACTGAGTAGTGGTGTCTTCGAGCTGTCAAAATTTTTCATTAGGTTGTCATCCTAGTTTGTGAACTTTTTCTGCTTCCTTGCTCTACACTGACCATCTTCATTGACCAGTTCTAGTATGGCCCTCTCAATTTTTTCTCAAATCCTGTCTTTATTCATCTCCTTCCCTTGAAAGATCCTTCAGTTCTTTTCCTTCCAGATTTCCCATATTACAATGGATGGGGTTATTTTCCATATTCCACTTAATTATGATTTGTTACCTACTTGGGGCCACATTTTGAACCAGGACACTAGGTCTGTTGGCATGGGGCATTGCAAATTTTATTTGTTCTTGACCCTACCCCAACAATCAATTGCATATGGGCATGTCAAAAGAAGATGATCTGCAGATTCTTCATTCTCTTTGCACATTGTGCATCTTCCCGGCTCTTGAACACCAAAGTATGCTAATCTATCCTTTATGAGTATTCTTTTTTGATTCGCCATCCATGCAAAGGCTCCTTCTTTGGGGAGGCATTTCCCCCCCCCATATCAACTTGCATGACCGGTCTTGTCTTGCCATGGCCAGTTCTTTAATCTTATATCCGAACTTCACTTTGTATGAGCCTGTGGATGACCCACACCATCTAATTATGTCCTTGTCATTGGATGAGACAAAATGTCTACCTTTGAGAATTTTTGATAATGCCTCTTTTTGTCCTTGTGGTGCATTGAGGGTTTGCAGATCATTCTAGCTCCAACATGGGGTTCCTTGGTTATTAGTTATCCTAGCATAGTTGGAAACATTGTTCCCCCATAGTCTTGTCATTTCTTCCTTAATTTCTTCCAATCCTAGGGAGTTGTTAATGGGGGGTTTCCCACACCATGAATCATTCCAAAAGGACTCATTATTTCCATCTCTAATCTCCCAAGTCACATGCTTAGATATAATGTCTTTGCATTCCAAAATGAAGTTCCAAGTTGCAGAGCCTCTTGGCAGGTTCATTGGGGTAAGAATTCTAGATGGTTCATCCAAATCTAGGTACTTTCTTCTCATAATTCTAACCCACTTTTGCTCACTTTTTGCATGAAGATCCCATACCAATTTAGCCCCCATGGCTTGATTCATTAGCGTTAGCTATTTAATCCCAGCCCCACCAGCCTCTTTGGGTGTGCACACCTTGTCCCAGGCCAATAAAGGGAATTTGTTTTGTTCCACTCCAAAATAATTTCCTAAAGATTTGAGTCAAAGATTCTTCCACTGCTTTAGGTAACTTTAAACATGACATTGAATACACTAGAATGGCTAACAATACTGATTTCACCATTAATAATCTTCCTACTAAGGACAACCACATGCCTTTCCAAGTTCCCAATTTGTTCTTGCAATTGTTTACCAAGTTCTCCCAATAGCAATTTTCATTTATCCCTGCAAGCAAGGGCATCCCCAAGAAACGTCCTGGTAGTGTTGCCACTTTCAGATTCAGGATTTTGGCTAGATCCTTTTGTAGAATTGGTTGAGTGTTGAGGAAAAAGACCTTTGACTTTCCCTAGTTAATACTATGTCCTGATGCACTACATTAATCCTTTAGAAATTTCTTGATCACTCATGCTTCTCTTCTACTAGCCTCCCCCATCAAAATGGTGTCATCTGCAAATTGTTGATGTGTAGTGGGTTCCATACCATTTTCCACATGAACTCCCACCCATTTTCCTTCCCTTCTTAGCTTTTATATCCATCTCCCCAATACCTCTACCATGATTATGAACAGGAAGGTGGAGAGGGGGTCACCTTGCCTTAGTTCCCTTGTAGAAGGAAAGAATCCATGTGCGGACCTATTCACTAGAACAAAAAATTTGGTTGTTGAGATATAGCTTTTAATCCAATTTATCCATTTTTCTTCAAATCCAAATTTCCCCAAAACTTCCAAGAGAAATTGTATGTCTACCATGTCATAAGCTTTAATAATGTCCAATTTCAGCACCATACATGCTTCTTTATTCTTCCTAGCTGAGTGTATGGTTTCATGAGAAATGATTATTCCTTCTGCTATCGACCTTCCTAGTGCAAATCCACTTTTCTCTTTCAATATGACCTCATTCAGAACTTACTTGAGTCTGTTTTCTACTATTTTAGTGACCACCTTATACATTGTATTACATAATGCAATTGGTCTGAAATCACTCATCGTCTACGGGTCTTTTTTCTTGGGAATTAGGGCCAAAAATGTATTGTTTACTACACCCAACATTGTCATTCTTATCTTTGATTCTTCCACTATCACCCATAGATCTCTCCAAACTATGTCCCAATTTTTTTGGAAGAAACCGGTCGGGAAGCCATCTAGCCCTGGGGCCTTGTCTAGATTCATCTGGAAAACTACTTCCTTGACTTCTTCCAAAGAAACCTTCTAATACAACCACCTATTCTATTTTTCCTTTATGATTGTGGGGATTGAGTTCAATAGTCTTTCCTTTGTTGCTATGTTCTCCTAGCTTTCCTTATTCATAATATCTTTAAAGAATCTGAACGCCTCCTTGTTCACTTCCTCAATAGATTGTGTTACCTCTTTGTTCTCCTTCTTAATTTTGAAATCCTATTCTTACTTCGGTTGGAGATTGTTGTTTTGTGAAAGTATTTGGTGTTCCTATCTCCTTCTTTCAACCAAGTTTCTCTTGATTTTTGTCGCTAGAAGAATTCTTCCCTCTTCAGTATTTCTACTAGTTCTTCTTTCAGACATTTCTCATTCTCAAAATCAGCTGCATCCATTCCTTTTTCTATTATGTGCTCATTCAGTGCTCTAATATCTTGCTCTATTCTTTCTTTCTCTTGGAAAATATTCTTGAAGTGAGACTTGTTCCAATCTTTGATTTTATTCTTGATGTATCCTAACTTCTTGTTTATCTTGAATAGCTTTGATTTATCTCCAAACTTAATCTCATTCCACCACCCATCTATTATCTCCAACAAATGTTCATCTCTCAACCACATATTTTCAAACTTGAATGGACTTCCCTTAGGGGGGTCATCCTACCCAAAGGAGGGCAATACAAGGAAATGGTATGACCCTGTGTAAGGTAAGATTTGGGCTTCCTATGTGGCTATTTCCTCTCCCCAATCCCCCCAGAGTAAAAATCTATCCAGTCTTTCAGCTATGTTGGTGAAGCCCGTCCTTCTATTTGACCACGTGAAAGTCCCATTTTTGGTTTGCAGGTCCGCTAGCTAATTGTTGTCTACAAATTCTTGGAAATCTCTGTGAATGACTATTGTTCTTCCTAGCCCCCTTGCTTCTCCTCATTTTTTAAGGTTTCATTAAAGTCTCCTACTACTATCCCTCTCTCATTTTTCCAATTTTCCAGTTCACTTGAGATTTTATTCCACACCCGTCTTTTTTCCATAGTGACTATTGGGTCATATACATTGATGATGAAGAATATTTTGTGTCTCCTTAGCCCCTTGAACTTTATCAACTACTAATTGTCATCTTCTTTTTCCACTTCCCCTTCTATTGTTAGAGGATTCGATATTACTCCCAAGCCACTAGCCGCACCTATAGCCTCCTTGAATTGACCTTTCCATTGTCTCCAATTTCTCAATCTTTTCTTTCTCTTCTCTTTAATCCATTTAGACTCCTAGATTAGAACTATATGTCCGCTTTTGATTGGTCAATTTGGCGCTTGACCATGCGCCATTTGTCAAGGGCATTGATGCCCCTGATATTCCATGTTATTATCCTCATTCAGACTTGGGGAGGAGGACATCCTTCCCGACTCTCAGTTTCGTCTACCCTGTAGCATTGGCTACAATTACCAGCTTAGCTTTGTTCATTTTTTGACCCCTTTTGGTTTTCTTATTTTTTTATTTGGTTTTCTCAAGCATCCTTTCTTCAATCAACTATCCCTCCTCAACCTCCTCCAAGTATTCTTCTTCTCCTTCTGTGTATTGGTCACTCCCCTCCTCCTCAAACTATGAGTAGTTTCCTTCTTCCTCCTAGAACTCTTCTTCATCTTTTATGTTACTTTGCTTCCCTTTCACTGCCTCATCTCCTGCCTCCTAGGAACCCCTCTCTACATTGTTTGCTTCCTTGGACAGTTCCCTGAGTTGAGTGTTGATGTCCTTCTGAAGTTCCTTTGCTTCACCTAGAAGAGTGTTGAGATATTTTTCTACCTGGGAGGCCACATCCACCGATTGTGCCTTCATTGGGTGGGATGCCTCTCTATTGTTCTGGATTTCCCCTTCGAACTTCCTTTTCTTAGATTTTGTCCATCCTCTTTGGGTTGAGTCTTTTGGGGATTGAGTTGCATCTCCTTAGGATATTCTATCCCTTGCTTCTTCAAGATCCTTCTCACTTTCACTATTCCCTTTTCCTATATTTGAGGCACCTTCCTGGAATGATTCTCTAAAGAGGCACTTTTTTGGCCTAGTTCCTTCCCACACCTCTATTAACTATTGCCAACTTCCATACTTTGTCAGAATTTCTAAGTGCTTGTAGATTCCAACCCCCTCACCTATCTCTACCAAGATGTTGGCTTCTGCACCATCTTTTCCATTTATGAAGTCTTCATCTACCCCTAGACACACTCCTAGGGAATCTCCTATTCTCACCATGGCCTCCACATTCCAAAAATCTGAGGGTAGATCCACCAGTTTGATCTCCAGTTTAGGTAGTGAAAACTATGACCATTAAAAAAAAAAGGGGTTTCCCATCTACTATTTCTTGCTTTAGTTGTTGATCTATACATTCTATGAGAAAGAAAGAATTTGGTAATTGGTGGATGCTTACCCGATCCTTGAAATCGGTTCACCACCAAGCCTTGATCTCCTCCCTAGGGCAGCCTGGGCCACTCCATTTGGAAAACATAGATTTGTCCATCAGTCTAGTCACTCTTGATTCAATCGCTTCAGTAGGCATTGAATACAACTTGCTTCCCCGTGGCCTCATACTCTCTCCCACATTCATTCCTTTCCCTTTATTTTGGAATTTCCTGCACAATTCACTTTTCTTTTGTACAGTTCTTGATCTCTTGGGTTAATTCTTCTCCCAATTTCAAATTCTTCTTCGTTTTTTGGCTCATTTTTCCTTCTCTCTCTTGCTTAGGGTTGCCTGAGCCTTTCACTTTCCATACTTTACTAGTGCGCATCTGAGTGTCCCTGCCCTTGTATCGCCAATTGGAATTCGACGAATTTTCATGGCATCCTTTTTCCCAAAACCACCCACACCTTGAGTTTCACACACTCCAATTTTCCTCTTTATTTTGATGCCCTACTGCTCTCCATCCTTGTTCAGGAACCCTCCTTTGGCCATCACCTTGGAGACTTCTTCTCTAGTTGTGGTCTTGCATTTTTTGGAATTTCCATCTTGCGAAAATACGAGTGACATTTATCCACCCAGGTTCCATTTTCAAACACCCATTACGAAGTCTTCCCTGGTTTCTTAGAATCGCCATCCTCTTTTGCCTTCTCTCTTGGACGGATATCCTCTTCCATATCTCCCCATTGGCTCCTTTTCACCTTTGCAAATTTTCGCTCCCCTTCGCCGCTTTGCACCATTTTTCCTAAACACTAACAACCTAAAGGTTTTTCAAAAATAAAAGGATTGTTATTTATTTCCAACCCCTCATTTTTATTTCAATTACTAGCTTATATATCTTAATATTAATTTATATAATATACGCTAAGAGATATCACTTTTGAGGCGTAATTTTTTTCTTTTGTTCTTTTTTGAATTTTAAAACATACGCCTCAAAAATGATATCTCTAGGCATATATTATATAAAATAATATTAAGATATATAAGCTAGTTTACACCACCAACGCAATTGTCAATAATATTTTATTCAATATTAAATGAGATTATATATATACTGTTAAACGGTAATATTAATATTATTATATTATATATATTATGTTAGTATTATCAATAATATTATTTTATTGGTTAAGGTTAGGTTATGGTATATGGTTACGGTTATGATTATGGTTTATGGTTTAAGGATAAGTTAACAGTTGCAGTTAGTGTTTCAGTTATTAACATGGTTAGGGATAGGTTTATAGTTAGGATTATGGTTTAGGAATTTTATTGTAAGGATTAGGGTTAGAGTTAGGGATAGGTTTAGGGGAAGGGTTAGGGTTAGAATTAGATTAAATTTATGATATCATGGTTAGATTAATTTTATGATATTATGGTTAATGTTAGGTTAGGGTTATGGTAAGGGTTAAGGTGTTATAGTTAGAGTGTAATTTAAGGTTAGGGTTAGGGTTTATGGTTTAGGGATTACAGATAAATTTTATTTTATGATTGGGATTATAGTTAGGTTTAGGTTTAGGGTTCTGGTTTACTATTAGTGTTAGGGTTAGGGTTAGGGTTAGACTATGAGTTAGGATTAAGGTTAGGTTTAGGTTAGGGTTATGAGATTATGGTTTATGGTTTACAGTTAGGTTTAGATTTAAGCTTAGTTTTTACGATTAGGATTAGGGGTTGTTTTTGGATTTAGGTTATGGTTGGGGTTAAGGTTAGAGTTATGTTTAAGGTTAGAGTCAACATTAGGGTTAGAGTTAGGGATAGCTACCCCTAATCCTAACTCATTGTGTAACCCTAACCCTAACACTAATAGTAAACCATAATCATAACCCTAAACCTAAAATTGAGCCTAAACCTAACCAAAAACCCAACTGTAAAAGTAAATGTAATCTTAATCTATAAAGCTCAAAGTATAACTATAACCCTAACCCTAATCTTAAGCGTAAACCTAAACCTAATCCTAACCATAAGCTATAATTGTAAGCCTAAGACTAACCCTAATTCTCATAACTATAACACTAACATAAACACTCTTATTATTCAATTAAAATATTTATCTTTTAGTAATTACCTACATTCACTCTAATAACCCTATCCCTAACCCTAGCCTCAACCCTAATTGTAAGAAAAATCTAGAAACATCCCTAACCATAACCATAACCCTAAAACCTAATTCTAAATCTAATTCTAACCCTAAACCATAATCCTAACCCTAACCATAATGTTAGCCCTAATCTTAACTCACATCATAACTTTATAATGCTAACCCTAACCTTAACTTGCATCATAACCTTAACCTTATTTTTAACCCTAAATTGAAGTCAAACAAACCCAAAATTGCAATCCTAACCTTAGACCTAACCATAACCGTAAATGTAACCTAACTCTACCCTAAGCTTAACTATAACCCTAACCCTAATTGAACTCTAAACTCTAAGGTTTAATTAGGATTCAAATAGGGTTACAATTAGTGTTAGGGTTGGTTTTATGGTTTAATTAGGCTTATTTGGTTAAGGTTATGATTAGGGTTTTATTAGAGTAAGGGTTAGGGTTCAATTAGGGTTAGGGTTCATTTAGGCTAAAAGTTGGGTTTAAGATTAAGGTTAGGGTTAGAGTTAGGTTTAGGGTTAGGATTAGTGTTAGGGTTACTATTAGAGTTAGTGTTAGGGCTAGGGTTAGGGTTCAATTAGGATAATTTTGGTTATGGTTATGATTAGGGTTTAATTAGATTAAGGGTTCATGTTCAATTAGGGTTAAGGATAAGGTTCAATTATATTTCAATAAAGGTTAGGTTTAAGGTTATAGTTTTTGGTTAGGGTTAGGGTTAGGGTAAGGTTAAAGTTATGATCATTTTTTATGGTTTAAGGATAAGTTTACAATTACAATTATTATTATGGTTATGGTTAGGTTTAGGGATACGTTGGGTTAAGGATTATGATTTTAAAATTATTCTTAGCGTTAGGGTTAGGGTTAGGGATAGGTTTAGGGTAAGGATTATGGTTAGGGTTAGAAATAAGTTAAATTTTTGTTTTTTAGGGTTAGTTTAAATTTATTATTTTTAGGTTTTACTATTTGTGTAAGGATAAGGGTTAGGTTTATGGTTAGGGTTAGGGCTAAGGATAAGGTATGAGTTATGCTTATGATTTTAGAGTTGAGAATAGGGTTAGCTTCATCCACTCTAATAACCTTATCCCTAACCCTAACCACAACCCCACACCCAATCCTAAGCCAAATCCAAAAACAACCCCTAACCATAACCATAATCATAACCATAAAACTTAATTATAAATCTAACAAACTAACTATAAACCCTAAACGATAATCCTAACCTTAATCTAATCGTAACCCTAACCTTAACTTGCACCATAACCTTAACCTTAATTGTAACCCTAAATCAAAGCCAAATAGTGAACCAAAAACCATAATCCTAAACTTTAACCTAACCATAGCCCTAAATGTAACCTAACTCTACCCTAAGCTTAACCCTAACTCTAACCCTCATTGAGCTCCAATGCTAACTTTGAACTCTAAGGTCTAAATAGGATTTAAATAGGGTTAGAGTTAGTGCTAAGGTTAGCATTAGGGTTACTATTAGAGTTGTGCTTAGGGTTTAATTAGAGTAAGGGTTAGGGTTAGGGTTAGTGTTAAGTTTAGCATCAGGGATAGGGTTAGGGTTCAATTAGCATTATTCTTAAGGGTTAATAATATGTTAGGGCTTAATAATATGTTAGGGTTAGTGTTAATGTTAGTGTTAGGGTTAGCATTGAAGTTAGGGTTAGGGTTCAAATAGGATTATTTTGGTTATGGTTATGATTAGGGTTTAATTAGTGTGAATGTTTATTCACGCACCGCTTTTTCCTTCGCGGTTTCTTTTCAGTTCGCGGTTTTGCCTTTTTCCATATCGCTAGTAGCTTCTTGACGGTCGCCACATGGCATCCCATCAGAGCTTTTTGTTGGGACATATCATTTTTCCTTTGCCAAGCTCCGTGTGTTCGCTGCATGGCCTTCGCTCGTTTCTTTCCGAGTCGGGCCCACACTACATTTTCTTTTGTTGGGAGTTTGAACACATGGCTTCCTATCAGAGTTTTCTTTTGAGCCGTCTCACCTTTCTTTTGTCGGGCTCCGTGTGTTCAACGCGTGGTACTCGTTCGCACATCTGTTATCTTGGGTTAAACGCCTTTGCTTTAGTATCCGTTCTGCTGCCACGTGTTCCCTTTTGTTGCCGCGTGTTCTCTTTTATTGTTGCGTAGTCCAGGTTTCTCGGGGGATGTGCTTGTTGGTGCAATGTTGGATGATCTATTTGTTGGTGCTGGCTCGAGAAGATCTGGATCGTTGATGGCTTCCCTTTGGCATCTTTCTCATGAGGGTTTTCAGGCAATGGGCTGGCTTATTTAAGTAGCCTTTTTCTTCATTGTAAGGTTGTCTTTAGATAGATTTAAAAATATTCTCGAGCACTAGGAATGAACCTTTTGTAGTGTTTGCTATTAAATTTGCACTTGCAGACTGTGCTAGCCAATTCGACCTTTCTGTTTTCATTCATTTAATGTGACATTAAACTGTGCTTGTATTTTCTAGAGTGTATGAACGTCTGTCTCAAGCTTTTGTAATCTTGATGTAGCTTAATAAAATTCAGATCATGTTGCTACTCTTTTGTGTTGGTTTATGTTGTATGAGTAATATTATTCAGAGAGTGTGATGTTCTTATGTTTGCATTGTTGGGAAGAATCTATTTGATAAACGACAGTTACTATTCGAGCCTTTGTCTTAGCATTGTGCTTAGTTATTTCTCTTATGATTTGGTGCATCGCCTTAGTTTAGGTTTGATTATTTCATGTTAGTTTTCTCACCCTTTATTTCCCCCCCCCATAAAAACAAAGAGCCTGCTTCGATAAAACCTAGAGGTCACTTAGCTACGTGCACATGCCCCCCAATAGCTAAGTTTCCCATAAGGCTGATGCCCTTGCAATTTTTTGCGTCAATAGTTATTTTTCTAGCACGCCCGATGGGATGCAAACTAACATGTTCGCTTGATCAATAGGAGTGTATGAGCCATAGGCCCATTACTAAGTCTCAAATTGCAAGATTTCCTGGCCTACTTGTACCACCGTTAGTTTCAGTCCAGGCAAGAGGTCGACAATCTAATACCTCACCTCCCTCTTCTCCTCCATCTCATGTGCCAATGGCTGCTAGAAATTATGTAGCCTGGGATACTGGTAGTCCTTTGGTAGCACTTATGCCTCCTGTAGTATGGGATCCAATCCCAACTTCCGCTTTAAAGGCTATCCCTAAGTTCTCCAGGGATGATTCAAAAACTCAGACGAAGCACTTGCAAGATGTAGCTGATGTATGTCTGGTGCATGGTGTTACGAATGAGAATACATGGCTTTAAGATTACTCGCCACCTCTTTAAGAGGCAAGGAATTGAACTAGTATCGTACTCTTTCGGCTAATACAGTTGCCACTTGGGACGACCTTGAAGATCCTTTTTACGAACACTTCTCAAATGCTGGCAAAAATTCTTCGCTATATCACCAGCTGGCTCATATAAAGTGAGCTCCTCATGAAGCTTTGATGATTTTAATGCTTAGTTTCATTCAACTTGGCAGAGAGTTCCTGTTGGTAGTCGACCGCCTCCAAACTTGGCGTTCATGTTTTATTTAAAGTCCATAAATGTTGATATTTCTATGATGCTACAAGCTCTCGACAGAAATACTCTACCCGATGCATACAGCCT
The DNA here is from genome assembly GCA_007115665.2 of Sequoiadendron giganteum. Taxonomy (NCBI): domain Eukaryota; kingdom Viridiplantae; phylum Streptophyta; class Pinopsida; order Cupressales; family Cupressaceae; genus Sequoiadendron; species Sequoiadendron giganteum. The sequence continues at coordinate 516,815,627 of CM021107.1, forward strand.
TGTCGTCATCACAGAGAACAATCTTATTGCTATCGAAAAATTGGCGCCGAGACCTATCATGCCATTATTCCCAGAGTTCAACGCTACAGAATCAGAGGTAGCTTCAACCAGCATTCCTGTAACTCCTCCCCAGTCTTTGCATGTGTACTCAGGAATGACGTCGAGCGTGGCTCCAGTGCCTAACCCCCTGATGGATAAAATGAACGAGATGAAGAAGCAGATGCGAACCATGACAAATGAATTAACCAGTATGAAGCAGCAATGGTATAGCTACCAGAAGCCTTCTTACCAAAACTACCAAGGTGGGAAGGCTCCTTTCCAATCAAACCAATGGTAGGATAGATCGTGCGGCAATACTCAAGCTCAATAGAATAATCAAGTCATTCCTATGACTATACCGATGTAGACCATCTATCCTAGTTCAAGCAAGGAGCTAGTAGCAGGACAAAACAATCTTGCTGAAGAGACTAATTCATGGTGCTTCCCTTGTAATGACACACACATGCCCCAAAATTGTCCATGAGGGAATTTACAATAGAAGATAGTAGAGAAATGTAGCCAAGGTAGCATGCTTGATTCCCAAGGCCATACATATGCCTCTCAGCAAATGGATAATTTAGTTCTCACTGCCCAAATACAAGGAATGTCTATAGAGTAGGAGCTAGATATAGCTCTGGACCAGGCACTTTTTTCTTGGATGGAAGGAGAGGAGTCGTCATTCCCGAATGATATTCCAATAGCCCAAGTGTCGAAAGTACAGTCAGATTACAATACTCATTCCAAGTGGAGGCTCACTAGAGAATTCACATATTTTCCGACTGAAGGTTCACCTAATTCAACACCCAATCCATCAACAAATTTGTCATTAGTTCTACAACATTCTAAGGCAGTTGTTCCTTGTCCAACGAATTCACCTCTTTCAAATGAAAAAGCTCCCACGGCCACCCCGGTAGTTGCCAAACAACCGGATGTACCAGTTGCAAAGCAGAAGGAGCAAGCTACCATAACTCATCGGTCATGAATGCCATTCAACGTGGTGGAGCAACTAAAGAAATCCTCTGGTAATGTTTCTTTTTGGGATAACCTGGCCATCCCGAAGCAAAAGCTGCTATTGCAGAAGGAATTATCGGGAGAAGAAGACATGAAGATGTTGGAGCAGCCCTCAGAAGATAAGACATACAAGCCAGAATTGGATAGATTTTTAGCAAATCAACAAGAAGAAAAGAAAGATGAAAAAGAGAGTAAGCCTAAACCCAAGCCTTTCTTTCTAACACTTATCAGTGGTAACAAGCTGCTATATAATTGTATAATTGAATCTGGTGCTAGCACCACCATCATGCCTAAGCAAGTAGTTGATGCTCTGGGGCTCAAATACGAGCCTCTTAATAAAGGAGTCATGCAACTCGACGGGAACAAGCTTGAAACCGTTAGAGTAATAAAAGGACTTCCTATGACATTGTTTGCTTGTCCCAACATTACCATGAATCAAAATATTGTGCTCATCGACGTTCCTCCTCTATTCAGGATATGTTTGTCCCAAGAATTCACTACAAATGTTGGAGGTTATCTAGCATTGGATTGGTCGCACCTGATCCTAAGAAAGAAGCATGTTGCCAAGATGAAGTTATTATTGAAATCCTTGCATTCTGAACATGTGTCTGATGAAGCCATGATCAATTTCAAGCCAACACATACCTCAATCTCTTCCGAAGAGATACTCAACATCGAACTCCTTGAGGAGCAAGAAGCAAGTAGCTCCCGGACGTAGAAAGAAGAATCTCTCTTGAATGAGTTTATAGACGCAGACCCTTTTGGTAATTATCATGCAACTGGGCTAGGAACATATGTCATACATGAAGAAAACCAGATTATGCCCAGAGTGACTCGAGAGTCTAGAGGTGAAGCATCCTTTGAGTTATGGACTTTGCACTTTGACGGAGCAAGATGCAGAGTAGGAGCCGGTGCAGGAATATGTTTGGTGTCTCCATCCAAGGATAAGACCTTAAGGTCTTATTGCTTCTAGTTCGCATGCTCAAACAACGAAGCAGAATACAAAGGCCTTTTCCATGGTTTGGGTTTAGCGGAGAGAATGGGAGGAAAGCAAATAAGGGTGTTCAGAGATTCAGAATTGGTGGTCAACCAAATCCGAGGGCTATCTGCATCAAAGAATGTCCATATGTGATCATACTGGCATAGGGTTTGGGATTTGATTTAAGGCTTTGAGGCATTCAATAGCCAAGTTGTACCTAGAGAGCAGAACTCCGAAGCTAACTGAATGGAAACTGTTGGATCTCAATTTGAGCCAGCTTTCGAGTTGATTAACAAAAGACATTCGGTGCGAGTGATCGTGCGGCCTACAGTCCTGAATAATGATCAAGACTAGAAATTTTTTGATATTGATGCTCATATCGTGTCATTTCTCTAGCTGTCCAGAGAATTTGTCAACCAATTACAACCGAAGATCGCCAAGGTCTATGGAGATCAAGTAATCCAATTAAAATCAAACAAGCTTCCTAGGGGTCTAGTCACTCTCGGGAGTCATTTTTATTTTGATGATGCAATGAAAGACAAGAGAAATCTTCTAGCTTTTAAGGGCGACTATACTGATTTGCACATCGGAGAAGATAAAAAGCTCAAGGTTGGAAAAGGAGTCTCGCAGAAGAATAAAGAAAGGTTGAAACACTTTTGTGAAGAGTATATGAGTGTGGTAGCATGGTCATATGATGATCTTAAGGGATATGATCTGGGGATTATCCAACACACCATTGAGCTACTAGAAGGAGCAAAACCCGTGCATCAAAGGCAGAGGCCAGTCAATCAAAAGATCGAGTCACTCATGTCACATGAAAATAAGTTGATTGCATCTCAGATTGTGTTCTTGATCAAACACAACACTTGAGTGTCTAACCTGGTACTAGTCCAGAATAAATATGGCAATATACGGTTGTGTATGGACTTCTGAGACTTGAATAGAGCGTCCCTGAAAGACCATTACCCCTTGCCTTCCATGGAGGTAATTCTGCAAACAATTGTTGGTTCTGAATTTTTTTCAATGATAGATGGTTTCTCCGGCTATAATCAAATTTGTGTGAAAGAGGAAGACCAACACAAAACGATGTTTACTACAAAGTGGGGGACATATTCTTATGCTAAAATGCCTTTCGGACTTTCAAATGCCAAAGCCACTTTCCAGCGAGCTATAAACATTGCCTTCTAGGATTTGATACATAAGATTATTCTTATTTATCTGGATGACCTGACCATGTTTTCAAAATTTTCCACGAATCATTTTGATCATCTCGATCTTGTCTTCTAGAAATGCCAAGAGTTTAGGATTTCTTTAAATCCGAAGAAATGTGTGTTTGGGGTCTCGCAGGGGAAGCTGTTGGGTTATGTCGTTTCGAAGGAGGGTATCACCATTGATCCGGAGAGGGTTAAAGCAATCATGGAACTCCCTCTACCTGTCAACAAAAAGGGAGTTCAATATTTTCTAGGCAAGGTTAATTTCATCAGCTGGTTTATAGCAGACTTTGCAGGGATCATTCGGCCCATCACCCTGATGCTGAAAAAAGACCAGATTTTCAAATGGACAACAAAAGCTAGAAAAGTTTTCGAACAAATAAAAGAGGTCATCTCTGCTACTCTCATTTTGATCAACCCAGATTTATCAAAAGACTTCATTATGTACGTCTTTGGTGGTGGCAACAATATCGCCACTATCCTAATGCAGAAGGAAAATGAAGATAAAAGAGAATCACCTATTGCCTTCTATTTGCACACCCTGAAAGAATATGAGGTGAAATACAACTTTGTGGAGAAGAAAGCTTTTGCTATCATAAAGGGGTTGAAGAAGTTCTGACACGTTATATCATGCAACAAGGTGATTGTTTGTGTGTCGCACCCTAGTGTGCAAGAATACATTATGGAAGGTGAAATCACCAAGAAGCGGGCTAATTGGATAACCAAGATTCTCGAGTATGACATCGAGATCAAGCCAGTCAAGACTGTGGAGGGGAAGGGGTTGTGCGAATATCTGGCAGAGAACAATGAAGCAATTGTTGAGTCTTGTACTGCTAAATGAAGAGAGCTCCGGAGACGATTCGTTGGATGCTCAAATTAATTTTATGCAAACAAGAAGGTATCCATTTGACCTCCCCCCGTTTAAGAGGCATTTTTATCTAGTGCAAAATAATGGTTATGTACTCTTAGAGGGAGTTATTTTTAAGAGTGGTATCTTGTTAAGATGTGTAACTGAAGAGCAGTCAAAAAGGATATTGGAACAATATCATAGTGGCCCAGCCGGAGGTCATTTTTCAGTGAAAAATACTGCAATCAAGATCATATGTGTTGGTTATTTCTGGCCGACGTTGTTCAATGACTCATATTCATTGGTGAAGTCTTGCAGTGAGTGTCAGTTTTTTGTCGAAAAAAGGAAAATTGTTGCTATGCCACTAAAACCAATTGTGGTGGAAGAGCCATTTGCTCAATAGGGTCTCGACTTCATTGACATGATCAATCTTTTTTCATCAGCCGGACATAGGTGGATCCTAACGGCAACTGACTACTTCACCAGATGGGTTGAGGCTATACCATTGAAGAATGCAACAAAGGTAAAAATTGTAAACTTCCTAGAGGAACTGGTAGTCAGGTTCGGCCCACCAAAGACAATCATATATGATAATGCTAAAGCTTTTCTTGGCTCCAAAATGAGCCAATTTGCACTAAAGTATGGAGTCTTCCTGAAGACGTCTTCTAACTACTACCCATAAGGGAATGGCCTCGCTGAATCTACAAATAAGAACCTCATCACGCTGATCAAGAGAATAGGTTCAGAACATCAAAGGGAGTGGCATAAACACCAAGGACAACACTGTGGGCATACCATATCACGCCAAAGCAAATATTGAAAACATCTCCTTACGAGATAGTATACGGGAAGGAGGCGCTATTGCCAATTTCTATGGAAATCCCTGCAATCCAACTACTCAAATCTCTTGAAATTGAGAAAAATGGAGCAATGGAGGTGCGGTTTTAAGAGTTACTTGAGGTTTAGGAGAAAAGAGAGCACGCTATCGAGGCAATGATAGACCGCCAGCAGGTGGTAAAGAGATGGTTCGACAGGAAGACATCTGACTAGGGGCTACAATGTGGAGACTTGGTGCTCAAGTTTAACGAGCGCGAAGCAAAGCGCGATCAACATGGCAAGTTCGATAGCCTATGGGAAGGACGTTTGAAGATCAACCAATGCAAGCAATACAACTCATTTGAGTTAGAAACTATGGAGGGCGAGGCCTTGGGTATTCCATTTAATGGAATACATCTTAAAAAATTCAATTAGTTTGACTTTTGCAATAAATGTGTAAATATGTATATATTTTTCCCTGCTTTGTTAGTTTTTGGTTATTCTCAGTGCTTTCTTAGATTAACAACCACATTGATGCAAAATTTTAATACAAAATGAGGAAAAGAGCCAGAATGTAGGAAAATTTGCATATTGTATTAATTACGAGAATATTTACATTTGTAGTCATGTTGACTTAACGGGGCCATTGGCAAGGTTACAAAATACATATATATATATCGTCACTGACACAGTGTTGCAAAGAAAGTTTTTTTTATTAAAAAAAAAGCAAAAATGGAGACATCTTCTTCACATTTCTTCAAGAATTGGAGGGTCCAGCGATAGCAATAGCTGGTTCATGGTGAGGAACACCATCATCTCAAAGTTCTCATACCATTGCACCTCACGGAAGGGTTCAACATTATGCATTCTCATCAAGAAGTGGCAAGCGGCACCAACCTTGTGATGATGTTCCTCATGGGTTTCAAACTCAAAGCCACGTAGAAAGGGCCTAGTTGGCACGAGTCCTCCTTCCTCAACAAGTCAGCACAGGTTGTGAACGAAAGGAAATCCATAGTCAAACTTAGCAGCTCTCACCACGTTCTCCAACCCTCTGAGGTAGCATTGGGGAAAAACCCTCTTTGTAAGCTTCATAATCTTCCATTTTGAAATGTCGATGTCCAATAGGGAAGCTACAAAGTGTGAGCTGATGCTGGTATTCACTCTGTACTAGTCCTTGTACTCCACACAATCTTTGCCTAGCACCCATTTAATGGATTTTACATACAAAATGTTTTTTACGCTAGTTATGCATTTCAAACACTTGCACCTAATCTTTCCTAGAAAGGTGGCTTGGGTCTTCTTGCAGACCAATCTAATTGGTGTTTCCATATCTACTACTACTCTAGCCAAATAATAGATTACTAAAGATGTATTAGGGCCTAATTGCTAAGAATGCTAAGTGCAGGTGTGTATTAGTAAAGGTGCCAAGGGTCCTATTTATAGATGGTTAGAGGCCTCCCTGATTAAGCAAGGTATGATATGTCAGAAGCAAATGGTGCTGAGGATCCTTGATAATGAGTATTGCGACGTGCGAAATAATCGAGATAATCAAATATGGTTGCAACTTGCTCAGTTTGAGTTTTTGAAATAGGGACGAGAGTGAGCCAGTTGTCAACATAAAGAATGTTGTTGTCCTAATTAAATCAAAACAAATATTTTAAGATGAGGTCATTGGTTGATGCACCTGATTACGATCAAGTAATCAATAAATGCAAAGGCTCACAAAAGATATGGCAATGTTGATTCAGTGCTTTTTCCAAGAAAAATCAAGAGCCATCGTATGTGAGGTCATATCTCTTAAATGTGAAGAGTCTTTTGGCAAGTTGGTGATCTCTTCACATGCACGAAGAAGATTAGTGGTGCATGGCGTAACTAATGTGAAAAGATGGCACGTACCCTTGCTAAACCGATTTTCTCAAAAATCAAAAAGATAGGTTGGAGCGTGCGGAGGGCATTTATTGTGTAAGCTTGACAAAGTGTGTAACCGTCTGAATCATTTGCAAAGAAGAAAAATGTTCTAAAAAGCTAAGTTGCAGAGTTTGCAGAGTCCTTTGAAAATACAAGAAAATGGCTAAAATTGCAGAGAGTTCAACATAGACCGTAGGCACTGAGAGTATTGAAGAACGAAGAATGCTTGCGCCTTGCATAAATATATACGCCCAAGATTCCTATGCTACCCCAAGTATTCCAACAAAGCCATCCTGGCTCTACACTAAGCCAACAAACCAAAAAGTATCAAGCATGGTTTCTCCTACAAACCAAGCTTTGATATCAGAAGATTGGGATAACGTTCGAGATCCTAAGTTATCTCAGAACCCCAAGAGCTTAAGGGAGGCTGCATGTGAAAAAATGAAGAAAATTACTGATCTTTTTCATGGACGTTTGTGGAACTATGGGCTTCCCCAGTACATGGTTCCTTTGGTGCATCATTGTCTGACGATTGTGGTGACCTGCGTGAAATGTTTCGACGCCTGGACAAGAATCATAAGCGGACAAAATTTCAGGGTGGTAATCTTCCCCTAGGCCCTTCAATATATGTTATTCATTCCTTTAACTCTCTTGAGAACGTTGAAGATTTTGATATTTCCAGACTACAAAGTTACTGGAGGATGCTTTGGATGGCGTAACAATTTTATAACACCGAGACGGGTTAGCCGTTAGATAATTTCATCCCTCCTAGCTTCCCACTTGGTCTGGTTGCTTTTAAAGCAGGGTTGACCTTTGTATTCTCCATGGTGGCATTGGTGTGTGGATTAGATATAGATAGGGAAATTTTTTGACTTCCAGAGTAGTCTTAGCTTTATGCTGAAAAAGAATGCCACACCTTCGCTGATGGACTTTACAAAAGTCATAGTTGAAGGGATGTGCTGGCAGCTAAGGGATTTCAAACCTGGTTCCAAGTTCAGGTATCCCTCATTCTTAATCTACATGATTTTGCATCAAAATCCTGACTATTTCCAACAATATATGGCCCTAGTAGCATTTGATGAACATGGCTTGAGAAGGCCAGTCTCGACCTGGACTCTTATCCTATCAATTTTTTTTTATTACTACATGTTTTCAAATGCTTTCCTAGCTCCAACTTTGTGAGCTTTGGATCACAATGGAATCAGTATGTCTGCTCGCTTGAGACAAAGCCAAATATCGTGGATGAAGGGGATTGTACCACCTTGCAATTGGTTCTTCAGTACGGATTTCACAATGCTCTATATGCAAGGTTTCATTCAGGAGCCTTTCCGGATCTCGCATTTTTTTTCTGATAGGGTACTAGCCCTTGAAGTTTTTAGGCAGCTATGCAACATTGAAAATGATTACTGGGGAGGGAAACATCTAACTTCCCATTTGGCATTGCCAGCCATGTTCGACTTTGTATTGTTGGTGAAGAAGAAGAGCTCAATGGTAAATAGCTCCGAGGTTTTATACTCTAAATTGGGTTACCTTGGGATAATGGTCATCAGTGACACCTGGCTGTATAATCTAGAGGGCAATCTGTCAGAAATTGGCATTAAGATTCCACACCAACCTTAGCCATTTTGGGACCCTAGAAGAAATGCAAATGAGGGGAATGTGAGATTATACGTCAGCCTAGAGTATATTCCTTCCAGCTCGGGTCGACCGCCTTGGCTAAAATTTTATCATATAATGGCGAAGCCCAACCCCAATCACAAAATAAATCAATTTTTATACAGCCAATTAAACAGGCTCGAGTGGAAGCCTGATAGAATTAAAGATTTTTGGACGTATAGGTAGGAGATAAAAATGACTAATGGGATCTTCCAAGAGGTGGAATCGGATGACATGTTTGATAATTTTTGGTGTCGTGAGCATCCCGATAGTGAAGACTCTCCTAACCCTTCAGGTTCTGAGAAGTTCTATGAGGTGGAAAGTGTAGCTCCGGAGCAAAGAGAAGAGGTAGCCCAGAGGGCTCCCATAGTTGAAAAAGATCCTGCATAAGGAGCGACAGTCAGTGGACAACAGTCATAGTAGGAGGAATCTTCAAATACACAGATGTTAGAGCCCACTAGCTCCTTTAGTCGTGGCATGAAGAGGCCGAGAAGTTCCAGACACCACCGAAAGGTTATTTTTATCTAGACAGTTCTCTAGAGGAGAAAAGGCCACGAACAAAGGAAGTTGGAAAAGGAGAAGAGTCGTTGCATGAAGAAGTGGTGGCCTACTACTAGTCTATGGGAAGCCCAGGTATGTTTTCCCCCTTCTTCCCTCTCTTTTATGTCTTTGGTCTCCTTCGTGTCTGCCCCTACTATGTCCTTCGCACCAGCTGTTCCTATCACTAGTTACCTAGGGTAGACCAATATTATTTCTCTTGGGGGTCCCTTTCCATCTCCTTCTATTTCTCCCACCCTTGAAACACAAATGGTGGCATGTCTTGACCCTCTGAGTCAACAATTTGTATCCCTGAGATCCAACATGTCTGTAAGTGCTTCCCCGGTCTTTCTTCCCTCCATGTTTTCATCATCTCCGGGTAGCCAATTTATCCCACCTTTCTCCCCGATAATTATTACGAGGCCTACTAAATCCACTGATACATTGAGCATGCTGTCTTTCCCACTAGTAGCTCCCTGGGAGTTCCCTTTTGCTGGTGGGCTAGGTATTTCGCCCCAGGAATATTTCTCATAGGTGGATGCAAACAAAAGTGCCTGGGCTAGCGAAATACAAAAAAGGAGGGAAAAGGATCAAAGAAGACAAGCAGAGCCTCTTTTGCAAACCATTTTCAATGAAAGCCAGAATTTGTTGATGTTTGAAAATGTTACACCCAATGTGATCAAGCTGGTTGGGGAAATGTTACCAAGCGATTATTTTGTCAATGTCGTAGGGCTGGATTTGTAGCAGGCTCATCCGTAGGATAAAGTTGAACTAATGGAGGAGACCCAGAGGGTGGTGACTACCAACCTCCTCAAGGTCAGTCGCCAGATGAAGAAAAAGGATGAGAAAATGAAAGAGCTGAAGGGAAAGGTGGATATCTGGGCAAACAAGCATAAGGCCCAAGAATTCAAAATCAATCACCTGCGGAATGAAAAGAATGCTTTTGAAAACAAAGTCAATGAGCTTCAGGCTTTGGGCGCGGAGGTTGTTCCGGCCCTACGAAAAGAGATTGAGCAATACCGAGTGACTGAAGCGGTCCTCTGTGATGAATTGAAGCAGGTGAATGATGGCCTGAAATAGCTCTGACAGAGCACTAATGAGGAAGTAAATGAGATGAATGTCACATTGGAGCAGGAAACTGAGAAGCAGAGGTAGGTCGAATTGGCCTTGGGAGAGAAGGAGAGAGATTTTTTTTCTATGAGGAATTAGTTGTCCATCTTGGAAGGAAGCGTGGCGGAGTTGAAGGCAGAGCTGAGCAACAAAATTGCAAAATTGGATCTTTTGAGAACCCAACCTCTTGCATGCCAAATGAACTCGCTGGAGATCACCAAGGAGCTACATGTGTCATACTAGGATAAGGTCAAAGCATTATGCCTTACATTGCAGCCCACTCTAAAATTTATGGCCCAAGCAACTAGTTTATGCAAGGTGGTTAGAAAAATGATGCAGCTGGTGTAGGAGATGAATTCTGATAAAGTTCCAAAGGCCAGGCAATTATTGGGAAAATTATATACAGCCTCCGATGAAGCATTGAGTGGTGCGGGAATCAAGGATCGAACAACAGTGGCCATGGGCGTAAATATTCTCATCTCTATGCACGAAGTCGTCCAGCATGTGGGAGAGTGTAGGGCCAAGCTAACCTAGATTACCAATGATATGCAAGCAAAATTTTCCTGCCTAACTCAGTGAGGGCTTCCATCACCCTTCATCACGGATCAAACGGTGGCAAGTATTGACCACATCATTGCAAAGAACGAGGAGAAGAAGCAGGACTTGTCCGTTTTCCAATCCTTTGATCAATCTCCGATTGCCAAAAATATTGAAAACATAGTGCATCAGCTGGCGCAGCTCTTTTCCCAGCTTGAGTTAAAGGTATCTAGCGGATTGCCTTTTAAGGAAATAATTGATATTAACATGGCGCACAAAAATATGCACACTCTCTCTGCGCCATCAAATGAAGTCTGGACTGGCCTTCAAACTGCCCTCTCTCAGCTATGAGAAATTGTGATGGAGTTGGACTAGTCTGCGAGACCAGAGTTTTTGGGGTTCTCCATTCCGTACGTGAAATGCCCCCGTGAGTCGCCAAACTGTGAATGTTTATTCACGCATCACTTTTTCCTTCGTGGTTTCTTTTCAATTCATAGCTTCACCTTTTTCCATATCGCTAGCAACTTCTCGGCGGTCACCACGTGGCATCCCATCAGAGCTTTCTGTTGAGCCGTATCATTTTTCCTTTGCCGAACTCTATGTGTTCGCTGCGTGGCCTTCGCTCGTTTCTTTATGAGTCAAACCCACACTGCATTTTCTTTTGCTAGGAGTTTGAACATGTGGCTTCCTATCGGAGTTTTCTTTTGAGCCATCTCACCTTTATTTTTTTGGGCTCTATGTGTTCGATGCGTGGCGCTCGTTCGTGCATCCGTTATCTTGGGTTTGACGCTTGTGCTTCAGTATCCGTTATGCTGTCGTGTGTTCACTTCTGTTGCCGTGTGTTCTCTTCTACTGCTGTATAGTCCAGGTTTCTCAGGTGACATGCTTGTTGGTGCAATGCTGGATGATCTTTCTATTGATGTTGGCTCGAGAAGATCTGGATCGTTGATGGCTTCCCTTTGGCATCTTTCTCGTGAGGGTTTTCAGGCAGTGGGCTGGCTTATTTAAGCAACCTTTTTCTCATTGTAAGGTTGTTGTTAGATAGATTTAAAAATATTTTCTAGCACTAGGAATGAGCCTTTTGTAGTGTTTTCTATTAAATTTGAACTTGCAGACTGTGCCAGTCAATTCGGCCTTTTTGTTTTCATCTATTTAATGTGACATTAAACTGTGCTTGTATTTTTTGGAGTGTATGAATGTCTGTCTCAAGCTTTGGTAATCTTGATGCAGCCTAATAAAATGCAGATCATGTTGTTACTCTTTTGTGTTGGTTTATGTTGTATGAGTAATATTATGCAAAGAGTGTGATGTTCTTATGTTTGCAGTGTTGGGAAGCATCTATTTGGTAAACGATAGTTACTATTCGAGCCTTTGTCTTAGCATTGTGCTTAGTTTTTTCTCTTATAATTTGGTGCATCGCCTTAGTTTAGGTTTGATTATTTCATGTTAGTTTTCTCACCCTTTACCTTCCCCCCCATAAAAACGAAGAGTTGGCTTCGATAAAACCCGGAGGTCACTTAGTTACGCGCACAGGCCCCCCAATAGCTAAGTTTCCCATAAGGTTGTTGCCCTGCAATTTTTTGCATCAAAAATTAGATTAAGGGTTAGGGTTTGATTGGGATTAAGGTTAAGGTTGAACTATGTTTCAATAAGAGTTAGGTTTAATTTTATAATTTTTGGTTAGGGTTAGGGTTAGGGAAGGATTAGGGTTAGGCAAAGGTTATGGTTATGATTATGGTTTATGATTTAAGGATATGTTTATAGTTATAGTTAGAGTTATAGTTATGGTTAGGCTTAGAGATAAGTTTAGGGTTAGGATTATGATTTAGGAATTATTGTTAGGGTTAGGGTTTGGGTTAGAAATAGGTTAAATTTATGATATTATGGTTAGGACAAATTTATGATTTTTATGATTTACTATTTAGGTAAGGATTAGGGATAAGTTTATGGTTAGGGTTAAGGTTAAGATTAGGGTGTAAGTTATTCTTATGATTTTAGAGTTGAGAATAGGGTTAGGGTTGAAGCAATGAAACTTATTACTATCATTTACCCCTCAATCTTTTCATTAATAAATAATTTAAAAATACTAGCCCATAATAAAAAAATAATTTTACCAAACTTATTAATGGTATTCACCTTAAAGATTATTATTTACAATTAAAAATAAATAAATACAAATAATAAATGATAATAAATACATAAATAGTAATAATGTTATAAATTATTTTAAAATTATGATAAATTTAAGTGTAAATGTAATTATTAATATTATTATTATTTTAAATATATATATATATATATATATATATATATATGTCAATATTCACCTTAGAAGATTATTATTTTTAATTAAAAATAAACTAGCATACCTATATTAATTAATAATATATGTAAAACACGTCGAGAGTTATCTTTATTGAGATCCTTTTTGTATAGAGGAAAAATGGTTACATTTTCGTGAATATGAATTTGAAAAGCAATCTATTTTATTTTCTAATTTTTTTGTCATTATTGATTTCAATCCCTATATATGAGGGTATACATTCAAATTTGAAATTATACCAATTTGTATATTACAACAATCAACTAACAAGAATAAATGTAGAATTAGGAATTTTCATCATTTATTTGATTTAGTCTTGAGAGCATCAAAGAACAATATCACGTCAAAATGGCATTCACTAACTTAGATATATCGGCTATTTTTTTTTTTTGAAATGTTTGAATACATTGCTAACATTATATGCATTAAAGCAATTGAATGCCATGAAACCTATAGCTTTGGAATTGAATCTAATAGATCTTTGCTCTAAGATGAATAATCAAACTTCGTTGTTTTTATTACTGTGCATTTCATCCTCTGTTCATCATTATAAGTATCTCTTTTCACTTGAATTTTAAATATATATTTGTTGAATAGGGCCTTTTGTATAATGTGTGCAAAATTCACATCATCTTGTTCTTCATGCTTCAAATTGTTCAATTCTTTTGTTGTAACACCCATAATTTCTTCTTCAAAAGTTGTTATCCAAGTGAATGATGTATGGTCTTGCACTTTGCATTGAAGTATATATTTATAATCACATTCAGGGAAAGTTTTATCACATCTTCCACAATACCACTAACCATTTTCGTTAGTGTTGACCTTTTTCTGTAGTGCCTATCTCCAATTTTCAAGGGGCAAGATGTATAACAAAAATTGTCCACCTTAATGAAAGATAAGGTAGCTTTTATCACTATCCAATAAGGTTTACCAGAGTTTCCAATCTCGTGATCTTGTATTTGTGAGATATTTATTAACATTTTTTCTTCTATTAGATGAGATTTCCTTTGTAATCGAATGAGGTTGGAGATTCTTCCCTTCTGTATCAAACCACAATCTCAATTGGTGTGAGTCAAGAAGATCTAGATTTATAAGGAGTTGTGTTGTCGTTATTGTTCCCACAGATTTTCCACCAAAATCACTAATTCTTGCAGCTTTTATAGCAACAATGGGAGAAGTTCCTAAATTGCACATTTCTTGGAGTAGTTGACCTTCCTTATTGCAAAACTCGCCCCACATTGTTAATTCCACCATACACCTTGACATGTCTTTTAGCCGAAGGGTTCTTTTTTGAACTTGTGTGGCATTTTTTTTTAATATTCTGTTTGGTGTGTCGATTGAGAGAACAACACCAATGATATCAACCAAAGAATTTGTTTTCATGTTTTCAATTTCTCTTATTGAAGTAAAATGGAATTGTTGTTTTGGTATACAACTATCCTCCTCCAAACACAACTCAACAATTGAATTTGTTTCTAGGAAGATTTCCCATTCATTGTGTAATTGGTTGAAATTCTTTTGTGCGGGTTTGAGTCTCCCTTTTGAGATGAGAAACACTTTCCCAATTTGAATGTGTTCATAAAAAATTTCTGCAACTGCATTAAAACATGTTACTCTTATTTCACTACCATCTGAATCAACCAAGTCAAAAGTAAACACTTGGCCATCTCCTTTTGCATTGTTAAAATGACGAAGTTGACCCTTTCTAGTAACTCTTGCTTTTATTGACATCTATTCTGGTATGGATTGAGTGTTGCAATTGGAATTGTTCTTGTATGCAGTTCATTTTTTGCAACAATTGGGTGCTTATGTTGATTGTTTGCAGGATCCATGCCTGCATCATCATATAAGAAAAATTGTATTCAATAGATTTTGAATAGGGCAAAAGTAATGGAAGAGTAATTGGAAACATTGATAATTTGTTGATTTTTTCATATAGCAGATGAATTGCATATAGCAGAAAACATATTATCATACACATATATTACTTTTTTGAATTTGAGACTCATGGCATAAACATTGAAGAAAATAAGCATGTTACATCAAGTATTCTGGTTCATTTTTTGAAACAATTTGGTGCTTATGTGGATTGTAGGTAGGATCCATGCCTGCATCATTGTCATATAAGAAAAACCATATTCAATAGATTTTGGAAAGGGCCAAAACAATGGTAGAGTAATTGGAAACATTGATAATTTGTTGATTTTTTTCATATAGTAGAAAAATAATTATCGTACACATATATTTCATTTTTGAATTTGAGACTCATGGCATTAACATTGAAGGAAGTAAGCATGTTACATCAAGTATCTTCTAATATTTTCAATCTGTTTTCCTTAGCCTTTCTCTTGGCAAGTTTTCTACCATTTTTTATTTTTTCATAATGGTCATATGTGAACGGTGGCATAATTCTTAAGCCTTCGATGCATTTTACATGGCATATAGCTACAAATGTCAATCTTGTTCTTTCTCTTGGTCCTATATCAATAGTAGCTTTTGATAGAGTCAAACCCTGTGATTTGTGAATTGTCAATGCCCAAGCCAATCTTAACGGAATTTGGCTTGTTCTACCCCTCTATATTGTTGTAATTGGAATTGTTTTTGGGTTATGATCAGCAAATGTGATCCCTAAATAGCTATCAAATGCAACCATTACATATGCTGGTGGTTCTGATGGACCGGTTCCAGGTTTGTATACAATTTTTTGTATATATCCTAAAGCTCCATTGACAAGGCCTGCATGTATTAGTAGATTTGAGGTTAACATAACCCTTGCATTTTTACATATCAATAATTCTAGATCTAGCTCATCATTTGAGCATTATTCTCGTGCATCGCTACATCCTGATTTTATTGCAACACTACGTGCAATAGGATGTTGCAATGAGTATAACATTTTCTTTTTATGCTTATTAACATTTTCATTTGTGGAAAATAAATGTGCACACTGATGAGCCAAGTTTTTGGCACATCTAGATCATACTTTTACAAACACTTTTATGCTTTTTCATTATGCTAAAACAAACATTTAGTGTTGATTATGGGATAAGACATAAACTTTGTATGATTAATATAATAAGTATATTATGCTAAGTCTTCCATGGTTATTAATTTTAAATTTTTTATTAGTTTAATGAATGCCTTATAACTTTGTGTGATGACAAACCTTTCCTGCAGCCTCTACTGTTGAACTTCCTGTAGCCATGTCTGGAATAATGTTTGCTTTAGATTAATGCTTAAATAAATATATAAATGAAGTGATGCATCATCTTAAAGGTTGAACATGTTGAGCTAACTCTCTACCTCAGGAATAGCTAGCAGGATATTTTACAAGTACCACGATTAGAGGAAGGAATTCAATTCCCACTTGAAGGATAGAAGACCAAATCAATGAAGACTAGTTCAGCAACAGAAGAATAGGGAGGTAGTTTCAACTCATCCGCCATGCAAGAGGAGTGTTTCAGAAATCTAGCTCAGGCGTCTTGATGGTGCACAAATATAGGATGATGGCACTTTAAGACTGATGAACTGATTTGACTTAGTTCTTTCATTTCCATCCACCTCTTTACTAAGTTAGTTAAATGTAATAAAGACCTCCCATTTTATAAGGGAAGGTTAGTTAGTAGTTAGATTCAGTTTCAATAAATAGCCCATTCTCCTTTAGAGAATGGGCTGGAAGATTGCTATTGTAACACATTTTCAATTTCAGAAATATAGTCAAGAGATTGTGTGCTATGTATTTGTTTAACTTGAATCAATAAAGTTTATGAAGTTTTTCGCCTAATATATTGTCTACTTTTGGCATTACCTAAGGGGGCCCACTTAGGGAACTGCCTATACCATCATTTTACAAGTTAGAATAGCTGCACTTCCTTTTATAGAAGTTTATGTGATTGTTCTTGCAGCTGGCAAAAACACAGAGCTGTCAACTGTTCCTGCAGCCACTAGATGCAAAATAGTTTTATCTTTCAATTTTCATTTCCAAAGCAAGTTATCCAGTAAAGTTATTCCAGTAATTCAAATTCCAGTATAAAGCATCTTAGGAAATCATGCATGTCTGGGAAAGGTGATTAGTGCATATATTGTGCTGACCCATTTCAGGTTCACGTCCCTGCGTTGATAATTAAATGAGGTTCTTTAGCAGATTATGACTACTAGTTGTGATGTTCAATCCCTGAGTGGAGGAATTCATGTTCCTAGTTAGTAAGCTGATTAAAGAACACTACACACACAATTTTTGAACTCATGATTGCTTGTTGCATCTAATATATTAGTTGTTCTTGTCATAAGCAATTTCCAATCATCTATTGTGGGGTTTGCTTCTCTCAGATTTGTGAAAAGTTGATGAAATCTTTGTTGATTGATGTTTTATCCATCTTGTCTGAATATTTTATCCAGAGTAATCACAGTTTTGAATTCTTCCCATAGCAACTTAGCTCATGTGTTGCTGTCATACGCCGGTCTATTGTTAACAGGAGGTAACTGACATAAATCTCCAACAAAAATGATAGATATGCCTTGTGGAACATTGATAACAATTATTGTCAATACTATAGAACCTTGTTTTTTTTTGTATACCCATATCAAATAATTAATTTGAATAATCAAATTGATATTTACCTCCAAAGTTTTGATTTTCATTTTGTGGAAACGCTTGTTAGAGTTGAGAATCAATGTTTTGTAGCAAGTTTTGACCAATGAAGCTCATTTCATCAATTATAATGTACTTGATGTTTGCTATTTCTTCTTGAAAACTTGCGAGTCTCGATCCTTCCAATTCAGCAAAATCTTTGATTGGGATTCAGAGTTTTGAATGAATGGTGGATGCTTTTATGTTGAATGTTGCAGCTCCAGTTGGTGTGAGTAATAGAAGAGGAGAAGGTTGGGGATATGCTACATTTTTAATTGCTTGACTAATAGCACCAATTAGATACGACTTTCCTATCCCTGTTGTTCCTTGAATTATCATCAACAAGGGTGCTGCATTTTGATTATTATGGTAGTGTGTCATGATTATGTTGAGTGCCTTCTTTTGTTTGTCATTGAGGCTTGTGTAGTCCATAAGTTGTGGTATTTCGTCATGTATAAGGCATCCATGTTCTCTCATGTCACTGATGAAGTTCATTGCTTGATTCATATAGATTTCACCTCGATATTCATTACACCAATCTGTTTGTCTATCAAAATCTCTCCTTCCCAACATATCTATTTCAAAAAAATTGTATACTTTGACTATGATTTAGTCTTGATAGTATTTCCCATTCATGATCGGTAGTATTTCTTTGAAGAGTGTCATTGTCTTCAATTTCAGTATCAGTGATGTTTTCATAATGTTGTTCAATTGCTATTTGTTCCACGTGCCAAGGGTTATAATGGAATGACTCCCAAATTTGTCTGATTGATTCGTCATCGTGACCAATATCTCTATCCAAATCACGAAAAGGTTTGTACAACAATAATTCTGAATAACAAAAATCAATCCATTTATCTGACTCGCGTGGAGGAATGGATAAAAACTTAGGACGTACTCTAACAATGGGTGCCTTTTTTCTTGGCTCCCATTTGTTATCTCTCCTTCTTTTAGGATTATATATCCACATTTTGGCTACATCAATTAGTGTAACACCTTCCATAGACAAAGGCCTTAGTTTATATCCTTGGATGAAAGTTGTTGTGTGTTCTTCATTATTTTGTTCATCATTTAGACTTACGGGTTTGAACATCTGATGTGACACATTTATATTGATAAATCTCCTACCACTCTCTACCAATGGAAGTTCAAGTAGCATGTGGCATGCCTCTTGAGCTCCAATCTATCTTTCTATGACAGTCTCAGTTAGAAGTCTTCTATATGCTTTTGCAGCCAAATCATCTGGATTTTCCATGTTTGCAAGTCGCATTAACATCTGTTGGTATGTTTCTGAACTTTTTTCTGCTTTTGCTGCATATTTTGCAATATATTTGATTACAACATGTTTGGAAAGAACTGGTTGCCAATCTATATTTGCTCTCCACAATTGCAATATGTAACGATTGTGTAAGTTTAATCTGTCATCATTCCTTGCTGCCTCGAATTTTTTGTCACCTGTTTCTGTGTCTTCATATAATTTGGATTCCTCCATATTTAATGGCCAAGGAGCTTTATACCTATTATGAATAGGAATACATAATGTATTTTGGTAGTTTAGAAACATATGATTGTTGATTTGAATTCAAGTATTTTAACTGATGGAAATTGTTACCTACAAACCATTATTCCTCCTTTTTTTCGTAGGCATGCACCCTCCCTACAAACTGTGTGTCTCTCTACAGAATTTAGTAGCTCTTCATA
Organism: Sequoiadendron giganteum; assembly: GCA_007115665.2. NCBI lineage: Eukaryota > Viridiplantae > Streptophyta > Pinopsida > Cupressales > Cupressaceae > Sequoiadendron > Sequoiadendron giganteum. The sequence continues at coordinate 516,834,932 of CM021107.1, forward strand.
GTTGTTAACTCTCAAAAACGCAAGCTGAATGCCTCAAGAGGCTGCTAATCTCTTGATATGCTTTAGGGTAACAGACAAGGCTAAGAGAACTCAACCTTCTACTCTTCAGGTGCTGCTAAACCCAGGCGGGTGTACCTTTTGAATTGAGCAGACTTATTTTGTGATTAACTTTCTGAAATGCTTTGTCCACAATGGCAGATGATAGTGAACAAAATGAAATCAAACTTGATAGAAATCTTTTGATCTAAGTCCTAAAATGCTTAATTAACTGATAAAAAGAGATTGAATAAATTCAAATAATGAAATTGCAGAGACCAGTGCCTTGTTGGGTATGCAGAGTCAAATGAAATAGAAGGGGGCAACTTATTCTGGCAGAAAATCAAATTGCAGGCATATAATATGTTCATAACTTGTATGAACAATGCAAGATTATGACTACTAAGCTCTACTTTAATAATCCAGATGAATCTCCCTGATTACTGTGATCAGCAAAAAAGGATTTAATCTTTACTTGAGAGAACCAATTTAATTAATCACACAAATACAACAAATGTGCATTGACAAACTGAACATAAACTTGTTATGCCAATTTAAACAACCAGAAAGAATCAAATTGGAGACAGCTTCAGCAATACTTTTTCAATAAACTCAACACATAATTGATACCAGAAATAACTTGCCACAATAGCTGATTCCCGTTGAATTCGCCATTTTAAAACGTGCACATAGTCTCCAGAATGAGAATTTTATTTTATTATGCCCATTCCTAATCTACCCTCCCTAAAATCTAATGATCCTTCAATTACAATCGGGGTGCATATATATACACCAGCATTATAAATCACATCGTTTCAAATTCATGTCGGCCCAACACCAAATTCGGGCTCCAATCAAGCTGGCAAGCAATGGTATTGTAGAAAATCTCACATGTCGGCCCACAACATTTGAATTCTGCTTTTATTCCTCAATGAACTAGTCGCCAAGACAGGCCTGAAGGTATGCCGAAGGCAATTGTATCGCTTATTGCTCCCTGCCAGTGTTCACTGTGCTCACATTCGTCGTGACCAACTGCTCGCTATGCCGAAGTCAAGAAGTATCCTTACACTGAGATGCATTTTTACTTTATTCACAGTCGTTGTGACCTTATAATGTCGGAGAGACCTCATGTAGATTATAGAGTTATACCGAAAGCCTTAATGCATTTGAGTCGTCGTGACACAAATCATTTCTCACCGACAAGTCTATCTATCCCAAGTATGTCGCTGTAGCTTCCATCTATCGAGGAGACCTCACATAGACTACACAATGTTTCACCGAAGGCTCCCAACCATCCTTGAGTCACTGTGATATTATGTATCTCCCGCTGATGAGTGCTCATCATGAATGTCGCTATAACATCCAACAATTGGAGAGACCTCACGTAGAGAGCTCTTTGCTTTACCGAAAGAAATGTGGCAAAGGTAAACCTCATGTGGAGACTCAGGGGGGATGAAAGGTATGCACAAAATCATCAAAATTTAATAGTTCCAATAGTGGCTCCGTCTGGGGATGAATGATAGTGAGATTATTGCAAGGATCCAAAATCTTTGGGTGAGCAGACCAGACCAAACACAAAATGAGCAAAATGGAAATGGACCAGAAGCATGATGGAATGAATGCAAAATGAATGCAGAATGGAGGTGAAATGGATGCAAAATGAAGATGAACCACCATCAAAAACTACTGTGCATGGAAAAGAATTTTAAAAAGAACAAGTAAGAGTTGTCCATGCACTGGCAACCCTCAATCCTCAGTGTGTTAACTTCTCCTGTCTTGAGTTGTTACAATTTGAAACTCAAATCATACTTTCCCCTGTCAAATACCTGGTTTTGTTTTGAGTTCATTAGATTTCTCTTGAAGACACAGATGCAATCTTTCCTGTCACTAAAAGTTTTTAGAGAATCACTATGCTCAGCTTGGCCCAAAATCCATACACCATTCTGTAATTTATATTCTTCACTATTAGACAAATCTCTGCCAGTATACAAAATGCATACAGATTTAATGAAATTTTTTGTATTATCTCTCTCACTATTATGTATTATGAAACACTCTCCCAGCTGTATTAAAAATTCACAATCAAAGTGCTTCTCTTGAAAAACAAAAAAATATGTCATATCATTGTTGTTTGAAACAAGAATATCTGAAACCATTTGCACTTCTTTGATACTACCATTTAGATACAACACTGGATCATGACTCATGTCTTCAATATCATGCATATGTGAACCAATAAAATCTGGACTTCTATCATCCTTGGTATGCAAACCAATTTCTTTTCCACATGAGTTAGAAATTTCAGAATCACATACCTCATTTTGAATGAACACAGACTTTTGATCAACACCCAAAGCTTCATTATCACTCCAAGAAATGCATTGGGAGTCATAAAAATCTTTACATAAAGATATTTCACTGTCAAAACAATTGTAAGCAGGACATAAAATCTCAAGATCACCTTCATGAGCACATCCCTGGTATTTAGAAATTAACACATTTGAAATTTTTTCACTGACAAGTGAACAAGTCTCAACATTTTCATCCCTACAGTTATACTCTTCACCTTTTTCATCATCAAGAAGAAATCCAAGACCATCAAAGAATGGGAAATCAAAAACATTATCAGCGCAGTCATTTATTCCATCATTTTTCTTGTCTGAAATTATCTCCTCTCTTTCATAAAGTGGGTTTGAAAATTCCTGAAGTTCATTCATGGGGATACCTCCGCAAAATATCATTTGATCTTCATTTAACTCTTCGTCATACAATGGGTTTGGAAAAGTTTGGAAATCACTTTCAAATGTACAAACCTCATCATCATCAACTGTATCATCATAATAGGTAGAATAATCCCTTGATTGCATATCAAAATCCTCTGGTTCATCAGAATCAAAATATTCACTGGATTCTTCACAACATGCACTGCTTTCCTTGTCACAATTTGTGATGCAAGAGAAATCTCTTGTACCTTCATTTTCCTCATGCAAGCTATCACATGAATCATCTTGATTTGCACATGTCTTATCTTCTATTGGATGCACCATCTGATCAACTTCTCTATACTCGTTAGAAATACAACAATTGGATTCAACATTGATAGTGTTCTCATACCTTATTTCCTGGGACAACGCCCGTATGAAGTTAAAAAAGGAGCCTTCTACCTCAATCCTTTTCTTTTGCTCTAATGTCTCTCCTTCGTTCTCTTCCTTCTGATCAGCAACAATTAGTCTCTCTATCTCTTCTTCAGTAAGTCTTTTCATGCTATATTGAGCAGGTACCTCAACAAAATGTGGCTTTGTATAATCTTCTTTAGAGTTAGAAAGGACCTACTGTTCAGGCATATGAATATTGTATTTCTGATTTGAAACATCATGCTGATAACCTTCATCCTCTGAAGATGAATACTTTCCCACAACATGGTGAAAAGTATCTGAAGTCAAAAATACTATGTGATCTTCTTCATTGTTTCCCATCAGCATTCCCTCTTCTCGCATTCTCTGGGCTACAACACAATAATCTGGGGAATGCGGCATATTACAAACTTCACAAAAATAATTGTTACTTACCATATAGGTTCCCTTCTTTGTCAATGGATCAGGAGCTTCTTTGTTTCCAGGCCTAGCTGTTATAGGTCTTCCATCCTTCCAGTCTGTATTATAAGGCATGTCATGCAACCTCGGCCTTTCGTTTCTGTAAGTATTCTCCTATCGGTACTAATAACTGCTACTTTGTTGACAAACCTTAGGATTGTCTCTTTTATCCATTATCCCTACAGCCCTCCTATTGTTTTCAATTGTCTGTGCCATCTTCTGAGCCTCAGCTAAGTTTCTTGGGAATTTATTTCTCAATTCATACCCCGCCTTAGGATCAAAAGCATTCAAATAAATACTTAGTGCTACAAAATCTGGCAACTTTGATCCAGGAGGTATTTTATTCCGCAACTTATTGAATCTATGATTAAAATCATAGATTGTATCACTTTGATCTTTCTGAATGTGTATTAATTCATGAAGAGCAGCATCTGGTGCACTTAGATTCCCAAATTGCTCGAGGAATTGATCATGAAATCCTTGGAGAGAATCAATAGAGACCGTTGGAAAACTATTGAACCAATCCCTAGCGTCTTCAATAAGTGATATCATGAATAGCCTCATGTGTAAATCTTCATATGGCACACCCAAATCCTGGATGAAAGCATTGAAACTTCTTAGATGCTCTTTAGCAGTGATTGCATCACTCCCTGTAAACTTTGGAACAAGACCTCTCCAACTACCATCCATTGGAAAAGGGGATAATTGAATCCCTAACAAATCAAACTGTCTGATCATTGTTGTGTATTGATGAGGGGGGGCACTTGGTGGGTACTGATGCTGGTACATCAGACCATAATGTTGTGTATGATGATAGGGAGCATACTGATGACCATAAGGGGTTCCAACATGACCTCTCCTGAACCGAGATCCTCCTCCATTCATGTTTAAAAACTGCAAAAAATCTTTCAGAGTCGCCACCTACTTTTCCAAAAGTAGGAAAATCATTATTTCTGATCTTTTCCCTAGCGGAATCACTCTTTCTGAGACTTCTCAAATTACAACTTTTCCTCCAATGACTCTATAATGGTCTTCAACCGAATTTTCTGATATAATCCCCATTGGAGTCGCCAATTTGTTAACTCTCAAAAACGCAGGCTGAATGCCTCAAGAGGCTGCCAATCTCTTGATACGCTTTAGGGTAATAGACAAGGCTAAGAGAACTCAACCTTCTACTCTTCAGGTGCTGCTAAACCCAGGTGGGTGTACCTTTTGAATTGAGCAAACTTATTTTGTGATTAACTTTCTAAAATGCTTTGTCCACAATGGCAGATGATAGTGAACAAAATGAAATCAAACTTGATAGCAATCTTCTGATCTAAGTCCTAAAATGCTTAATTAACTAATAAAAAGAGATTGAATAAATTTAAATAATGAAATTGCAAAGACCAGTGCCTTGTTGGGTATGCGGAGTCAAATGAAATAGAAGGGGGCAACTTATTTTGGCAGAAAATCAAATTGCAGGCATATAATATGTTCATAACTTGTATGAACAATGCAAGATTATGACTACTAAGCTCTACTTTAATAATCCAGATGAATCTCCCTGATTACTGTGATCAACAAAAAAGGATTTAATCTTTACTTGAGAGAACCAGTTTAATTAATCACACAAATACAACAAATGTGCATTGACAAACTGAACATAAACTTGTTATGCCAATTTAAACAACCAAAAAGAATCAAATTGGAGACAACTTCGGCAATACTTTTTCAATAAACTCAACACACAATTGATACCAAAAATGACCTGCCACAACAGCTGATTCCCGTTGAATTCGCCATTTTAAAATGTGCACATAGTCTCCAGAATGAGAATTTTATTTTATTATGCCCATTCCTAATCTACCCTCCCTAAAATCTAATGATCCTTCAATTACAATTGGGGTGCATATATATACACCAGCATTAGAAATCACATCGTTTCAAAATTCATGTCGGCCCAACACCAAATTCGGGCTCCAATCAAGCTGGCAAGCAATGGTATTGTAGAAAATCTCACATGTCAGCCCACAACATTTGAATTCTGCTTTTATTCCTCAATGAACTAGTCGCCAAGACAGGCCTGAAGGTATGCCGAAGGCAATTGTATCGCTTATTGCTCCCTGCCAGTGTTCACTATGCTCACATTTGCCGTGACCAACTGCTCGCTATGACGAAGTCAAGAAGTATCCTTACACTGAGATGCATTTTTACTTTATTCATAGTCGTTGTGACCTTATAATGTCAAAGAGACCTCATGTAGATTATAGAGTTATATCGAAAGCCTTAATGCATTCTGAGTCGCCGTGACACAAATCATTTCTCACCGACAAGTCTATCTGTCCCAAGTATGTCGCTGTAGCTTCCATCCGTCGAGGAGACCTCACATAGACTACACAATGTTTCATTGAAGGCTCCCAACCATCCTTGAGTTGCTGTGATATTATGTATCTCCTGCCGATGAGTGCTCATCATGAATGTCGCTATAACATCCAACAATTGGAGAGACCTCACGTAGAGAGCTCTTTGCTTTACCGAAAGGAATGTGGTAAAGGTAAACCTCATGTGGAGACTCAGGGGGGATGAAAGGTATGCACAAAATCATCAAAATTTAATAGTTCCAACAATAGTCATTGTCAGTATTGATCTTTGCAAGTTGTCTTGTATTTTTCAAGCATGGATGCTGAGGAAAATTTTGGAATGCCTATAATTGTATAGACAAATAAATTGATTAGTTATATGTTAAACTATAAATCATTTGCGACATATATGATATGCGTATGTTTTTGGAAATTTTGTACATGCCTGGATGTTTTGTTGATGTTGATCTTGTCTAGGATTCCATGCTTGAACAATTGAATGGAAATATCTTTCTGCATTTTTTTCGTTGCTCTTGATTTGACTAATCCAAGTTGTCCATATTTGGTGCATCGTGTATCAAAATGAATCCATGTGCATGTGGTGAGCTCCTATGTTGCCACTCATATCTAGACCAAAAATCTTGAATTTTCATTCCTTTTTCTAGTATTTTTGTTCTGAAGAAGGAATGTCTTAAATGCATGTACTGTGTGACTATATGAGGATAGTCAATAACATTTTGTTTTCGCCATATTTGAGCCTCTCGTGGCATAGTTGGTGATGTTCCTGGCATTAGTGCATGTAAATCTGGCCAATACAGATCTGTTGCACTCAAAGTGAAAAAAATTGTAGGAGAGCCTATTTGATGAAGCATGTCAATCAATTCTGCACGACATTGTTTTTAGCATGACCGTGTACCCCTCAATGTTGTTCCAAATTGCATTAGCCTATCAGCTAGATGGGATTGTGGCATGTTTTCCATATTTTGACATAACTCGTTGATGGTGATTGGCATGTCCTGAAAGCTTCTTTTGGAAAATACAACTGATGAATGTTTTGCACAGTGTCTCATTATCATGTTCATCATAAAATATCAAAATCTTGGATGTCGACCAAAACGATGGTCCCTATAACACAATAGATGCTTTACAAACTCATGTAGATGCATTGTTCTTATTCGTGGTTCTAACCAATCACATTTACCATCAAGGAACAATGTTGGGAATGCCATATCAAGTAATCCTGGAGTGACATATTCATTGATAGGAGATGAACCTATTCGTGGCCAATCAATCAATGTTGCTAAATTTGTTGTAGGGTTATTAATCCATGCCTGAATCAATTCCATTTCTCTTTGAGGATTAGGTGCTCTACAATCCATTGATGTTGTGTGCTCAATTATATTTCCTTGATCCATTTCCATGATTGGACTGACAAATACAATTTCATTTGAAGCAGAATCGAATCCCATATGCACTGTTTGTAATTTGTTGAATATATTTTCATCTGAATTTCCTATGAGATCATTTAGAGCATTTTCATTGATTTTGACATTTGAAAAAAACTTTTCATGGTCTACTTTGTATTTTAATGCCTTATACACATGATCCCTATTTACTGTGAAGTTATAATTTGTGCCACGTTGATCTCTTCTTTGCACAATGATGATTGGCAACTCTCTTATTGAACGTGACAAAACATTTGCAACATATTCCACATTTTGTGGAAAGCTTATTGTGTGTCCTATGTATTTATATTGACCACCGATTGCATGGGTAACTTGTAATATTGGACTAACACGTGCAATCAACATTTCTTCTACTTGATTTAATTTCGCGAGTTCTTCTGGTTGTTGCCCAAGATCCATAATATTTGAACCTGAAAATCTATGGTTCCCTTTCTCTTGACGACATCTATTACAAATTGCACCTTGAGAGGTGTGAAATAATTTCATTCCTAGGTAGCATTCTTGACATATATAGCACATGCCTAGTGTTGTCAAGTTATCTAATTGTTGTCAAAATTGTGTTTGGATTTTTTTTAAATCATCGTGAAGGATTCCATTTGGGTTTTGTATGTTTCCTTGTACACCTCCATGTCTTTCATTTTGTACTGTGTCATCTATCATTTGTCATTGGTTCTTGAATAAATGGGCTCATTCTTGTGATTTTGTGACTATTTATATATCAAGTAGGTCATGTACATCCAAAATAACTGAATAGTCTTTTGCAAAAGTGGACATTAAATTGTATATAAAAATATTGTTCATCAACGCTCTAGATGCTTGACATGTGCCTACCCTACGTATGATACAAGTAAGAAATAAATTTGTCAATAGCTTTTTCTTTGCAACTCTTTAGTTCTAAATAGAATACAAATTTACATGATAGTGCAATCGAAAGGTTCTAACAACTCTCTAGATGGTTGACATGTGCCTACCCTAATTATGATACAAGTACCCAATTCATTCGTCAATAGCGCTTTTTGCTACTTTTGTTTCTCAATAGAATAGAAATTTACATGATATTGCAATGGAAAGGTTCTCAATAGAATACAAATTTGCATGGATATTACATAAGAAGTAAAGGTTAATCACAATTAGATGAAGAGATTTCATCCCAAAGATGAAACAATGAAAGCTTTCTTGTGTTTTGGAAATTGGTCCTTGAATAAATGCACTCATTGTAGTGATTTTGTGACTAATTATATATCAAGCAAGTGATGTTCATCTAAAACACCTGAACAATCTTTTGCAAAAGTCAATATTTAATTCTATATGAAAATATTGTTCATTAGATCAAGTGATTCATGCTTGCCATCTACATAGAACACATATGAACGATTTTTGTACAACTTAGACAAGAAAGTCTACAAAAAAATGTTGTTCATAAAAGTGACCCAACCATTGAACAATCATCTAGATGATTGGCATTTGCCTACCCTAATTATGATACAAGTACCAAATTAATTCATCAATAGCACTTTTTGCAACTCTTGGTTCCTCATATTGCTCAGCATAATAAAGTTCCCTTAAAAAATTGGAGAATTCTGCAACTTTCTTGCATGTTACATGTAATTTGTGGGAAATGTCTTCCATGTCATCAATCTCTTGTCGTTATATTCCACATGCAAGCAATGCAACATCATGGAGTTCTCTAATTATTTGTTTTGAGTGGTCTGCAATTGACGTGTACAACTTCTCTATCGGACTTGGCACATGTGTGTTTGAATTTGTTGACTCCTCATGGGATTCTAGTTGTTCAACTGTTGGTTTGCTAAAAGGAGATTCATTGTGGGTAGCCATTATCTAAACAATAAATGAAACTCATAAATAAGTAACAGTTTATCAAAATATGTATGATTTTTTTTGTATGAATTTCAATTGAATTTTCAAAACTTAGAAGACTACAAAGAGAAGTGTAAGCAAATTGTTGGTATCAATTTTTTTTTACTATAGGAGGTTGGTGAGTTATAGATAGAGATCGTAGTAGTGGTAGTAATAGTCAAAAAGCTTCAAAAGATCATGAATAGTCATAGTAGTTATGAACTGAACTGCAATGTCAAAACTTTTTCTAGCAATATCGAATAAACAGTAAAATTTAGTGTCAGTGGACTACATGTCCATTATGTAAGAACATTGTTCATAAGAGTGACCTAATTACATGATACAAGTACAAAATAAATTCGTCAATCACATTTTTTGCAACTCTCGGTTCCTTGTATTGCTCAACATAATAAAGTTCTCTTAAAAAACTAGAGAACCCTGCAACTTTCTTGCATGTTGCATGTAATTTACGAGCAATGTCTTCCATGTCATCAATCTCTTGTCATTCTATTGCACCTACAAGCAGTGCAGTATCATGGAGTTCGCTAATGATTTGTTTTGAGTGGTCTTCAATTGATGTGTACAACTTGTCTTTTGGACTTGGCACACGTATGTTTGAATTTTTTGACTCTTCATGGGCTTCTATCTGGTGGACTGATGGTTCGCTGGAAGGAGATTCATTGTGGGTGGCCATTATCTAAACAATCAATGAAACTCAAAAAATAAGTAACAGGTTAAAAAGATCGGTATGATTGTCAGTTGTAGAATCTTACATATATAATTTCCAATAGAATTTTCAAAGCTAACAAGACTACAAAGAGAAGTGTAAGAAAGTTTTTGTTATCAAATTTCAATAAATGTAGGGGTTTGGTGAGTTTGTTATAGAGATGGTAGTAGTGGTACTCATTATATGAAAGCTTCATAAGCTAATTAATATTCATAGAAGTTTTGCAAAGGATTGCAATGTCAACATAGTTTTACCACTTCAATTACAATCTATGAGTATTTCCCAATGCAAGTTAAATTCCATTTAGACAAAACTATTCATTTCAACAACCTTTGAATAATGTTTTATTTATTTGCCACATCAAGGCATACATTACTTAGATAAATTAGGTTTCACTTATTCATGGTGCGAGAGGAGTATCATCCTCGGACTCATCAAAACTTATCACAATTATTTCAGAGGGAGGTTGTTTGAATATTAAATATATTTCATATATTTAACTATATTATATTTAAATATTTTATATCACTTGTTTGTTGACATTTTATTTTTTCATAATTTCTAAACAATCAACATATATTAAATTAAATCATTTAAATATATTTATTTATTTACTTTTTATAAAATTTACATATATGTAATTATATAATGACCAATCAACATATATTTAAAATTATATAATGAACAATCAACATATATGTTTTCCAATGTAACACATACTTCCACCTGCCTGTCATTTTCAATGCAGGTTCAAAAAGTTTACAAAATATGGATTATTCCTTCATTGCTTTCACTGTATAATGCCTCTCCGCGTAATAAAATATATAAAAAATGATAATAAATACATAAAAATAATAATGTTGTAAATTATTTTGAAATTATATGATAAAGTGTAAGTGTAATTCTTAATTATATTATTATTATTTTAATTTATTCTTTTTGTGTAATAATAAATTTATTATGCTTAATTTTGTAATTTTAAATTGTTTTAGATTTACACTTATTATAAAATGTCATATTAAACTATGTATTTAAGTTTCTATATTTTTGTAGAATAAAATATTTAGTAAAGCCTTAAATTTATAATATTTCTTTACATATATATTTTGACTTTTTTTTATATTTCATATATTTTAATTTAGAAATATGTGTAATATAAAATTTAGGATAAATCTTTTCTATTAGATTTTCTAATTTTAAATACATTAATTTGAAATTTCTAAAAGAACTATTGTTTTTCATTTCTTTATAATTTTATTTCTATTTTATTATTAAAAAAATAGCTCACAATTACATCAAAGAATATTTTTCTTTTTTTAAAAAATTTCTATATTTTAAAATTTAAATATATTAATTTAGAATTTTTTATATGTAATAATAAATTTAGAATAATTCTTTTATAGCATGAAATTTCAATCTAGAAATCAACTCTCTAATTCTTTTATAATTAATTTAATTATCTATGTCAATTAATAATATTCACATTAGAAGATTATTATTTACAATTAAAAACAAATTAAAAATATAAAAATGATAATAAATACATAAAAATAATAATGTTGTAAATTATTTTAAAATTATAAGATAAAGTGTAAATGTAATTCTTATTTTTTATTTTTATTTAAATTAAAAACTTATTTTTGTGTAATAATAAATTTATCGTGTTTAATTTTGTAATTTAAAATTGTTTTAAATTTACACATTATAAAATGTCATATTAAACTATATTGAAATAAATATTAAATATTAAAATGTGTGTATTGAAAATACAACCATTCTCATATGACAACACTTTTTATCTTAAATATTTATCCAAAATAGAAAAAAATTATACACAAAGGCATTTTTATATTTAAAAAATATTATTTACATGGGTAGGAGTTGTTGAAACATCAAGTCTTTCAAATAATTTTACTTTTTTGGTAAATTGGTCTCAAAGTGGTGCTACATATGCCTGTAGTGAACACTATTATTTGGAAAAGTTATGACCATACCTATTTTAGCTACAATGAATCTAGCTAGATCATATGTTTGACAAAAAAAAAATTTTTTAGTAAAAAGTACTTAAATTCACTTATGTTGATAAGTTGTCTGAAAATGTGACAAAGATTTATAATTTTACCCTGCATCTAAAGCCAAAAATTAGAAATCCACTCGAACCCCAAAATCTAGCAATCCACTAGGACCCCAAAATCTAGCAATCCTAAATTCAAGAAATCTAGATATTAAAGAAAAATCCAACACATCAAACCACACAACTCATTTAGATCCCAAAATATAGTAATTTGGATACTCATTCTAAAACCTAAATCCCTTTATCTATGAGCATTCAAATCTATGATCTCCTAATCCAACAATGCCCAAAATTCCAAAACCAAATGCCACTATAACATACAACAAAAGTGTTCATCTTTAAACCTAACATGGTTTGTGAACTCACTGGTCCCACTCCTCAATTGGTCTAAGGAAATTCACATATTCCTCCTTATTCATATCCTTCTATTCACCCCTCTTACCTACCCCAATCCATTATCTGACATATCTCCATCACTACAACCCTCTCATCCAAAATTTTGCATAACCTACCTCTCACTCCATTTTCCTTGGAAATATCCAAGGATAATTTAAGAATAATAATTATTTACTCTCAAAAATAGCATCCATCAAGCATAATACTAGTTGTATGATCCACTTAGAGTGACCATGTGTTGTGGAATATTATTAGCTTATAATGGAACACAATTATTGATTTAAAAAACACCAAAAAAATAAAAATAAAAAGTATTGTAAACAAAAAATTGACATTTAGGTAAAACCATTTTATAGTGCCTTTATGTAGTCATTATGATGAAAACTTGTTCACAATTGTCATGTTTGATGACCAAATAAAAATATAAATGAAAAGTAAAGAGAAAAAAATACATCCAATAGTAAAAACCATTCATGTGACATCTTTGACAAGTACCATGATGAGAACATGTTTGTAGGTGTCAACCATCCATTATCCCACTCATTTATTGTAAATTATTAGCTAGTTGTCTATGTCATACTATTGTATCATACCATCCATCTCTATTCCCATCCATTCATACCTATCCTCATCTTCCTACCTTTTACCTTGATAAAGAAGTGGACAAAATCTTGAAACATGTATTGACAATCTTTGAATGTGTCCAAGCATAGTGTTGTACATAGTGGTATACATAGAATTTGAGCATATTATTCCTATGTGATGCATCCCTTAGAAATATCATCTTGCATCCCTACCCCCTTTACATATCCAATCCTATCCTTCAATAAATTATTGTCATTGATAATTTCATCTCTCTATCCACCCAACACATTCATCCTAGTGCTAGAACATGTTTTATCCTTAACAATTTGAAAATCTACCAATCCTAAGCATACAATGTAGTACAATCAAGATGAACATGAGATTCACTATCCTACATTCAATATTAAACCTTAATGATTGGGATCACCTACCTAATAATCAATCCATGTGGCTAGTTGCATCAAATCCTATTGATTCATCCAATCCATCAATCCATAGATCCTAATTATCAACACATTGTACAAGTAGTATCATAAAAAATATTTCTAAAGCTAGCTACACAACCCTATGTATATCTAAAGGCATCAATAAGATTCATTCTTGGTCTTGGTAAAATCCAAACCTTGTTAAAAACTAGTAATCATCATCATCATTAGGATGTATCATTCCCAATCCTCACATTTTTTCTTAGGATATATTGAATTTCTATGTTAACAATGTTATCATCATCATCAAAACAATTGTCATCATCAAATCAATCAATTGTTGGCTTTCATCTTGATTAGGGGATAATTCTTGTTTGTCTTATATTTTTATCTTTTATGCATTATTTCTTTCTTTTGTGTGTGTATCTTCTTATTTTTCTTTGCATTTACAATAAAAATCAAAAGTTAAAAAACTACATGAAATGTTTAGTTTAGTCCCCATGACATACTTCCCTAGGGACACTATAGTTCCTTATACTACGTGTTGTCTTGAGTTCATGATTACCGGCACATGAGTCATGTCTTTGATTTTATCTTTATTGTATCTCTTCATGCATTTGTTGTTTTACTACATTTGTGTGTTCACCTTTATTATTGCTTTTCTTGCATTTGTGTGTATCTTTATTATTGTTGTTTTATTTTATATTTTAATTTATTGTTTCAAGTTAGTCCTCTATACATATGATGTATTATCATCATGGTCCATAATATCATGATCCATAATGTTTATGAAAATTCAAAAATATTTCTCAAGCATATTGAAATCTCTTTGTAGATTCCTAACATCTACTTATGCTGAAAATACTTCAAAAATATCTCATACTCCATTTCCACTTCAAAAATCATAATCCTTAATAATAAAAAAACTTCATCTAACAACTCCATCATTGACCAAATCCACGCCTATTCTTCTTGCTACTAATCTCAATTTAATCCATTTTAAGAGCATGCCCATGTTCTTCAAACTAGCTCATCCTCTCGAGGGGGCATACCATTATCTATTTAATCCTAAATACATCCAACCCCAAATTTTATTTTTCTCCAAATGTTGAAGCATCCTTCAAATCCAATCTCAACCAATCCTCACATTATTTTCAAGATGTATCATTACCACATCAACAATATTGTCAAATTAATCAATCATTAATCTTTAATACTTGGGGCATATTTTATCATAAAGTGTCTACATATACTTTCTTTAAAACAACATTGCTTTTTGTAACCACAACACCATTTCAAAGAGGGGGGAAATGTAGGCAATGAATTTTCTTTAACACTCATTTTCATACCTTCACCCCATCTCAATGCCTAATAACATCCTTTCATTAAAATAATTAATTTCATGTTAACTAATCCACTTCATTAGAATTAAATTAATTAAATAAAAATTTATTATTTAATTAATTTAAATAATTAGTTGTCCACAAATTTCAAATGATAAAATGAATTTATTTTAAAATCTATTATCCATGGATAATTTAATAAATTTTAAAATCAAACAAAACAAATTAGTTAACTTACTAGGGGAAAGACTCAGTCATTGCCCTATTCCAATAATCATTCATTGATACATGCTAATTAAAATTCCACTAAAAAATTCCAAATGTACCAATAGTTGTTCACTTTACACCCAATAGTTGCAAAAAAGTACTTAATTGGAGGAGTTGTGCAACTTTATTGATATCAATAGTACATGATTATTGGAGAATTTGTGCATATGTATTGGATCAATTTTGCAAAAATTGTGGTGGTCAAAGCGACCGATTATTGGGGCAATAGAGAATATGTATTGGACATCACCTTGAAATGACCACTTTTTAACCTTTGTGTACATAATAAATCCTTTTGTGTTTATCGTAACTACCCAGAAGTCGAAACAATAGCTATAAACTCTTAAGTTGCATACAAAGGAACCCAAAAATATATATCAAAATCTGACATACCATTTAAGAGCTTAGAATAAGTGAAATTACCTATAATGACTATTAGTATCCTTCTCCTAATTGATCAAAATATTAATATATTATAAAAAAAAAGGAATAAATCATGATGCACATTGTTAATTATTATTGTATAATTTTATGTATGTGTAGGGAAATTTGAAGCTAGTTGTGCATATTAAAATTTAAATCTATATAATTTTTG
The DNA here is from genome assembly GCA_007115665.2 of Sequoiadendron giganteum. Taxonomy (NCBI): domain Eukaryota; kingdom Viridiplantae; phylum Streptophyta; class Pinopsida; order Cupressales; family Cupressaceae; genus Sequoiadendron; species Sequoiadendron giganteum. The sequence goes on from CM021107.1 coordinate 516,850,638, forward strand.
GTGCATATAATTGGACAATACATGCATGAAGATTTCACTCTTGTCATTTAATAGTTGAAGGAAAGATTATGAGTTTATGCGTCTTTATAGTTTTGCTTGGTATGCAAGTAAATTTATTGGAATCCTTAATTCAAGTTTTGAAGATTTGTACATGGTTAAATTATACTTTTTCTCTAATAATCTCCACACTCTTTCATTTTTATGTTTTATATTTTATTTTTATTATATATGATTTAGTATTTAATTTAGTTTTTGTGCATTCATTAATTTTAAATTTTAAATTAGTATTCTAATGTACAAAAAAATTCAGTTTATTTTCTAAGGCTTTTTCTTTGTAGGATTAGATAATATGTATTATTTAGTTTCCAATTTCTCAAATTCAAAATTTTTAGATTATAAGATTAATAGTTCTAAATTATAATCATTGTCCATTAATATGGGTGTTAAAAGGTTCACCTACATGTCTAGGTTTGTATATATTGTATGGTTAGCTTAGATGATCAAATAACATCATAATTGAACTAAAATCAAACAAGATAATGATCAAATAGAGCCATACTCAATGAAATTCAATTAACAACATTAAAAGACTCAATCAAAAGCATTAAAGAGAAACTAAAGCAATTGAATCTAAACTAATGTGCAAAACTCTTAATCTCATTGTGGATTGATGCATAATTATGGTGTGGATGTGAATTGCTCAGTTTTATGCATTATCCATGTTGAAAAAGCTTGATTTGGAGTTGAGTGATTCACAAAAGATGTTCTAGAATGCTTAAAAAACGAGTCAAGAATTTTATAGAGTAAGGATGATTATGAGGATTGTGAATTATTTGATGTTTGAAAGGCTTGGTATTTATAGATTTTATGAATTTTGATCAATGGTGAGGATTGAAAATGATAATCAATGGATGAGAGAAGATTAAGGAGGTGAGTGTGGATCACTTGGATTAATCAAGGGTTCATAATCCATGAGATGACAATATCCCTTAATTAAAGGAAATATGTTAGAGATATTTTAAATTAGAGGGAAGATTTTGAATTTGAAAAGAGAATATTCTTTGTACAAATTGGAGGAGTTGGAGGAAAATTAGTTAATTAAATAATTTATGAAAATCATTTAATTGTGCAAGTTGGAAGAATTAAGATATTTAATTATTATTTAATCAAGAGGGATTATTAGTATTTCAATTAAATAATTTGGAATTATTTAATCAAAACGAAAGGAAATAGCATGAATTATGATTAATTAATTAAATAAAGTTAATTATTTAATTAATAGGAGAATAAAGTGAATTTAGCTAAATAATTGGATATTTGCTAATTAAAAAAAGGATATTTGGTGATAATGAGGACAAAGGTGTTAGTATGTGAAATCAAGATGTGTGATATGCTTAGGACATTTTTAGGTGTCTACATTTTGCCCCTCTTTAAGCAATGTACTTGTTACGTTGTTTCAAAGATGTGATACTACTCAAAAAAATATTAATTTTTATTATTATTTTACTTGATGCCCCACTATCCCCCAACAGATGAAGGAATGCTAGTGTGTCGCCCCCTCAAGAGATCAACCATATTTTTGGGTTGAGATCACAACAAGGTCATGAGAGTAGTTCTGTTGAGAAAAAGACAAAAACTCAATCCTAGTAAGCTGATAAAGTGACCATGACTGAATACGAAGCTATAAAATTGAGTTACAGGTAAAAACCCTAGATTTTACTAGGCATATATGCTCATTTGGGTGAATTTCAGCCTCATTTTCACACTTATCTTTGTGAGATCAAAGAACCCTAAGAGATTTTTTGTTGCTAGATCTTGCAGAGCTACTAACACAATGGCCCATGTTGTTTGAGCCCTGCATCGAGCTAACAGAGTTTGTCAGTTCCAAAGACTAGAGGCTTAGGTGGCCTGGTATGTATCACTTTAATTTTTACTTGTACGCATTTTTAGATAGCTAAAGGTAGACTAGAACTAGGACCAACAAAGGTGTCACAGTTTAGTGCAATGCTTCTACAACTCGATGATGTGCCTTTGCAAGCCAAAGTGATGCCTTTGCACTAGGTATCATGGCTCTACATTTGCATGTGAGTTTTGAAATATGGTGACACCTTTGTTTAACAATAATGCTTTTGCATTTTTAGGTTGAATGCCTTTGTTTAACAATGATGATTTTGTCCTTGCTGATAGAGGCACACTTTTTCAATATTGTGACGCCATAGCGAAATGGTGACACGTTTTTTTTGATAGTGAGCCTCTTTTGCAAAATAGGCTCAGTTTTTATCTTTTAGGCATTTTGACTTAGATTTTTTTGCAAATTTTCATAAATTAATGTTGTGTGCATTATGTGTGCAGGCTACCCTAGGTCCTCTCCTATCTTGGGAGTGGAGACCATAAGTTTTGGAGCAAATTACCACCTTCACTGAAATTGAGGTTACCTTCCTAGGTGCGATTGGATTGTATTATGTAGCATACATGCCAAAGATTCAGATACATCTCTCTTTCTCATGATTGCTTTGGTGGAGCATTGGCATTCAAAGACTTCATCTTTTTATTTACCCATAGGTAAGGAAACGGTTACACTTGAGGACATTTGGTAGATCCTGAGGGTTCCAATCCATGGAGAGCATGTTGTGTACTATTTTGATCGAGGCATAGAGGCTCTGATGCGAGTTTTGATGGTGGAAAAGATTGAGATTGAGGGTGGTCAAGTTGACCTTAGGTGTTACATTGGCATGGTTGATGATGTGACCCTTGTTATTACCAGACTCATCATGGGAAAATTGGTACTAGATAAACACTCCAAATTATTCAACCCTTAATGGGGAATAGTTTTGGAGAAGATTTTGGAGGAGGCTTGCATTTATGCTTGGAGTCCTTGCATTTTACCATATTTGTACCATGATATGCACTAGGTTTCCTACAATGGAGGAGCTAGCTTATTTGCAGGTGTCATGATTCTACACATATAGGCATGGGAGCATATTGTCATGCTCAAACTAGTGGTAAGAGACAAAGATTGAGATGTTGGAGACCCATGGTGTACAAGTATGACAACATGATGAATCATCACCACACTGGTGAGTTAGGTTATTAAAGGAGGGTCATTGATGACATGATTGAGTTCACATGGAGGCCCTAGTTATAAATAGAGGCCTGAGAGGATGATGATAGAAATCTCCCCTACTGCAAAAAGATAGTGGTTATTAGGCCGCACCTCACACATCCTGGAGAGATATCTACCTGACAGGGTGAGGAGACAATTTGAGGAGTAGCAAGATGTTCTGACTGATGACTATGTTATCATGTTTGCACACACTTTTAGAGAGAATACAAAGTGGGGACCACAAGTGGTACCTCTTATAGTTACTAATGATTTTGATCACTTAATTCCACTTCCACGGGTATATGTAGGTGGTGCAAATGATCCAGGGACCACTCTGACTTATGATACATGGTTTATCACACATCGACCTTTCCAATTTATAGATCTAGGTGGTAGAGCCATATGTGGCTGAAGACACAAGGGTGAGTTTAGTAGACAACACTGATAGCAACATAGAGCTGAGGTTGAGGGACAGGTTACCGAGCAGTTTATAGCACAAGGACCACCACTAGGTCCAACACATGGTCAAGGGCATTAGTAGAGTTTGCAACCCGATCAAGGACATTAGTAGGTGGTAGTTGTATCAGATCCAATACAATAACTCATTACATAGGAGAGGGACCAAGCTCACCAGGAGTGAGATCAAAGTATTATTGAGCAGGATCAACTCTGGACCCAACTAGATGCAGAGATAGCTCGCAGATAATAGATTGGGCTTCAACTTACATAGGAGACTACTAAGAGGCATCAACTTGAGGTTTCCACATAGGAATAGGGGGAGGTCATTCTATTGGCTTGATATACATAGGTTGTGAGTGATTCTACTTAATATAGGACTCTATACCATATGGTTATTTCGACACATAGGTGACAACCTAATTATTCACATAAGAGTGCTTTGGGTCCTAGTAGATCAGAGGGTGGGTCAGTTGACAAACCATCATAGGGCCCCTTAGGTGGACAATAGGTTCAACCACACATGGGGCCACCATCACATCAACCCACTCCTGGTCAAGATGATCAAGGGAGCTCTAGGTAGACAATTTTTTTTGTATATAGACACTTTTTATATCTATATTTTGATGTAGACAAACCTTATGATGTACATTCATTCATTGGCTATCGATAGCCTCATGTATATTTTTTATGTATGTCACACATTCGATGTATCATGATAGATTTTTTTTTGATTATATGAGATGAGTGATTATTGATGTGACCATTGCATGGTTTTTATGTATGCTTTGATCTTTTATTATGTATGATATATGGATTATGTCATGATCATGGATGTAAATGCATGTGTATGGATGCATTATGTTATGAGATGAGATGTTATGATTTAATATGTATGTTGCTAATGATCAATAGATACAGGATGGATAATGTGGATGATGATATGGATGATTTATTTTTGTATTTTTATATGATATATGATGATTATATAGGATGCATGATATGAGATGCATGCTGACAGTTTGTGGATGCAAGGTGGATGCAGTGTGGATGCTTTTTTTATATGTCATGATACTTGGATATAAATGTTAGCATGGATGGAAGAATGAGATAGACTAGTATGATACGATAGAATGTAGAATGATGATTTTGATCAAGATACCAATAAACCTATGATTATTCCAAGATTTTATTGGATATGTGATGAGATATGATAGATGTTTTTTATTTTTCTTTAGATTATGCTTAGTTTCATCATAGCAATCCTTATTTGATGTATCAATTAGACACGATGCACCAAGGTATGAAGAACCAGGGTGGCTTTGTATCTATTGCATGGACTTTGACTCTACAAACAGATAGGAGTATCCTTGTTCTTACCCGACATACATAAACATTGTTTAATCATGTGAGAGAATGAAGCCATCAAAGTAAGGAGACCAATACACAAAAGGCATAAAGAACCTAATATGCACTAGTCATTATATTACTTGAGACTATCCCTACACACAAGGCAAGTATTCACCATGGCTATATTACAAGAACATCCAACAAGCACAAAAAACAAAAGCAATGACACATGCCCCATTATTTTCTCTCTAAAGCATCTTTAGATATCCTTGAGAGAACATCAAAATAGAACAATAAGATAAATCAAAAGAAAATATCAAAATGAAAAAAAACATCAATGTAGTCACATCTCTTGCCAAAGAGAGTTATTTTGGATGATATCTGAAATGTTGTTTATTGTAGGAAAGATCTATCCATAAAACATGCATTGGATGGTGATTGGTTGTAGATGTTTGATAGGCTATTGATATGAAGGTTAACTGACATGTTTGATAATGATCAAGACTCATGATTTTACGTGAAATTTTATATTTCGATGATTGTTGTACTTGTTTTTGTTTGCTACACCAAAGATGAGGATGATGAGTTTATTATGGATGGAATTTTATTATGAATGCGGAGTGAAAATGGGATGGGTGATTTTGTTTCTTTTTGGAATATTTTAATGTTTTTGACTTTATGACATGATTTGAGCTATTTTTTGGATTTTTTTAGATTTATGGGTTTGTTTTTGGTATTATGAAATATTTGGGTATTTTTGAGTTTGTGAGGATATTTTGAGGCCGTTTTTGAAAATTTTAAGGTTTTTTTAATATTTTTGAGTTTTGAAATTTTTTGGACCAAGAGAACAGGACCTAAGAGACAAACCTATGCCTCAAGAGCTCATCAAAGATGGCCTTTCCTACATTACTATGCAGAGGCATCATAGTTTGATTATTTGGACTTAGATATTAGCACATGATGGATAGTGATGTTTTTGGGAGTTTTTGGACTTTGAAAATGTTTTGGATGTTTTTTGTATTTTTAATGTATTCCAGATGTTTTTGAAGATTTTTATGCATTCATATGTTTTTGGATTTTTCGGATGATACCTAGATCACAATGTCGAGATCACGTTGTGAGATATAGGACATGGATCAAGATTTATTTGGAAACATGATGCAAGTACCTACCCCTTGTTTCTAGCAATGTTTGGAGCTCCATGAATGGATGCATAGATCAGGATGATGGATGGATTGGTATGTGAAAAATGGAAAAGATTATCTTGTGATAGGATAGAGCATGATAATTAGGATACTGCTAGATATAGGCTATGGGACTGCATGGGATAGAATAAGGTCAATAGTAAGGACCCTATCAATATTTTTCCATAAGAAAGATTAAAGTGTACCCCAAACCTTTGTCAAGATTTGGATAAAAATGGATTGGATCAAATTGGTTGGTGGATTTCTTATGAATAATATAAACATATGTTGGATTTTTTATGGAGGAGATGAGATAATTCTACTTAGAATAATGCATGTAGATGCTCAATTCTACTCATGACAACTATTTTCCAGGTTTTCATCATGGTACTTGCCCAACGCACCACCAAGGTGGTTTTTACTAGAGGATGATTTTTTCTTTATTGTTTTCTTGATTTATTTTTATTTTTTTGAATTTTTATGATTTATGATTTTTAGAATTTTTGAAGCTTTATGTTGGACCACTTGGTGGTGCTGATGTAGATGGTATTGCTGTCAAGATATGCCAATGGTATCCTACCTAGAGAAGTTTCTTTTCCAATATGTGAGCGCTTATATGAAACCCCTAAATGTTCTTATCTTCTTTTTCGATACTTGAGTTAACCTTATCTAGATGTGCACATCATGATAGAGTGCTCTTAGAGTCCTTATGATAAAGTGTTACTACCAAGACATGGTCAATGTGAGATTTGGATATCATTTATTTTGAGGTGGATGGCAAAATGCGATGAGAAATATGAGATGGAGATGTATTGGTTGATAGTTTGGATAATGGATCTTTGATTTTGCAAACTTGGGATGATGAGCAATGAAAGGCGGATATGGAATTTTGAGTGGAATTAGGACCAACTTCTTCATATAATTTATATGTCACTCTTGAAGCCTTCTTTTGCATTGGTGGACATATTTGATGGATGAAATTCCCTTTTTATATTTTTCCCCATAGTTTCTTTGACTAATGGAGTTTGATAGGGATTATTTGCTTTATTTTTCTTTAGCGCCTATTTGAATTTTGTGTGTCCATTTTGATTTGTTGATTCTTTTGCTTTAATGACTTGCTCTTTTCTTTGATATAGATTTTTCTCTTCTTGTTGGTCCTGATTAGTGAGTGGAAAGATATGCGGATGATGATTCATGAAAAGGATGGTTGAAGTGCTAGTAGAAGTTTCATCATAAGGACTCTTCATGACTCCCATGTTTATTTTTGCATTAAATAAAGTTACCCCTATTATTATAGAGGTATCACTGATATGTTTATATTCTTTGCTTTGTGAATAACTAATACCCTACTACTCAAGATTGTTGACTATCTACAGTGATTCTAGGATACCCTATTTGTGTAGGCCTAATCTCTTTCCCCGATAATGCATCCACTGACAAACTACCACTAAATATGATTTATCTTTGAAACATGATACTACTTCTATGGTCTTTTGGGAATCTTCAAAAGTTGTAGAAATACTAGATCTTGATTGCTCTTCAAAGGATGTTTGTGATTTACAATCAATGTAGGAATCTTCTTCATGATTCATGTCTGGAATATCACCCTAAATCTCTATGAATTCTACCATTACTTGATCATTTGTAAGGATGTTGAGAGTAGGAGGCTCCTATATTATATGAAGATCACCTATGTGTCCAATGGAAGTAAGCACCTCATAGGTAGATGTAGGAGTATTTAATGTATGAGTATGATCATAATTTTTGAAATCTTGGATAGATTGGAAAATAATCATTAGATCATGATAGCATTTTTTTGGAAGTGAACTCTTCATCTTGACATATGTCAGAGAAACTATCATTAACGAATTATAAAATACTATGTAGATCATGATAGTACTTTGGAGATATGGGATCTTGATCTTGACTTGTTTTAGGGAAACTTTCATTATACTCAGGACTATATTCTTGGCAAGAACCTTGAGTTAATGGTGGTGGAGTATGGATGGAAGACTCTTGAATAGTCTTAATGGATTCAGATAAAGTGATGGAGGCTTCTCTTTGTATTGGAACTTCTTCAATATGCCCAATAATGGAATCAAATTAGGGAGTTATATTGCAATTTGAGACATATTTAATGCCATCATTTTGATACAAAATATTGCTAGACATTATTGATTGATCTTGATCATGCATTAGAAAATTATCTTGATACATACACAATTCCTCATCTTGTGAAGAATGAGTAGTACTGATATGTCCTACTATGTTTTCATACTGATATGTCCTACTATGTTTTCATAGGTATGGTTCACATTTTTATAACTTGGTGTCTTTCTAGAATCCTTAGCCTTCCCTGATAGGGCATCAGATTTTTATAGATTCCTAGATCTTTAATCCTAGGTTGTTGATCAAAATTTACTTCCCCTTGATCAATAAGGTTTTGGATGAGATATTTTAGCTTACCACAGTTTTGTGTCTTATGGACTTTGTTCTATGATATTGGAAAAATTCCTTGTCATTATACCATGAGGGTTTTATTTTGGTTTCAAGATAGTTTTGAAACTCAAGAAGTTCAATGTTCTCTGATTGGATCAATTTATTTAGGACTATTTCAATAGGCTCCCCTAAGGGAGTGAATTGTTGTTGAGGAATGTTGTTAGGTTTTCGTGGTGGTCCTCATGAAGGATTAGCATTTTAGATATTATTTTGGGTATTTTGTTGTGTGTGTGAGTTAGATGGTGCTTTTATAAGAACTTTTGTATCCACCACATCGTCATTAGTCACCTTCTCATTTTTGGCCCATATATAGGGGTTGTCACTAGAACTAGACGGTTGGTTATAAATTTGCACAAATCCCTTGGTAATGACTTCTCTTTCGATATTAATCCCTTTAGAGATGAGTTCTTCAAAGTTTGTTACAAATTGCATTCTTATTTGGAAAGTAATATACATTCTTTTATTAACTTCCACAAACTCTACTTGTTTTTCGAGTATTGACCATTTGCACTTGCTCGCCTTGTGTCTCCATCTTTGTAGGAAAGAGGCAAAGGCTTCTCTTTTGTTTTGTTTAAGAGTGTATATCTCCTGTAAGGTGATTTCAACATCAATAATGTAGGATAAATGACTTAAAAATTGGTCTATGATTTCTTGAAATGTTATAATGCCAGGTGGTAGTTGTAAAAACCATTCTATAGCTTGCCCACCCAAATTGCATGGAAAAGGTCACATTAGATATGAATCGTTATAGGAAACTTACATGCAATCCATGTAGAATTACCTTATGTGTTCTCCAGGGTTATCTCATCCTTTGTATTTATCAAAATTTGGCATTTCAAAGTGTGGGGGAAAGGGTAACATTGTGATGCTTCTATCAAACGGGTATGGACACAAGTCTTGAACAGTGCATGATTTTTTCATCTTTCCCATTTGTATATCCTAAATTTTTTGTGTTAAAATTTGAATCTGTGAGGATATGTTTGTTATTAGAATTTTTGGTAGTGCATTGTACATGATATAAAATTTTGGATCTTGGTATGGAGGAACATTTGTGTCATATGAACCCATTTGATATTGGAGATTGTTTTGAGGTAAACAACCTGTTTGATATTGAGGATTGACTTGAGGTAAAGGACCCATTTCATATTGCGGATTGTTTTGAGGTAAAGGAACCATTTGAAAATTTCCTTGATGTTGGGGAGATGCATTGTGAGATCCATATTGAATATGGGGGATGGTGTTTTGTTGTGATAGGTTTTGTTGTGCAAGCAATTAATGTTGGGCAAGTTGTTGTTGTGCTTGAAGTTGTTGTTGTGTTTGAAGTTGTTATAAGGTGGTGTATTTCTAATGTTGGGGATGTTGTGAGGTGTATTGATTTTATGGAGTGATATTTTGAAAATATTATTGTTGATGTTTTTGTGGGATGATGTTTTGTTGTGTTTGTTGTTGTTGAAGTGATTTTTGAAGGGTTTGTTGATGTACATACATGTTTTGTGAATAAGACATGGTTAAGGGATTACTCCCATAGTTCATCAAATTTGGATTAAACATGTTCGTATTTGATACATTTATGTTCAATATGTGTATGTTTGGTATATTTGTGTTTGATATGTTCATGTTCGGTATGTTCATGTTTGTTGGTACGTTCATGCTTGGTATGTTTGGTGATAGATTTTTTGTATTTTTCAAACCTAGGTTGGTTGAATTCCCTAGATTTTGAGTGTTATAAAGTGGATTATTATATTGATTCATGAAGTTCGTTTGATATGCTCCTTGTAAAGTGACAATGGGTTGACTTAGTACATTTTTTGAAGAAGGTTTAGGTATTTTTTCAATGGTGTGATGCACTAAGGGGTCACTCCCTTGTGGATGATTCATTCATTCAATATTTGATGTTGTTGGTTGTTTCCTAAGTTGATTAGCATCAAAATATATGAGAAGTTTAACACCTTGTTGTGTGAGTATTAACATGTATTGGTTGGGATCTTGACTTATCAATGTTTTAACCAATTTAAAAAGATATTAGCCTTTTTCATCTCTAATATTTGGTCAGGCATAAATTCAAGTTATTTTTCAGTGATGTCTTTTATATAGGTTATTTCCACTTGAGATGTCTGAGGTTGCATTTTTGTTGGTAAAGGAAGTTCATACCCTTTAGAACTTGTTTGAAGCATTCCATAAGGTTCATCACTAACATTTTTGGTATTAGGAACATTTGAACCATTAGGATTTGACACCATATTTTTATTGTATTGAGATCATGTTGTGAAAATACAACTTGTAATATCCCAGGAGATATATATGTTTCACAATGTATGAAGATGTTTTTGTTGGGATATTTGAGTTATCCAAAATACCTTAAACTTGTTTGAATCAATGATAAACATATTTTGGATGGGTGGATGGAGTGAAACCTTGAATTATGATAAACTTTGTTTTAGATAAAATCTCTTATTTTGAGGATGTGTTTCAGGATGACCTTCGATCACACTAGACCATTGAGTCCAAGCTAAGGGGGATGATAATGAGATTCATAAGCTTTGGGAGTAGACTAATGAATCCAAAGCAAGTTAACTCATAGTTTTTTATACTAATTCAACTAAGTACTTGAAAGATGATTGTTCTCCAAGCAATGAGTTAAACTAGGGGATGATGATAAATATTTTGCAACCAAAAGTGAGCTATATCAAATTTCAAGGTTGTTTGATTTGGATGGATTGTTTTTTTATGATGGTGTTTAATTGATCAAATTATGGCTAAAGATGCTAAAAATAATTCAAAGTGAAATAGTAACATGAAAGGGATATTGTTGTTCTTTTGATTGATTATGACAATTATAGGTTTATTCAACATGAGTATCAAGTTCTCTGATGTTTTCTTGTTTCAATTTAGAATTTGGAATTTTAGTGTTTCTCTATTTTATGCTACAAAGGCGTTGAATTTTTTCTTACAAAGGCGTCAAAATATTTGCAAAGGCATTGATGAACAACAGAAGTGTCGTACTACTAAAACAAAGTTGTTGCTCTAAAGATTTTTTTTACCTTGAAAAAACGCATTGAGATGTGCAAAGGCATCGAGATGTAAACTAAAGCATTGTTTTGACAAAAAACAAAAGTGTTGATTCGCACAAAGGCGTCACGCAATCTAGAAAAAAGTGTCACTATGTTTAGAGGTTCTTTTATGTGAAAATTAACCTAGGAGTTTGAATTTTCTTGATGTGATGGAAAACAATTTAAACATGTAAGACTAAATCAATTGGATGTTGGAATATTTTCGCATGTCTTCTTCCACAAGACCATGCTAACCAGTATTACAAGTAGATTCATAATAAGATATGCCATAAATACACATCCTAATTGTAGTGGTAGATTAGGATTATCACCTTAAAGTGGGCTTGCTGATAAAATATCTTCCAATGAGTGGATGACTATAGTATGCCAAGGTCATGTACCACCTTGAAACCTCTTACTTTGAAAGGAAAATTTTCCAGCAAGGGATTATTGTCACCTCAAAAAAGGTTTGTACATAGCAAGTAAATTCACACATTGATCCTTGTACGTTGCGCCACTTTAAGCTAACAATTTACAAATGGCTCTTAGGCTTCTAAATTTTACCAAGTTTGTAATAGGAGTTTATCATGAACATAGAGCTCATCTGATATGCCCGAGTCGAGAGGGGTCTCCTCTCTAATCATCACCACCCTATTTCGACAGACTGAGGATCATGAGGCTTGGCTTCAAGGATTCTAGCTACTCCTTGGGGTACAAATTTCATTCTCCCCCTTTATATAGCTCACTAAAAAAAATGCTTGAGATTAGAACTTGGGGTGATGAGGCCCCCAAGCAAGTCTCCTACTTAGAATTAAATGGAACTAATGTTGCTTTTGGTCCTTAGGATCATTCTTAGGAGTCGTAAGAGGAGAGCATACACAACACTAGACCTCAAGGTGTACAAAAAATGTGCAAGTTAGTGGTATTTTTGATTTCCAATATCACACTAAGGTGCAAGGAAAGAGCATATGTACACACTAACCTACCAAACACACCAAACAATTAATTTTAAGTTCACCAAGGTTTCAAATGATTGGTTCAATCCTAAAACACCAATTTCAAATGTGTAAGTTGTGGAAAAAATTTATTCCAAATTGAAGTGTGCAAGTTGTTGGTTCATTTTAATGTACCAAGGGAAAATGAAATTTGTAGTTTCAATTTTAAATGCACCAATTGAAGTGTGAAGATGTATTTTAAACACCAAAAGAAAGTGTGATAGTTGTTGGATTCATTTTAAAATCACTAAATTGAAATTTGAATCCTAGATTAAGCAAAATCTGCAACCAAAAACCATTAGTAGTTTGCTTCAATTTCCATCTTCTCCCAACGATTACCAAGATGTTGCAAACTATTAGGTTTGACAAATAAAAACAAGAAAAATAGAGAGCTAGGGTTAGTCCAAATATAAATCTCAAACTAAGTTGCAGAACTTCAAACAAAAACACGATTTTACTAGACAAAGGCATTGGAGTTCTAGATAGAAGCACTCCATTGTCAGTTGACAAAGGTACAAACCTTTAACAAAGGCATGAACCTTTATACAAAGGTGTGTCACTATTCTACAAACAAACATAGAATGAATTAGAACAAAGGAAATGGGGTGTTACAAAGGCATCAACCTTCTAACATAAGCATTGATCTTTGATCTTGCTAAGTCGTCAAGATTCAACAAAGGCACGGTTCTATCAAAATATAACTGTTACACTATTTTTGGAACTTGTAAGGCTAACAAACTTGACAAAAATAATTAGATAGCGATGTGAGTCCCATCGGGCATACCAAAATGTTGTATGGTTAGCTTGGATGATCAAATAACAACATAATTGAACTAAAATCAAACAAGATAATGATCAAATAGAGTCATACTCAATGAAATTCAATAAACAACATTAAAAGACTCAATAAAAAGTTAAAGAGAATTTAAAGCAACCGAATCTAAACTAATGTACAAACCTCTCAATCCCATTGTGGATTGATGCATAATTATGGTGTGGATGTGGATTTCTTAGTTTTATGCATTATCCATGTTGCAAAAGCTTGATTTGGAGATGATTGATTCACACAAGATGCTCTGGAATGCTCAAGAAATGAGTCAAGAATTCTAGAGAGTAAGGATGCTTATGAGGATTGCAAATTATAGATCATAAATTTTGATCAATGGTGAGGATTGATTATGATAATCAATGGATGAGAGAAGATTAAGGATATGAGTGTGGATCAAGGATTAATTGAGGATTCATAATCCATGAGATGCTCAATAATATCCCTTAATTCATGGAAATATGTTAGAGATATTTTGAATCAGAGGGAAGATTTTGAATTTGAAAAGAGAATATTTTTAGGGAATATTCTTTGTGCAAGTTGGAGAAGTTGGAGGAAAATTAGTTAATTAAACAATTTATTAAAAAATATTTAATTGTGCAAGTTGGAAGAATTAAGATTTTTAATTAAATAATTTGGAATTATTTAATCAAAAGGGAAGGAAATAGCATGAATTAATCAAATAACCTTAATTATTCAATTAATGGGAGAATAAAGTGAATTTAACTAAATAATCTATTTAATTAAATAGAGGAAATTTGGTGATAATGAGGAAAATGGTGTTAGTAAGTGAAATCTAGCCGTGTGATATGCTTAGGACATATTTAGGTGTCTACAGTACAAGTTTAAAGGCATCCTTCTAGACTATTTTTAGTCATGAAAGAACATTTTTCATCTCATATAAGAATCAATTCACATGAATCTTAGTTGTATCAAACTAAAATTACATATCAAACACATCAAAATTAATAATTAAAATCTATCACTTATCATATTACCTTTATCTTGTCAATTAAAATATTACTATAAATCAATTATCAATCATTATTTGCATTGGTATCAATTAACATCTAAGTAAGCTTGCACTAGACAAGTTAGTTACTTGATATCCATTTCCCAATTTTATCTTTCTCAATGTTGAAAAATCAACGTAGGGGTTTTATTGTAATCATAGAAGTTTCATAATTCTCTCTATACATGATTAATTGAAAAAAGGGAGCTCTACATAGAACTCCACTCTTTCTCCAACTAAATCATTCAAGGATTGTCCTAAGAACCCTAATAGTATTAACTATCAACCTCTGAAGGTGAGCCAATTTATAATTAGGAGGACTTAAGAGGGGGTGTTCTTTCAGATTTAAGGGGTTCACTACCAAGCAAACACTTGGAAATACAATGTTTGAAAACACACTAGGGTGATCCCACAATAGTGGTTTAAAATTTTTGGCCAAACTGGACACTGAAATTATTATTTTTAACTAAATCTTCACATTTGGAAACCTATAATGGCTAAACCATGAGGAATTTGAAGATGATGAAAACTAGAGTCTCACCAAATTTTGTTTGTAGATTCTAAAAATATTTTTTTCAAAATTTTTGGAATCATATTGCACTTCTATTTCCCTCTCCCACGAAAATTGGTTTTTTTTCAGAAAAAAAACATTTTTAAAAAGTGACGCACACTGTATAACACATAACTTTTTTTCCATGAAGGATAAAATTCTAATTCTTTGGAATTTAGATTTGTAACTCTAATATCTAGTGCTGCCACTTGGTTAAATAGTTTTTTATTGAATATTTTTTCTTTAATCAAGTTTTGAAGTCAAACCAATTACAATTCAAACATAGTGCGACCGTATAACACATAATTTTTTTTGTATATATCAAAATTCAATTTTATTTTTTTTGCTTGATTAAGGACTTCAATATCTGGTGCAATCATATTTTTTAATTTTTATTTTGATAATCTACTATTTTTCCACATGTGTAGAATAGATACCTTCATTTTCGATGAAAAACCTATGTTTAATAAAACTAAAAAAACAAATACATAATAACACTAAAAAATATTAAAATTATATTCATTGGAGAGCTCATTCTGAGGACTACCATAATCATTTTAAATGAATTCATTTGATCCCCCAAAAGGTAAATCAAAAGTGTTTTTTTATTAGTATTTTGATAGGTGTAAAGGAGACTCATTTATAGGTATGGTTTAAAACTAGCAAGGTTATATCCAAGGGGGTTTGATCTATGCTAGTTTGATCAAACCCTCTTTAATTGGAATCCTTAAAATAGAACTTTTTAAGGCTTAAATCATTATGTTTTCTAAAAATATGTGATTTCAGCAAAAGTAAGCTCCTCTCATAAATTGTAAAACACTTAAAATGAGCTAAATGAAGCTTACAAATATTGAAAATGAACAACTTCAAGTTAGGGTATGTGTACCTGGGAAACCTGGAGATTCCAATAGGATTCTAGAAATGAAAATAGACTGCCAAAATATGCCTTGGAGGACTAAGACGCCCTTGCTACCATTTTAGTCTCGTTGCTATTTTTTGAGGCAAACATAGAATCTTCGGATAACGGAACAAAATACCGAAGAATATCTTAAAGATTCCACTTGGAAGACTAAGACACCTTTTCTCTTGTCTTAGTCCCGATCTGAATTTCTGAAAAACTTATGAATGTGGTCTTGAGCTCCCAGATCCATAATTGCTCCCCCTCAGATCTGAGGTTCTGAAACAGTTGAATTTGACATGTAGGTGAGAAGATGACAACTTTGTAATGCAACTTTGCACTCCAAGTGATCTTCAAGTCTTCAACCTAGATCTGCAAATACAAATGGACAAGATGGAAAAACTTGTTGATTGTTAGTGAATGGGTGTTTCCCTTGGTCAAACCCCTTGTTGGTAATTAAACCTTGAAATAAAATAGAAATGATGAAGGAAATGGTGAATGAACAACATGCAATGCTACAACTCACCAAACCCTTGCATAGGTTGCAAACTTGTGTGTAATGGCTACAATCGACATGGACCTTGAAATGCTTAATAGATCTTGAATTGCTTGCTTGTTTAGATCAAAACCCTACATCACATTTATGTTAGCATAACAACACACATGATGCAAGAATAATTTTAGACATGATGATTGAAACTTGATGATGGCTCCAAATTCTTGATGAATTGCTCTTGAATGCTCTTGTGAACTCAATTTGACTATAGTGAATGCTCTCACAAAAGACTTGGGATTGAAATGAGTGAAGGGACCTTGTATTTATACTAATTCATGCTTAACATCCCAAAATTACACCACAACAAGCTCACATATGAAATCATTAATCAAAGGAGGCAAAATTCTTGCCCAAATTTGAAATTGGACCTCAAAAATAAGCCTAGGAGGACTAAGATGCCCTTGGTGGCATCTTAGTCTTGAGGCTCAAGTTTTAAGGCACATACTCCAAAAAGGGACCTAATTGAGAGCTTTCAGAATTAGGGTCCCAACACCCATGGAGGACAAAGACGCCCTAGGTGGCGTCTTAGTCCCAATCCACAAATTAGGGACACATAGATAGAAACATTAAATGATCATTTATCTTTTGATGTTTGTACAGATTTTCCATAAAAATATATAGTTCATAGGGCTTGTGGTGCAAAATAGGACCAATTAAGCCATAAATGAGCATAAATAAAGCAAGGCAGGCCCAAACCAGTGTGAAAATTCAAGGGGATGCATTTTACTACACTATAATACATAGTAATCTCCCAGCAATACTCTTAACACCACAATTTCTTAGAAATAAATATACATCAATGCAAACATTTTCTATAGCAACCAAAGGATAGACTATTGAGTGGATATTATCATATGATGCATGCATGTCCAAGGACTAGATTGTAGACCCGATCAAGTCATGGGCCTTTAAATTACAAAATTTTAGTTATCACAAGATTTTGGCAATCAAAAAAGGTTCCAAATTTTGTTTCTCAATTTGGTATTGCAAAGTGTCACAAAAGTCAAGATTAAAGTCTCACTAGATCTTAGGTACAAGCCACACAGTACTTCTCACTTTCATTTGTCATTTATATTTACCTATCTTAATTTATTTGATCTTAGCTTATAAAAATTTCCAATTACATTGATTGTGTTATCATTCCCTATTGAAATTTTATATAAATTGATGTAGGGAATATTTTTAAACTTATATTTTGATGAACTCATAATTTCCATACCTAGTTTTATGGTATTTTTTTTTATTTGTTGAGTTTTTGATTTGATTCTTCTAATGTTTACTACCATTTATTCATATATGATTTTTCCTTGTGTGGGTTTAACCCTTTATTTATTGTGGATTCCTCTTTGTGTGATTTTTATTGTTGAATCTCCAAATCATTTATTATGATCAACCCCTATCTTTGGCCTTCATTTATTCACAGATCAAGGATCATAATGTTTCTCATAGTTGATTACACATCTTACTCCTTGACCTTTAAGAATATTATGTATTTTACGAAAAGGATGGCCCTCTATGTTTTGTGGGTAAATTGCTACAACACATTTCTAATTTTTAATATGTTGACCATATATTATCATTGGGAATTTAAGACACTTTTAGGGAACTTTAGGTTTAATTGGATTGTATTTTTGAGATGAAATATCTAGGTGCTACACTTGATGCATACTTGGCATAGAGATCCATATAGATAAGGCTACCAAGAATTTGTGGTTAGATTATAGAGGAAGTATATTGAGACTATTCTTTATCAATTTAACATGCATGACAATAATCATGTATGTTTCTCCCTAGTACTAAGCACTAAATTTAGTTTCAAATAGATTCTTAAGTTCTCAAAGGATTTGTAGGTACAAAGTTAGTTGTAGTGAGTTGTTATACATTATAGTGAGTTTTAGATGTTGTGATTTAGCATAAAGACTTGTAAAAGTCTAGTGTTCCTATGTTTCCAAACATGAGTCAATTAGTAGAAAACTCATAATTGAATAATTTTCTAGGTATGCCACTAGATTATATATGAGAATTTGAGTGTACTTGTAATACTTTTCAAGTACACATGTAGTCATAATTAGGAGCATAATGATGTTTTATGCAATTCCCACATAAATGACAAGGTTCTACTACCGTGGAGTATGACATTTTTTTTATTTTTTATTTTTTTCTTTTTGTTATTATTGACCTTGAATGTGCTACAAGATTCACACACATTCCACAGAATGATTTAACATTGTTGGTTCATAATCACTACTCAATTAGTTTTCAACACCATAACTCATCAACGATGAGTATTATTATTATAATACAAGTTAAATAAATAACCCTTTTTATTGAGTAACAAAATATATATAGAGAGAAAATAAAATAAGAAAACAAGAGATGACACATGGATGCATCAATTAAATATGATCCAATGCACTTTGAAATCTAGCTCACTTTATCAGAAATAGGCTCATCCTCTCTATGCCTAAATTCCCACGTTATACCTATAATGGGGTTGGAACACCCTTTGTGATATCAACCTATGAGGTCATTTGTTGTGAGTTATTGTTGTGAGCTCAGTAAGCTTCATTGGTGTATCAAGATTTAGTGTAATCTGCATGTTTATTTATTTATTTAGTTTATTATTTTTATTCATCTCCCTAGTTACCAAGCATCCATACTAGTTGTATGAGGTGATCGAGATTTAATTCTGGTGCAAGAGCACCTAGAAAGCACCTAGGAAACACTAGGCTTAGGGATTTTTGTTTTTAATGTGATAAGGTCATGTTGACCATTGCAATCAATTGAGGAAGAGACCTAAAATTTCTTGGTCAGGAGCTATCAAGAGTGTTTGAGTTTAGCAACTTTGTTTCCACTAGGATTCCCTAACAATTGGAAATAAAGCCCCAAATGTTGCATTTGTGCAATTTTGGCCTAATGTGGTGGTTATGTCCGACCAAGGGGAAGGGTAACCACTTTTTGAACCTTTATAAGGGGTGCCTCGACCTGTGTGAAAGGTTGGAAGGCAACACAAATTTTGTAGTTTGAAAATTTCATGAAGGACAAGCGAGGACAGTAGAAGATTCACTAAATTTTCTGTGCTTTTGTTCTTGGTGGTGTGTTAATGGCATAACCAAGCTTTGTTATGCATGTGGAATGTGATCTAATTATATTCCAAGTCTTGGTTGGGTTTGTAGGTAGTTGTTTCATTGTTTAAAGCTTTTAATTTCAGTTCTCTAGGTTCTTGTTTTGGTTATTCTGACTGGCAAACTGCAATAAATGGAGTTCTAGACCACTCTTCCCCTGTACCTGGTGTATGGGCTCTTGGAAACAGTGGCTAGGCTCCATACCTGTACTTATAGTAGTGGTAGGAGTCATTAGGGGTCAGTTATTCATGAATAAAAACCTTTCCTAGGCGAGCTAAACAGTGCCCGGCTAGGAAAGTCAAGGGGTGTGAAGCACCTAACTTTCAGGGGAGACCTCTTCATGCTAAACCCCATAGTAGAAAGGTGGATGGAGGCCCTACAGAGGTTTGGTATCAATTAAGAGGCTACACCAATCCGTTTGATGGAAGAACTCCATAACAGTTCCCTAGATGGTCAAGAAATGGCTCTAAAAGGCCTAAATTTGCTAACTTGGAAGGTCTGACCTGTGTACGAACAGTCAAGGGACCATAATTTGAAAACATTAAAGTGGTAGACATCAGGGTTGAGAATCCATAGAAAAGATTCAGAGTTATTTGGAGAACTTGGGTAAGCTACCTCATTTCCTCGGAGCAAAGACCTATTTGGAGGCCTAGAATTAGGGAACTAAAACCCTAGGTGAGGGTTTGATGAAAGTGATGGAGAGTTGGAGTTTGGTGATTGTCCAAGGACCTTAGAAAGATGTTATGAAGCCATTGAAGACATATCTATACCCCTACAAGGATCTAACTGAGTGTTGAGAGTGTTTGACCTTTAGGGAAGATTAAGGGTCAAGGGTGAGATAGTGGCAAAGCACCAAGATTGGTTTGGTAGTTGTGAACTTGGATGAAAGTGGGGATGGATAGTAGAACTAGGGGTACCTATACCTGAGATAGGACCTATAGGTTAAGGTGGTGGAGAGTGCCACCATAGGGGATTGCCAAGGTGAGACCCAGAGCATGGAACAGTGAGTGTTCCATCCAACCCTAACTTACATCAAATTCATTTATGAACTTGGTAAAAGGGGGATGCAAGACGATCATAAAAATTATGTATTTAATTTGTCACAAAGATGACACTTGCTATGAGGGAAGAAGGATAAATATTTCACTAACTATGATGATTTAGAATAATTGAAATTCCATCACAACTTAATGAAACTAGATCTATTACCATTTAGAAAGATGATGAAATTTATTTTTATCACTAGGATAAACATAAAATTGTATTCTTTTGGGTTACATTATCAACATGATAGATACATAACCAAAACATGAATAAGTATTTATATTATTAAATTTTTGACTTTAAAATAATCACATGGGTGATCCCACAAAGCTAGTTTACAATTTTTGAAAGGAACTGATTTTTGCTGAAATCACATATTTTTAGAAAATATAATGATTTAAGCCTTAAAAAGTTTCATTTTAAGGATTCCAATTGAAGAGGGTCTAATCAAACCACCTTAGATCCAACCCCCTTGGATAGAACCTCACTAGTTTTAAACCATACCTATAAATGAGTCTCCTTTACACCTATCAAAATGTTGATAAAAATCACTTTTGATTTACCTTTTGGGGGATCAAATGAATTGATTTAAAATTTTATTCAAATGATTATGGTAGTCCTCGGAATGAGATATACGGCGAATATAATTTTCATATGTTTTGGTTTTATTATGTATTTGTTTTTTTAGTTTTATTAAACATAGGTTTTTCATTGACAATGAAGGTCTCTATTCTACACATGTGGAAAAATAGCAGCTTATCAAAAAAAAATTGAAAAATATGAGTGCACCAGATATTGAAGTCCTTGTTCCAACAAAAAAAATGAATTTCAATATATACAAAAAAAGTTACGCGTTATACAATCACGCTATGTTTGAATTGTAATTAGTTTGACTTCAAAAATTGATTAAAGAAAAAATATTCAATAAAAAACTATCTAACCAAGTGGAAGCACTAGATATCGGAGTTAAAAATCTAAATTCAAAAGAATTAGAATTTTATCCTTCATGAAAAAAAAGTTATGCGTTATACGGTGTGCATCACTTTTTAAAAATGTTGTTTTCTGAAAAAAACTAGTTTTGTGGGAGATGGAAAAAGAAGTGCAATTTGATTCCAAAAATTTTGATAAAAATATTTTTAGAATCTATAGATAAAATGTAACGAGACTCTAGTTTGCATCATCTTCAAATTCCTCACAGTTTAGTTTCTATAGGTGCCCGAATGTGAAGATTTAGTTAAAAATAATAATTTCAGTGTCTAGTTTGGCCAAAAATTGTAAACCACTATTGTGGGATCAACCATATTTAACAAAATTATGAAGATGTCAAAATTTACATAATGAAGTTGAATTAAAATTTCTTTCAAGTATACAGCCTAGACTTATTAACCACCTTTTTATTATTAAATACAAATTTTGAAGGTTTAAACCAAAATTGTCTTCACTTGATCTTCTTTGAGTATAACGTTAAGATAATTTTATGGTCAATATTAATTTATTAAGAGTGAAGGGGTTATCTTAGATGAGAACATAGATAGGAGAGGTGGGGGAACAAACCTTGGTGCAAAATAATAACCATTATGCAAAAATATTATCAGAAGCATATTTGTGCAAGGGCAGACTAGCTCAAATAGCCAATAGGGAAATAATGTTCTTCACCCATCCTTCTTGGCATCATCAAGCCTTCAAGGATCTACCCAACCCCTGAGCCAACAAGATCACCTAGAGCACCAAAAAAATGAAAGGGTACACAAGAAAACAACATAGCTAGACCCCTTTATCCACCCACAAAATTAAATATCTTCATGACTACTCTCATAATAGCACTAGAACGTTAAGTCCTATTATGAGATGCTAAACAAACTATTAATGCAATAAAAGAAATAACATAAAGAGTACACCTCAAGATTAGTCTAAGGAAAGAAATTGCAAAGAAGTAAGATAACCAATTAATAAGTGATTTTACCTCTTTTGTGCTGCTTCTTCCTTAGTTGGCCCTTGATCTTTGGATGTTTTGTGTGCTCTTTGGATGGCAAGCTAAATCAAATATGCAAAGTGATATGCAAGATGAGTGAAGACATGGTAATGGTGAACTCAAAATACTATGGTAAAAACAAGATAAACTCAAATGGAGAAATTGTAAGAGTTTGATAGCAAAAGATTGATTGTTCAAATGAGAGAAAGGAGGGGGTATTTATAGAACAATTTGAATTCTCTAGAGAATTCAACGGTTGAGATTAAGCCACCAAGATCAAGATGGAGGGCTATGGTGAGTTGAGGACTCACAAGCCCTCACATCTTGACATGTGGAATATGAGATGGCCTAGGGTGGGATAATGTGGAAATAAGGTGGAAGAGAGGTACATGATGTGGATGAAGGACAAGTACCTTGTAGGTATCTTGGGGGATGAGAAGATTTCCTCAAAAAGGAACTCCTTGTCCCCAAATGAGAATGAAAAAGACACTTGAAGAATTTTAGAATTTCTCAAAAATCTCCATGGGAAATGGGAAAGTGGTCGGAGAAATAAATGTGAATTAAAAATTCACATGTTTGAGAGAGTCTAATGGATAAGAGAGGGTTTCCAAAGAGATGGGGATTTGCCACATGTGAGTGATGTGACAAGTCAAAAGTTCTAGAAGTCCTTGGCACATGTAAAATGACAAGTCAAGTTTTCTAGAGCTTGCATGGGGATAGGGTAAACCTTGGAAAGATAAAAGTGAATTAAAAATTCAAATGGGGAAGAGAGGAGCCTTGGGTGAATAAATGTGAATTAAAAATTCACATGGGAAAGAGAGTCAAGGCCAAGAAAGGCAAGTGGAAATGTTGACTAAAAAAAAGGTATGCTAAATGTGGCTAATGACTTTGATTAAGGTTGTGCAAACACAAGATTAGGATAATTAATGAAAGATTAGAGGAAAGTGGGAGAATATGGAGGATGTGACACTAATCTTGATTAAGTGGTGCACATCCTAATCATGGATTAATTAATTTAATCTAGATTAAAAGAGGATTATGGAGAATGTGACAAGGAAAGAGAAAAAGAGGGATTAAAAATTGGTTTTAATCTAAATAGGTCAAATGACTATATTAAATAAATTGTCCTATTTATTTAATTTAGAGAAGAAAAGGTGTAAGGTAAAGTATTTAATTATTCAATTACATACTTTAGGAACCTTAGACAAAAAATGAAATAATGATTAAATAAATTATTTAATCACTATTAATGAAATAGATGAATAGAGTAGACGATTTTGATCATGTGGAAGTGATCAAATTTAGATGTCTACATTTTTCCCCTCTTTGAAGTACTGTTAGGGTAATAGTGTTTCGAAGAAAAAGAAAATGCAGATGACTCGATAGAGGAAGTAACCAGAAAATGATACCTCAGCATGGGGAGGAGACTTGAGGTGTCCAATTAGTGGGGGAATGGATGAAGATGCCCCAATCCTACAAGGGAATGACTATGGCAGGGAAAATAGATAAATGGGAAGGGTATGCCCCCTTGAGAGGATGACGGGGGAAAAAGAGAGGTCCCAGGTGACTTCTCGATAGGAAGAAAAGAATGGTATGGTTGGAAAGAGTGCAAAAAATTAGGTAAGTTTTCTTTTTGAATGAATTCAATTGGACAAAAGGTTTGCAAATGGTGGCCCCGGGAAGGGAAGGGATTAGTCGGGAGAAAAAAAAAAAAGGTAAATAAGAGGTAAAAAATACTCCTAAAAAAAGGAGGGAAAAAGAATATAAGGTAATTTTAGAAATTACCTCACCTCATTTGCACTGTAGCAGTTGAGAGAAGAGGAGAGGAGAGGAAGCAGATGAGGAGCGAGGATGCCGCAGGATAACGACACTGAGATCATCCACCCGGTGGACGAGGTTCGACGATTCTACAGTCAGCAGGGTGGGCTCCACCAGGTTAGCGACAAAACACTCTATGCATTATTTTGGTAATTTTAACACATTTTAAATATTTTATTGTAAAATGTAATAAATGGGTTTTGTGGGCGGGTTAGATAGGAAAAATGGGCAGGGAAGAAGCAAAAAAAGAGAGTCAAAAACGGGATGGGGAAGGACGAAAAAAAGGTCAAAATCCTGTAGAGGGGCGAATACACCCCTTGGTAGGAGGGCAAGTCTGCCCCAACACAGGGCGAATCTACCCCATGTCGGGCGGGTCCGCCCCGGAGCTGAGCGGACAGGCCTGCTGCTGGAAAAAGGACCACCCCAACACACGACTGGTGTTGCCGATTAGCGCGGGCCGCCGCCCCGTGGCCAGCAGCGGTGGTGCCGCTCGGCTCGGGGTGGGTCCACCCCAACGTGGGGCGAGTCCGCCCCGTGGTGCAGGACAAGCCCACCCCGAAGTTGGGCGGACAGGCCCACCGCCAAGGGTGAGGCCGCCCCAGCAAGCGGCTGGCTTCGCCGAGCCCAACGGCTAGCAACGGCGGTGTCGCCTAGCCATGGGCGGAGCTACCTCGGCTCGGGGTGGGTCTGCCTCAGCGCGGAGTTGATCCACCCCAACACAGGGCTAGTCTGCCCCGCAGCCAAGGGCGTATCTACCCTGTGGCCGAGGGCGGATCCACCCCAGCTTGGGGCAGGCAAGGGGTGCAAGGGAGGTAAGAAGAGAATGCAAAGAGAGATAGAAGAGAAAAAAAGGAGATAAAGATCTGGAGGCAGGAAAGATGTTAACAAGGTAATCGTGATGATTGCAGAGTTTGGTCGATTACAGACACATGAGCGGAGGACGGAGGCACTGGCGGCGACCATAGAGGCCATGACTAGGGCGGACCACGCAACATTGGAGTAGGCGAGGTTACTGCATTTAGTGCATTTTCCGGTGATGAGAGCGCATCAGGCGATGCTGACAACATTGATAGAGAGATGGAGTTCAGCGACATTGATCTTCCATCTTCCTACAGGGAGATGACGGTGACACTAGAGGATGTATGGCGGATTCTGAGGCTTCCCATAGCGGGACGGTTAGTGAGCGAGGTGGTGTCCAGAGGAGCACAGTTGGATGAGACTGTTCTGGTGTTATTTGGGCGAGATGATTTGTTGATACAGAGGGGTCAGTTAGATATAGACAGATGTTTGGCCTTGGGGTTGCTAGCATTTCCATTGTATTTTTGTTGCTTGATTAGTGGGATACTACTGCCGGACCGGAGCAGGTGATTTTGTAGCTTACGGTACATGGAGGTGATTTGACATATTGTCGAGTGGCGGGAGGGATAGTTTTCCTGGGGGTCATGTGTATTGGCATAGTTATACCGAGACATGCATGTGATCTGTTATCAGGGGATGCAGAGCGTAACACATAGGATATTATTACAAGTGTGGGGTTGGGAGCATATTATGGTGACGAGACCCTTAATGGTGAGGAGAGGAGAGTTGGATGACAGAGAGCCGATGGCTTGGGAGTATGGGGGAGCTAGGGGTTGTGTCGTACGATATGAGACACAGGGAGAGATGGATCAGTGGAGGAGAGCGTTTGATGAGTTACAGGAGGAGGACATAGTATGGCAGCCATATATGTATCAGCGGTTTAGGGGATGGAGGGCCGAGGAGGAGAGACATCAGGGTTTCTTTAGATGTAGATGTCTATTGATTGGGAGTCAGCCACACATAGTGGAGGCGCATCGACCAGATAGAGTTGAGAGGCAGTTTGGACATATGCAAGATATTCCAGCAGTGCCGACTATGTTTTGTCGGCTTACCAAAGAGGTGCCATGGGGAGCGAGGCTGTCAGCGAGGGTAGCGAGGGAGGCATGGGAAATGGTAGGTGGGGTGCCCTATCCCAGGAGGGGGATGGGTCCAAAGGATGCTGGAGTGATAGATCGGTATGCTCGATGGTATCACAACCACCAGTGGGAGAGGATTACACCGGAGGAGCCTATTGTGGGAGCCGCAGAGTGTGGGCCAGAGGATGAGCAGGAGCAGGGGGGATAAGAGGAGGGGGGACAGGAGCAAAGGCGACAGGAGGAGGGGGGACAGGAGTAGAGGAGATAGGAGGTGGAGAGGCAGCAGGGTGCGGGGCATCAGAGTGGCAGGGCGGATGAGGGTGGGCTTGGAGGTCAACTAGAGAGGAGGAGGAGGAGGAGGCGACATTAGAGGAGGGCTCAGAGAGATGTGGGCGAGGAGATGGAGGCAGGAGGGCTAGGCAATGGGAGAGAGCTAGAGATAGATGTGGTGAGATGAGGGAGTGAGCCAGAGGTGGAGATGCTAGGGGTGGTAGAGGGGAGGGTTGTTGGACAGACATGGATTAGTGGTAGAGTACGGTGGAGGCAAGTGGAGGTGAGAGCCGAATAGGAGGAGGTGAGGGCCATAGATCAGCAGGAGGGAGCAGAGGGGGTGACAAATATCAGAGGACGTCCTGGGAGGATGACCGAGAGTAGATGACAGAGAAGGGTTCAGCTAGAGATCTGGGCGAAGTAAGAGTCCCATACTTTAGGGATGGGTGAGGATGGAGAGGAGTCAGAGTGGGAGAGGCAGACTGGAGGGCAGCCAAGGAGACTGATGAGGGTGGGGAGGAGAGGACAGCCGAGGAGGATTCAGTTGATGGGCCAGGTGGATCAAGTTCAAGAGGAGATAGAGGGGGAGGCTATGGACGTGGATGTGCAGGTGGTGGAGCCTTTAGCAGTAGTATTGACAACTTCAGTTGAGGATCCAGTGATTTTACTGAGAGAGTCCTAGGTGAGGCTACGATTGTTGGAGGAGGAGTTGAGGAGGGTAGAGGCAGAGGTGTAGAGAGTGCAGGAGATAGAGCATATAGAGTTTGATGTGGTTCTGTCTCGGCTGACGATAGATGTACAAGATGTTGAGGGAGGGAGAGAGGAGATGCGAGTAGAGATGGAGAGAGTATGGGGTGAGCTGGCTTAGGTGACTTGGGATCGAGACAGGTTAGAGGCAGTGATGATAGTAGCACAAATGTGGGGTCAACCAGAGCCAGTAGGGGGAGGAGAGCATGTCTCAGTGGAATGTTTTCAGCAATCCAAGAGGGAGATGGAGACACTGAGAGTACAGATGGTAGGACTGAGGGGGGAGAGGACAGATTTGCACGAGAGGGTATCTACTGTAGAGTTATCCTTAGAGGAGATGAGAGTGAGGGCTAAGGCAACAGAGGCCGAGTTAGAGACAGTGCGGAGAGAGAGAGATACCGTGTATGGCGATGTACGGGCCCTCCAGGAGGAGAGAGATAGTGCATAGGGACAGGTGCAGATGATACAGGGGGAGAGGGATGATGCCCGAAGACAGGTCCAAATCCTATAATTTCAGAGAGACATAGCAGTGGCATGGGCAGAGAGTGCAGAGAGGGATATAGCTCAGAGGCAGTCACAAAGAGTGCAGGGTGATGGTACAGAGTTAGTCGTATAGGGTTTGTAGGTAGAGCTATAGACTATGCAGGTAGAGAGGGTGAGGACCATAGAGCAGGTACGACTGCTGACAGTAGCGTAGGAGGTATGGGAGTAGGAGTGACAAGCCATCAATAAAGAGCGGGATAGATACAAACATGAGCAGAATGCCGCTAGGTTCTAGGCTGGGAAGAGGGATGAGTATATGCATGAGGCAGGCTATTGGAGATGTGCGTATGAGCAGGCAGTGCCAGAGCTGGTGCAGCATACAACATGGTATGTTAGGTAGGTACCACAGATGTCGATACCATCCCAATCTTTAGGGACATGTACCAGAGGGTATAGTGATTTCGGTTGACTCCCTCTTGATTTGGGACTCCGGCTCATGAGTCGTAGGGGACTCCGACATACAGGGGACCGGTGCCTGAGTCTCCTCAGAGGTCTAGTGTGGGTAGCTCAGGACAAGCAGAGGACAAGTGATAGGATACAGGTGCTTTGACAGGTACCGGATGGAGGTGTAGCACATATTCTCAGATTATGCTTCTTATTTGAGGATGATATGTAGGTGGTTATGATGTGACTATATTTTGGATATGAACATTGTATTATTTTGATGATGATATTTGATGGTCCCCATTGACATTATGCCAAACATTTTTGTGACAGATGATTTATGTTATGCATATGATTTTATATTGATTTTTATATGATAGATGGTGTATGTTATGCACATGTATATGATGAGTTGTGTTGATATGGATGTTGTGACAATGCATGATGTTAATTATTTATTTATGCGTGTTTGGATGATGTGATTATGGATGATGTTAATGATTTCTGAATGGTAATGCAATTGTGTATATGATGTAATTAATATGGGCCTAACAATGATGCATAGGTGGGTATGAAAATATATGAAAATGTATGGATGAATGAACCTAATGAATTGATGCAATCATGGATAAATGAACCTAATGAATTGATGCAATATGGATAAATGAACCTAAATGAATTAATGCAACATGGATAAATGAACCTAAATGAATTGATGCAATATGGATAAATGATGAACTTAAATGAATTGATGCAATATGAATAAATGATGAACCTAAATGAATTTATGCAATATGGATAAATGATGAACCTAAATGAATTGATACAATATTGATAGATGATGAACCTAAATGAATTGATGCAATATGGATAGATGATGAACTGACACACTAAATATAATGTAGACATAAGTATCAATGGGTAGGTGATAGGCGTATGGTGTGTGGGGCACGACACCTGTCAAGAACCGTAAGGATCCTGAGAAGAAAATTCAATAAGAAGGAATGAAAGTTTGCACAACCAAAATCAGGAGTCATAGATGTAGGAGTAAGGGGGGGTATGCAATGAGATGAAATGCAACATGAATGCAATTTTCCATCCTTTAGAGCACTGATTTTTGCTATAGCATAAGACACCAGGCGTCAGGGTATGTAAACCAAGATGGATTAGTGTCTAATGCATAAAACAAACACAACAAACAATAAGATTATCCCAATACCCCAAAGTCGCGATGACTTTGGTCGGGCCAGGTATTGGAATAACCACAAGCACAAATGGATGCCCCCACATAATGCAGGATCTGAAAGGAATCCTGGTGGGTACCATGTGGAACATCCCAACAGATAGGAACAATAAAACAGTCAAGAGATGCCCCCACGTTGACTAGGCAAAACACACGATAATATGATGGATCATGGCAATCTTGACTAGTTAAGAGAGGGAGCTCAAATAATTAAAAAAATCAAGAAGTACCAAAAGATCATGATCAATTGCAAGCGTCCTTTGCCATAAGATACCAAGGATGGATAGGGTTGATGTGGTCTGTTAGGAAGGATGCATCCTATTACGACCGATGATGGATACTAAACTAAAGTGACCTAGATGATGCAGGATAATTGCAATTAAGCAGATTTCTTGACACGAGAAGATCTTGTTTGTGAAGAATCAACGATGATAGGGACATACTTGACAATAAGACAAAAAGAGGACAAGATACAAGCTAAAGACCTAGGGGCTTGGGGGTTGATCAAAGATTAGCCTTGCCTACGTGAAAGCGAAGAGCCCTCGTAGTTCAGGAAAAGACCATGGTAAAAGAGTAGAAAGTGGACTGATGGAAACTGATGGATGACCAAGACAAACATAAGCCCCGTGGGCAGATCAAAGGATCAACCTTGCCTACATGAAAGCGCAGGGGCAACATAGTTCGGAAAGGATGAAAGAACGAGGATGGAAAAGATCGAAAAGTGGACCATGAGGACATACGATGAAGGACAAAATGCCTTGGGGGCCGATCAAAAGATTAGCCTTGCCTATGTGCAAGTGCAGAGGTGTTGTAGTTCAAGAAAAGACATGGTGAGACCTAGATGGAGACGAACATGATGAGTGAACCTAGATGGAGACAACCACAACAATGAGATGACACAAGCTCATATTAGGATAACAAGCTCAGGATGTCAGATAGCGGATGACATTCGTCCAATGCTCAACTAGAAATACACCAAGCGACAAGGTGATGCAAGCGGATGGGAGGATATGGGGATTGAGGAGCCGATGGATAAGCCATAAAGTAACCAAGACGCAAGGTAGATAATGATTAAGCCCTATACGAGAGGTGCTTGTTGCCAGGTTTTCACCAATCGTATGTATCCAAGGTGCCACGTAGGGGTGGTTTTCACCATAGGATGAATTATTTCTTTTTACTATTTTTTGGATTTTTTTTATTTTTATTTTTTTGTATTTTTTTGACTTTTTTGATTTTTTTGTATTTTTTGAGATTTGATCAGGAAGGATACCCCAGCTGACCTAAGTATAAAATTTCTTCATATGCATGATGTTGATGGGTTCTTCCAAGGGATACCCTTTAGGGGTAGATAGCCTGTAGGTGCCAGAACCATACTTTGTGGTGATGACATAAGGGCCCAACCAATTTGCTTCAAACTTACCCTTTTTCTCTCGATCTTGTTGATTCTGCTGATTCTCTTTAAGAACCAAATCACAAACAT
Source organism: Sequoiadendron giganteum (assembly GCA_007115665.2). Classification (NCBI taxonomy): domain Eukaryota; kingdom Viridiplantae; phylum Streptophyta; class Pinopsida; order Cupressales; family Cupressaceae; genus Sequoiadendron; species Sequoiadendron giganteum. Next base: position 516,881,677 of record CM021107.1, read on the forward strand.
TGAATTGGCGAGGGAGGAATTTTTTATTATAGCTCCTTTTGAGTCGGTGCTGATAGGCTTGCAGATGGTTATAAGCCTTGACCCGTTTTTCATCCAGCAATTCCAATTGTGCTAGCCGTGCCACTCGGGTGTCTTTGTCAGTGATGAGATTTTTGAGTGATATTTGGAGTGAAGGGATTTTGACTTCGATTAGCGAGATGGATTCAACGCCATAGATAAGAGAGTATGGAGTAGCGCCGGTGGGGGTGTAGATGAACATACAGTAGGCCCAAAGAGCAGGATGGATATGGAGGTGCCAATCTCGGCTAGTGCTATTGACCATCTTCTTAATGATTTTGATCAGTGTTTTGTTTGTCGCCTCTGCTTGTCCATTACCCTAGGGGTAATAGGGGGTGGACCAACGATGTTGGATATGATATGTTTCACAGAGGGACTTCATGCACTTATTCTTGAATGGATTTTTGTTATCTGTGATGATGGTGGAGGGGATACCATACCTACAAAGGATATGGTAGAGGATGAACTTAGAGATCTAAACACCAGTGATTTGAGTGAGTGGTATGGCTTCTACCTACTTGGTGAAGTATTCAGTGGCTGTGATGATAAAAGTATGACCATCAGAGGATGGAGGGTGGATCTTGCCAACCAAGTCGAAACCCCATTGTGAGAAGGAACAAGGTGTCGTGATAGGTTGCAACTCTTGTGCTGAGGCATGAATCAAATCTGTATGTTTTTGATATGGAAGACACCTTTTGACAAATTCACAAGCATCATGTTCCATTGTAGGCCACTAATACCCTGCTCTTAGAATCCTTTTGGCTAAGGTCATACCATTAGAATGGGCCCCACAAATACCACTATGCACTTCTGTTCATCTCGTGCGGGCTTCAGTTTTGTCTAAACAACGAAGGAGAGTTCCATCATACCCATGTTGATAAAGTGTATCAACGATGATGGTGTAGCGGGCAGTGCGTTGGATAAATGATTTACGTTGGTTTCTTGTGAGATCAAGCGGGAGGGTGTTGTCATGAATATAGGTGTAAATTTCACGGTACCAAGGGGATTCAGGACCTACAATATCACACACCATGTCACTCTCAGGGATATCATACACTGGGATTAGGAGTTGCTCGACTAGGAACTAACAATCTGTGCAGTCTTTTTGCATGTCAAGGAGAGAACCAATGGTAGCCATAACATTTGCTGCCTTATTCTGGAGTCTTGGGATTTGTTCAAATTGGATGAAGGTGAAATATTTTTTGAAGTCATCCACCATGCATTTGTAAGGCAACAACTTGTCATCTTTTGTTAGAAACTCATCATTGACCTGTTTTATAACTAACTGGGAGTCACCAAAAAATTGCAGATGAGTGATGTGCCATTGAACTGCGATTCTAAGGCCTGTAAGAAAGGCTTCATATTTGGCGATGTTGGTGCAGGGAAAGCCAATTTGAATGATTTTGGTATGTAATCGCCTTGGGGGTTGATAAGCAAGACTCCTGCCCCCGATCCATTATTAGTGTGTGATCCATCAAAGTACAGTGTCCATATGGTAGCTTCTGATACTGCAAAGACTCCTTCATCTAGAAACTCGGCTTCTATGGGATAGGTATCTACTAATGGAGCATCTGCCAACTGATCTACTATTACCTATCCTTTAATTTCTTTTTTGTCCACATATTCTATATCAAATTCACTTAGAAGCATGATCCATTTAGCCATTCGGCCAGTTAGGGTTGTCTTAGATAACAGGTACTTGAGGGGGTCAACTTTTGATATCAACTTTACCAGATGGCTAAGCATATAATGATGTAATTTTTGTGTACTAAAGACCACAGCAAGACATAGTTTCTCCATTGGTGAATAATTAAGTTCATAACCGACCAGTGTTTGGCTAATGTAATAGATTGCTCACTCTTTTGAGGATTCATCATGCTGTCCCAACAATGCCCCCAATGTAACTAAAGTGGAAGAGATGTATAGCAAGAGGGGTTTTCCAAGGATAGGTGGCATCAAGATTGGTGGGTGGGCCAAGTATTATTTGATCGTACCAAAACCCAACTGACATTGTTGATTCCATTTGAAGGTGGTGTCTTTCTTTAGAAGGTGAGTGAATGACTGACATTTATCTGCAAGCTGGGCTATAAACCGACAGATGGATTGTAGCTTTCGTTGAAGGCTCCTTAACTGTTTTAGGTTTCTAGGTGGAGGCATATCCATGATAGCTTTTACTTTAGTAGGTTCAACCTTGATGCCCCTCTAGGAGACTATGAAGCCCAACAATTTCCCTGACGTGACACCAAACACACTTTTTCGGATTCAGTCTTAGCTTGTACTACTCCAAGCGATCGAAGATCTTTTTCAGGATTGCAGGGTGCTCTTCTCTAGTTCTATACTTTCCTAGGAAGTCGTCGACATAATCTTCCATAATAATGTGGATGAGGTCATGTAATATAATAGTCATTGCTCATTGATATGTTGCCCCCACATTTTTGAGGCCAAAGGGCATGACATTGTAACAAAAGGTACCCCAAGGTGTTGTACAAGTGGTTTTGTGTTGATCTTCAGGGGCAATTCAGATCTAATTGTAGCCAGAGAAGCCATCCATAAGGGATAACATCTCGTGTCCCATAGTAATGTTGACCAACTTGTCAATGTTAGGCAATGGGAAGTCATCTTTTGGATAGGCTTTGTTAAGATCCTGAAAATCTATGCAAATCCTGATATCTCCATTAGGTTTAGCAACAGGTACTATATTGGAAATCCAATTAGAATAATCAATGGGTCTGATAAAGCCAACATCTAGTAATTTTTCCAATTCTTTTTAAACTAATAGTGCTACCTGCGAGTGCATGTTTCAAAGCTTTTTCTTGACAGGTTTGGCATCTGGATGGACATCCAAATGGTGTACAACAAGATTAGGATCCAGGTCGGGCATATCGAAATAAGCCCATGCAAAATTGATAACCCCTTCTTTGAGAATTTGGACAATAGCAAAATACTTTGCTTCTGATAAAGATTTTGCTACATAAGTGATCCTTGGATTTTCTTCTGTCCCCAAATTTACCTCCTACGTCTCTTCAATGAGAATAGAAGATTGCTCAGGTATTTGTGTTCCTACAAGGGGAAGATGAACGTCCCTATCTTCCAGTGTCGTATTGAGGTTTTCACTATCAGATACACCCTTTGTTTTTACTTTTTCCTAGTCAAAAAATGTCTCAGTGAGGTTTTCACTTGATGACCTATTTTGCTTTTGTTTCTTTTTTCTTTTGCGATTAGGGCGTTCATCTTCCCCCAATTCCATGAGATGTATGTAGGTATCCTCTAAGGGAAATGTGTCGATAGGTGCGCCACCTTGTAGGTCATGATCTATAAGTTCAGGATGTTTGAGGGATAAGGTTATGGTGCAAACAAACAAGCATTCGAACATGGCAAGGAGGTCAACGTGATTCAAATCATCATACGCGTGTATGATGGACTCTTCTTCTGGTATGTCTTCGACGGAACTGTCGTCAACACTAACATTGTTAGAAGTGGTAGAGGATGTTGTAGGACCCTTCTGTTTAGTATCATAACCCAAGCCCAAATTTCTTGGTTGGATATTAGTTGCTTCAATGGGCTGGAATTTTCCATATTCTTACACACCAAAGCCTCTACCTTGGTAATGACACTTTTCCATGAACTTGGAGGCACGTGGATAAACTTCTTAAAATTATTCTATAAGGGAACGCGGTGGCTCAGGTTCCTCTCGATAAATCCATTAGCTGATATCAGCTTCCATTTGATCATGAAGGGATCCCAGATCATTGAATGTTGTCGAACCCATGTTTTGGGAGGTGAGTGTAAGTGTTTTTTCTTCTACTTTTGGTACTAGCAGAGTTGGTTGTCCATATGTGCAGGGCGAGGGTGGCATGGTTTCCACATTTAGTGTGGTATGCATTTCGTATTCGCCATATCCCTTGTCTATGATCTGGACCTTGGTGATGGTGGAAGCAGGGGTGGAGGATGGTGTAGATGAGGTGCTTAGTGTATTGGTGGATGGATGAGAATCAGATGTTTGGGATGCCCCCATTTCGACTCCTGGGCAGTAATGTGAATGCAGAAGGAAGCTCCTAAGGCACAACAATATTCAAAAGGTTGGGGATCAGCTTGTATGGTAACTTCCATTCCTTGAAATGAGAAATTTAAACATTGATGGTAGGTGGATGGGACAGCTTGCATAGAATGAATCCATGGACGACCAAGAAGGATTTTGTATGGAAGGTCAAGGTCTAGAACATGACACATAGTTTACTATATAATGGGGCCCACTTGAATGGGGAGACAAATAATTCCTTCAGAATCCCGCTCTGCATTATCATATGCCTTAATGGTGATAACTTGACTTCTCAAGTCAGCCTGGGTGTATCCAACCTGTTGTATGAATTTTAATGTGCAAAGATTTAGGGCCGAACCATTATCTACCAGTACCCTTTTTACTTTTTGACAATTTACACCAACCTCAAGATGGAGGGGGTGATTGTGGCTTGAATCAAGGTGCGACATGTCTTTTTGGCTAAAGGCTAACTGATAGGTTGATGAGAGATTTCCCACCAATGCTTGGAATTGGGTGGGGTCAATATCATCGAGCACTTGTGTGCTTTGCAAAGCCTTAGTCAAGATGTCTTGATGCACGGGAGATGACTTAAGCAGATCTAAAATGGATATTTGGGCTGCAGTCTTGCCTAGGTGGTCGAGGATATTATATTGTGAACTAATGGATGACCATTGGGTAGATGGAGGAGCTGCTAAGACTGTGATGCGGGTTCACCGAGTGGTAACAGCACATTGTGGATCTTTTCCTTTGACATGTATCATGGATACACATGGCTCCACTTGTTCTACATATGAGACCACACCTTGGTAATTGTATGGCACATTTTTATAGCTGATGTTATTGGTGTTGTTACCTTGCTTGTTATTGTTGTTAGATCCAGGATTAGAGTTGGAAGTACTAGGACCTTGATTGTGGTTAGGAAAAGTGTTTTGATATATCTCGAGCTGAGCATTGGATGAAGAAGATGTGTTAGCATCTACATGGATTTCACCTCGATCGATGAGGCCTTGAATGTAAGTTTTTAGGCCTTGACATTTATCTAAGGTATGTCCCTTAATCTTGTGAAATTCACAATATTCGTTGTCTTTAAACCAAGCAAGTTTGGGTTTAGACGTATCAAGAGGTTTTGTGATAGGATACATGATGGGATAATTAGTTTGAAGAATATTGTTAAACACCACGCTAAGGGGTTCTCCCAACTAAGTGAACTGAAATTTGTTTCCCCCTTGGTTATTTTGGTTGGATTCTTGTCGTGGTGCCCCTTGGGGGACGGATATGGTGTTTTGGACTAATGGTTGCTATTGAAGAGGGTATTTTTGTGTGGTGGTGGCCACCTGAACATGTTTGGTGTCAGTGACACCTTCATTGATAGTATTTTTATTTCTATTCCAGTAACGAGGTTTATCCCCAAAGGACTTCTCTTTATCAGAATTAAAAAAATTGACTTGCCCTTTTGCAACAAGGGCTCATTCCAAGATGGGACCCTTCTCCACAAGTGTCACAAAGGTGGTGATACAATGGAGTTGGAAGTTATGAGCCATATCTGGGTGGGAATTTTTGATAAGTAACGTGACCATGTATTTTTATGATGTGGGAATTTCATCCTACTGGCCAAGGCATGCCATCTTTACAAGTAACTTGCAAAGGTCTCTCCATCAGGTTCTTTTTCTTTTAGGCAAGTGTATCAATATCTTTCTCTAGATTAAAAGAGAATTGGGAGACAAATTGTTCAGATAATTGTGCAAAGGTTTTGATAGACCCCTTTTCAAGGCCCATAAACCAGTTAAAGGTAATTCCTTGTAGACTTTTAGGGAAAATTCAAATAAGATAATTATTGTTATGCATGACCTCTTGGAAATGGGCATAAAATTGTTGAAGGTGGGCTCTAGGATCCCTGGTTCCTTTGTCTTTATCAAATTTTGGTATCTCAAAATTCTTGGGGAAAGGAACCAAGGAGATGGAGGGATCAAAAGGATAAGGACATATGTCCTCAAACTCGAATATTTTTTTACCCATTCTAGCTTGTAGATCCTTTAATGTTGCTTTTACTTCTTCCAATTCCTTATTGGTGAGAGTCATGGGAGTCAGAGTGGATTGATTGTATAGATAGTATTGTGGATATGATGAAGATGGCCCTATCATTGTCAGATCATAGACGGGTTGAGTCAGATACGAGTCTGTTTGTTGATTATAAGTGGATTGATAGTTGGATGATTGATTGTGATGAGTGGGAGTGACTTGTTGGTAAGGTGATTGTTGTTGATAGTAAAGAGTGGGGGATGGACCCTGTTGTTGTGTAGAATTTTTATAATATAGGGTGGTAAGACCCCCTTATTGATGTGATGACGGTTGTTGGTAATAGGAAATATAAGGTGCACCCTGCTGGTAAGTTGGTTGTTGTTGAAAGTAGGGTGGATATGATTGGTATTGTTGCACAATGGTGGGTTGTTGCATGAAATATGGGGATGGATTTGATGGTCGTTGGTGTGGATGATTTTGAGGCTGCAAAGGATTGGTGTTAGGTGGCGGTTGGGTTTGTGTTTGGTTTTGAGCAATCTGATGAGGATTCATATTGAGATGGGATAGAACAGTGTATGTGCTAGAGGGATGATAGAGGTACTTAGTAAGAAAATTATGGTGTGTTTGTGTAGGGATATGCACATGTTGTTGTGGGGGTCATTGTTGTGGTTGTTGTTGATGATATGGGTGAGATGAGATATGTTTTTGTTGGGGGGTGGCCACAAAAGGGCTATGCAGTGGTTGTTGTGGTTGTGAGGTAGGTTGCACTACTTGATGTGATGGTTGTGTAAGAATGGTAGTGTGTTGTGGATGTTGTGGATGCAAGGGTTGAGATGAAGCTAGCATTATCTCATCTCACCCATATGTTGTGGTGGTGCTAGAAGTGTGGTGGATTGGTGTGGATTATTTGGATGTTGTCGAAATGTAGGAGGTAGAAAATTGGTAAGTATAGGTGTGCCCCCAATATTACGATATGGGGGAGGAAGCGGTGGATCAGATGGGATGTATGATGGCATGCCATAGGCATGGGGATCATTAGGATCTAGTGGTGGAATAGTAGATGTTGTGGTAGAGAAACAAGGATACTCTTGGATTTTATGGATGACGAAATTTCCAAATTCGGGGTGGTACCAGTTGTCCATGGGTGCACTCTTAGGGGCATAGGAATCTCCTGGAACATTTTGTGAAGCTTGTGGATCAACAAATTTTGGAAGGATATATGGTGAGGCATCAAATTCTGATGGTGGTTTGACTCCCTTCACAAGTAGGGTACAAGGATATTATCCCCACGCTCATTGAGGAGATGATCCATCATTTGGAAATTGGTAGGATTATTGAGATATTCATCAATGGTGACTTCGGGTTGATTAACCATCTTCTCGTCACTGGGTGGTGTGATATTCTGGATGTCGGTGTTCGATTGGGATGAGACACTATTATGAGGATCGTGTCAATTGTTTGGAATGTTATTGGGATCTTGAGGGACATTTGGTTGGGAACCTTGGGTTTGTTGGTCTTCCATTTTATTTTATGTTTGTGAACGGGTTTGAATGGGCATGAACGTGCAAAACAACTAAGTGATTTTAAGATGCAACTTCTAAAGGATGATCTAGGTGATGATTTGGATTGATTGATTCAGATTGGATTAAGATTGTAGGATTGGGTTGGATGTTGGACCAATTGATAGGATGATGGATCAATTGATGATGTATCAATAAATTTGATGATTTGGATAAGGATTGGATTTGATTAGATGATTTTGATTGGATGATATCAGATTTGGATAGATTGGATTGGATTGTTTGGATCAATTGGATAAGTTTGTTTTGGATTGGATGATGGATTAGAATTGGTTGATGGAGGGGATCCTAAAACCCAATTCAGAAATCACCCTAAGTGACTTAAAATGTTGGTTGATCGGATTAAACTAGCTAAACAATGATCACGGTGTTGAATCTATCTTGAGATAAAGTGGGATTGATTTGGGCCAATGATGTTGACTTTCAAAACAAATCTACCTCAGGATAGAAGCATATTGATTAGGTTGAAGACAATGATTGATATGAGATGACGATCAAACCTAATGCCTTGGTCAATTCAGGTAAGATGAAAGTTTTAAAGGACTTTTGGATGCAAATTAAGGATGTCCTAAAGGTTCCTTATATGATGGGGGTATTGTTGAAGTGTTCCTTTTGGAAGAAAAGAAACTCTTTAAGTCACATGATAAGATGGTAGAACGGGTATCCCAAATTGTGAAATGATCAATGAGAACATGATAAATGGATGTTTAGAAAGGTTAAATGGAGGCTTGGAATGGTCAAATGGATGTTTAGGATGATCAAACAGTCAAACAGAGACTCGGGGTGGTTAAACGGAGGCTTGGAATGGTCAAACAGGGTGAAATTATCCATTCAAGAGGGCGTATCCGCCCTTCTGTAGTCAAAACAGTGGATCAGGGGGGCAACTATGGCCCTCTGCATAAAAACAATGGACCAGGGGGGAAAATATGCCCCTCTGTGGAAAAATAGTGGACTAGGGGGGAAAATCCGCTCCTCTACAGGAAAACAATGGACCAGGGGGGGAAATCCACACCTTTGCAAAAAAATAGTGGACTAGGGGGGTAAATCTACCCCTTTGCAAAAAAATAGGGACTTGGTTTATGGCAAGGACTTGAAATGACTCAATGAGGCTGACTTATTAAGATTTATTGGTTTCTCACAGAAAGACACTTTAAGCAAGCACAATCCTATGATTAGTGTTAAGGGGTATAGCCAACAAAGGTTTTAATCTAGGATGCACAAGGTTTCTAAGGATTCCTCAATATACTCTCAGTACAGGAGGCACAACCATGAACACCAACCTGTCACAACCGTGAGTCGGGAACCCCAGCAAGATACTGAAGGGCTCAGACCAAATCTTCACGTCTATCTAGGTATCACCCTAGCTTCAACGCTCCACTAGACACAACATGATTGGATTGGGGTATAGCTTTGGCTCTCCCCCCTTTTTATATTCTGTTGGTATGTGTGGTTGTGATCGTCCTTTGGGGTGATGAAATCCCCAAGCAAGTTGCTCTAAAAGGAAGGCACTAATCATTTCCAACTAACCTCCCGGTCCACACAAAGTGCAAGAGGAAGGTGAAAAAAAATTAATGCCCCCTTTGGATAACACGAAAACAAACACACCAAACAACAAGTATTACTTCCTCCTAATTAAACTATGTGTCTAGATGAAAACATCAACAAAACTCTTAAAATCTGTGTAAATTAATGGGCCTGCAAACAAATGTTAGTTGTTTTATCCTTCATCTATTGTGAATAACCACAAAATGCTGCAAAGTATTAGTAATAAATCCAACTACACCCACAAACAAGCAAAGTTAGGGGTTTAGAACTTCAAAACAAAAAAAAACTGAGCCAAAACTAAAGCTGAAATGCATGTTTTTACCTTAAAAAATGTGTTGTTTAGGGAAAATCCGCCCTTCTGCAGTGAAAAATGTTGGAACGATAGGGCATATCCACCCCTCTGTAGTGGAAAATGTTGAAACAACAAGGCAGGTCCACCCTTTTGCAAAAAAATGTTAGAAACAGGGAAATAGTAGGGAAAATCTATCCCTTTGCAGAAAAACTGTCAAAAACGTTGGAACAGGACGACAAATCTGCCCCTCTATAGAAATACTGTTAAAAACGTTGGAAGAAGAGAGAAAATCCGTCCCTCTACATCACACGGGAGAGTAAGTCCGCCCCTCTATAGGGAAAATTTGCCCCTCTACAGGGAAAATCCGCCCCTCTGCAGCACACGGGAGGGCAAGTCTACCCCTCTATGGGGCAAATCCGCCTCTCTGCGACCTGGACCTGCAAACAACTTTAACAACAACAAACGTAAAATAAAGAGACCCATTTGTGGGTCCCACCGGGTGTGCCATAAATGTGATCCCTAAAATGTTAAGTCCTATTATGAGATGCTAAACAAACTATTAATGTAATAAAAGAAATAACATAAAGAGTACACCTCAAAATTAGCCTAAAGAAAGAAATTGCAAAGAATTAAGATAACAAATGGATAAGTGATTATACCTCTTTTGTGTTGTTTCTTCCTTGGTTTGCCCTTGGTCTTTGGATGTTTTGTGTGCTCTTTAGATGGCAAGTTAAATCAAATATGCAAATTGATGTGCAAGATGAGTGAATACATAGTAATGGTGAACTCAAAATACTATGGTAAAGGCAAGAGAAGCTCAAATAGAGAATTTGCAAGAGTTTTGATAGCAAAAGATATATTTTTCAAATGAAAAAAAGGAGGGGGTATTTATAGAACAATTTGAATTCTCTAGAGAATTCAATGGTTGAAAATAAGCCAACAAGGTCAAGATGGAGGGCTATGGTGAGTTGAGGACTCACAAGCCCTCACATCTTGACATGTGGAATGTGAGATGGCCTATGGTGGGATGATGTGGAAATGAGGTGGAAGAGAGGTACATGATGTGGAGGAAGGAAAAGTACCTTGTAGGTACCTTGGGGGATGAGAAGATTTCCTAAAAAATGAAGAACTTGTCCCCAAATGAGAATGAAAAAGACATTTGAAGAATTTTAGAATTATTCAAAAATCTCCATGGGAAATGAAAAAGTGGTTGGAGAAATAAATGTGAATTAAAAATTCACATGCTTGAGAGAGTCTAATGGATAAGAGAGGGTTTCCAAAAATATGGGAATTTGCCACATGTGAGTGATGTGACAAGACAAAAGTTATAGAGGTCCTTGGCACATAAAAATTGACAAGTCAAGTCTTCTAGAACTTGCATGTGGATAGGGTAAACCTTGGAAGGATAAAATGTGAACTAAAAATTTACATGGGGAAAATATGAGCCTAGGATGGATAAATGTGAATTAAAAATTCATATGGGAAAGAGAGTCAAGGCTAAGAAAGGCAAGTGAAAAGGTTGACTAAAAAAGGTATGTTAAATGTGGCTAGTGACCTTGATTAAGGTTGTGCAAACACAAGATTAGGATAATTAATGAGAGATTAGAGGCAAGTGGGAGATTATGGAGGATGTGACACTAATCTTGATTAAGTGTTGCACATCCTAATCATGGATTAATTAATTTAATCCAGATTAAAAGAGGATTATGGAGAATGTGACAAGGAGAGAGAAAAAAAGGGATTAAAATTTGGTTTTAATCCAAATAGGCTAAATGACTAAATTAAATAAATTGTCTTATTTATTTAATTTAGAGAAGAAAAGGTGTAAGGTAAATTATTAAATTACACACTTTAAGAACCTTAGGTAGAAAATGAAATAATGATTAAATAAATTATTTAATCACTATTAATGAAATAGATTAATAGAATAGACAATTTTGATCATGTGGAAGTGATCAAATTTAGATGTCTATAGAAAGATTCTATGAGGGTGCCTAGTACTTGCCTTATTTAACTGATTTTAATGAAAATTACTTAAGAAATTTATAGGAACATTGCTTAAATAATGTCTTACAATATATGCAGTTTCAATTTTACAAAAAGAAAGACTCGATCTAACTTGATTTAATTTTTTACAAAATCCGGGTAAATATGGCTCTTGATTTTATCCTTTTGCAAAAAATAAAATTTTCTCTGTAAGGCCTTGACATTTGATTTTTATACAAAAATCATAAAAAAGGAACCAAGGCATATATGACTTTCTCAAAACATAAAAATCAATAAGGCACATTGCCCAAGTTTGCAATACATGTGCAAAGCAAAACATAATGCCATGGAGGTATTAGTGAAGGTACATTGAAATTTTAATTCAATGTACCTTAAAAACCACAAACTCAAATTAGGGAAAGTAAGAAACAATAAACACAAAATAAAAAAACCCCACCTTTCTCTCATTCATTCTTCACACGTGGTTTTGGGAAAGACTCTGCACACTGCCGCCACCATTAGGGTTTGAGCTCAAAATCTTCCATTTCCTGATGCTTTTGTGAATTTTCTTGAAGGTTTTTAACAGGAGAATGATGGGTAAGTTGTTTTGCCACAAATCTGAACATTTACCTCCATTTTTAAAGCATTTTTGGCCTTCTTGGCCGCGACCATCACCATATTTCTGATGTATTTCTCTTTATTTTATTTTTCTGTTGATACACTCTTTCACTTTGGGCCTGCCATGGTTGTATTGGGCTCGAGCTTTGGAATGCATTCTATGTGAGAAAGCCCGCAAACTTTGAGGGAATTTTTTCATCAACACAACTTCGATAAGTTTGTATCATTCAAATCTTGCACCATTTCTTTATTATCTGTAAAACCTAGCTCGATTTGAGCTCATTGAGTGAAGAATATTTGTGTTTCTTGTGCAAAATATTCATGAGTTCTATTGTTTCTTCTTTAAACATGTATATCTTCATGTTCTATCTTCTCTTTTTGTAGAAGAAACGAAGCCTTTTTTTTGGTCTCCACCATGAAAGGTCGCGGTTGTAAATTTTACGGGCATCTTATTTTACAGAAAAAGGGCTTGGAACCCTTAGTCGTGTGTTCTCCTTTCATGGGGAAACAAAAATGAAACCCCTGTTTTGGCCTCTTGACATTCTAACACATACATCTGAGTTTTGTTTGGTGCCAATGCACTTTGTATACTTTGAAGACCTCATTCTATAGGCATTCGAGGGCTTCTCTTGAATGGGCTCAAGGATTTTTATTATTTATGAATATTTGCAAATATTCCATGTAAGAACCCTTGGTGACTTTAGTTTTTTCAAAAATAGACAAACCCTCAGGCCACGACCTCTCCATTCTGGGTTTACCTCTAAAAACCCCACTTTGAGATCATTATACATTTTTCGGGTGTTTTGTTCATTCTATGTAGAAACCCTTGACATTTCAATATAGAAATCTGGGTCATATTTTCAAACCCTCACTTTGCAACCCTTGTGCATTCTGGATATATTTTCCTCCTTCTATAAATAATAGTGATCTTGACTCTTTTGATAAGGATTTATTGTGGTCTCACAGGCACCATGTGAAATAGCTTGTTGACAAGACATTCTTATTCCATTTGATGCAAACAACCCCTCAAGGTTACAAGATTTTAATATGCAGTCCAGTTCTCTAACACCTTTACATCGAGGAATGCTCCCTCTTTCTATAGGTTTCCATATCATTCCTTAATGAATGAAAAAGGTTAAAGTCTCCTTGTACCCTTTATGTATTTTTGCTTGTCATTATCCCTTGACTCCTTGATAGTTGTACCTCCATGGTATATGCTTCAAATAACAAAACAATAACAAGCATTGATGTATAGCAGCAATAAAATATATGGAACAAGATGAGACATGTTTTCAAACAAGACCTCTTTAATGAAGAAATGATGCATTTAAATTATGTATAAGCATTCAAATGAGTTCCTTGTTCATTTACAATTTTAATTTCATTGCACTTTCGATTTGATTGTCGTGAATGAGCAACAAATCTATTACTCTTGTGGTCACTTTATGAATCACCCCTTCAACTGAAATGTTCATTTACTTGAGCAATATGAATATGCACTCCTATCTCATTCCTCTTTTGAGAATTAGGGGCAACATGTTGGGCTCAACCGTTGTGGGAGCCCATTTTTGCACCACATGCTATGATGTCTTCAGAAATGGATCAACAACATGATCTGACCTATACTTGCACAGTGAACAAACATGTTAGATAAAACAAGTGAATTTCAATGATCTTGTGGTGTTTTATTTTTAGGCTCTCTTGCATACATCTGATATTTACTCAACTAACCCAATGCATCATAGGCATGTACCATATTTTTGTTAATAGGACATATGTTAAGATTTATATATGGAGCTCTAACCACCCTTTTCATCATGATGCAGGTTCATTTGGAAGATCAAGAGTAAGGAGTAGTAAAAAACAATGAAGAAAAACACAAGATTTCAATAGGAAATGATGGCTATGTCTCTTTTCATGTGTCCTTCCATTCTTTTATCTTTAGATGTATTGTGTATCTTTTATTTTTCATTGATTCAGGTACTCCCACAACTTGTGTTTGACATTTGATTACTACTTTTCTTTCCAATGAATAGAAAAACAACACTTATGCAATCTTGCGTATATTTCATTTGCAAAATGAATAAAACATTGTGAAATGAATGAAAAATTGCAAAATGAATGTGTAGACATCCAAATTTGATCACTTCCATATGATCAAAATTGTCTATCATACTCATCTATTTCATTAATAGTGATTAAATAATTTATTTAATCATTATTTCATTTTCTACCTAAGGTTCCTAAAGTATGTAATTAAATAGATTAAATACTTTACCTTACACCCTATTCTTCTCTAAATTAAATAAATATGACAATTTGTTTAATTTAGTCATTTAACCCATTTGGATTAAAATCAATTTTTAATTCTCCTTTTTCTCTCTCCTTGTCACATTCTCCATAACCCTCTTTTAATCCAGATTAAATTAATTAATCTGTGATTAGGATGTGCACCACTTAATCTTGATTAAGTGTCACATCCTCCATAATCTTCCACTTGTCCCTAATCTCTCATTAATTATCCTAATCCTATATTTGCACAACCTTAATCAGAATCATTAGCCACATTTGGCTTACCTTTTCCAGTCAACCTTCCCACTTACCCTTTTTAGCCTGGACTCCCTTCCCCATGTGAATTTTTAATTCACATTTATTTAACCAAGGTTCCTCTCTTCCCCATGTGAATTTTTAATTCACATTTTATTCTTCCAAGGTTTATTCTATCTCCATGCAAATGTAACATGTCATTTTACATGTGCCCAAGGCTTCTAGAACCTTGGACTTGTCACATCACCCACATGTGACAAATCTCCAGCTTTTTGGAGACCCTCTCTTATCCACTAGATTCTTCCAATCATTGTGAATTTTTAATTCACTTTTATTCCTCCAAGGAATCTTCTCATCCCCCAAGATCCACCTCATGTACTTCCTTTCCACCTCATTTCCACATCATTCCACGTTAAGACATCTCACATTCCACATGTCAAAATGTGAGGGCTTGTGAGTCCTCAACTCACCATAGCCCTTCATCTTGATCTTGTTGGATCAATCTCAACCGTTGAATTCTCTAGAGAATTCCAATTAGCCTATAAATACCCCCTCATTTCCTACAATTTAAAGGATCAAGTCTTTTGCAACAAAACTCTTGCAAAATTTTCATTCAAGCTTTCATCTATCATAGCATTTAGCATCATCAATTCATCTTGCATCCATTTAACTCCATTGCCATCCAAGGAGCACACAAGACTTCAAAAATCAAGGGTCAACCAAGAAAGCAACAACATGAAGGTATAAAAAGCATTCCATTTGTTTTATCTTGCTTTTATATTGTCCATTTTTTTAGGCTAATCGTTGAAGTGCCCTTTTATCTTGTTACTTCTTCTCATTGCATTATTAGTTTTTATCTAGCATCTCAGATTAGGAGTAGCATTTTATTAGGATTACAGAATGAAGGCAGTCATCTTATAATTCATGTAGTTTCTTTTATGTTGCAAAGCATTGAATGAAAGATTGAATTCTTTCTTTTATGTATTTCATAATAAAAACTATACTCTTCATTTTAAACTTTAACATGCAATGGTTAAGCATGGTGGAAATATGTTAGAATCTTTTCACCTTAAAATGAAGATAAATTGCTCCAACTTTGCCAAATTGAGTTGTAGGTGAAAATTTGGCAACAAGTCAAGTGACACTTGACATAGTACAAAGTACTCATATTGGTCAAGTGACACTTGGATTATATACGGAATTAAAACTATTTAGGAAATACTTCACAAACACACTAGTTTCATATAGTCAAGTGACACTTGGTAAAAACATGACTTTGAGTGTAGAAACATGAGAACTAAAAATAGGGTTCCATAATAGTGTGGGCTTCATCTTTCAAGATTAGAAATTTTTAAGCTCATGAAAGAACCTAGTTCATCTATAAAGAGAGATGCCATTTTTTATTTGCAGATGCTTGTGATATTGAACTAAGAAGCAAGGCATGTGTTTTATTTGGAGGACATTGCAACTTCTTTGCTATTTTCCTAGGTAAAGGTTAAGTAGTTCATTTCATTTCAAAAACATAATAAACATTAAAAAAGAGGTAAAAAATACACACTCTACACTTATAATTTTTTCCTTTATGCTAATGTTTAGATCATTTTGTGTGATCCTAGTTGAAGATGTCTAATTATTCATGGATATGAGCAACAAGAAGTTCAATTGTTCAAATCACTTCATATGTGTTTTTTAATATCGACATTTCATATCACTTTGTATGTTTTTAAGGTTAGTGTATTGGTTGCAAATTATAAGGGATAAGATTGAGATTGTCCCCTAAGAAAATTTGGTAGTATCAAGGTCCCCCAATCCTTGACCCTTTGCCAAAGAAACATGATTGCACTTGAGCAATGGGAAGTTCGATTATTCAGGTCACTCTACATGCTTTTTTGCTTACATCAACATGCCCTTGGTAAGTATGGGACATGACTAGTGAATCGGCCCCATATTGTAAGGGATGATTGTTGAGTGTGCTTGGTGGCATGGAGGTACCATAGTCTTTGACTCTTAGTCAAAGAAGTCCAATCTTTTGTGCATTTGAGCAATGGGAAGTTTAGTTATTCAGATCACAAGAATTTTTTTTCTTTTTGTTTAATGCGTCAACATGCCCCTAACAAATAAAGGGGTGAAGTTGGTGTAGTGACCCCACACTAAAATGGATGAGGTCATGATTGTGATTGAGACAAATTTGGGAGAGCTTAAATTGTTGGTGTATTGGAGTCAGCACATCAGTTGTTTACAAGATTTAGACAAATTTGTTGGCATTGAAGCTCCTACACTTTCAACTCTTAGTCAAATAAGTCCAATTATTCATGTACTTGAATAATACAATGTAATTTTTCATGTAACTCTATATTTTGTTTTTTCTTACATTAACATTCAGATTGCTGTATGCACAATCCAACATCAAAATATAACAAATGATAATAAAATGAGAAATAAATCATCAATATTTCACATCAGTCTGTATGGTTCATCACCAAAATGATAGTAGTATTACATAAGCAGAAAATCAACTGTGTTCCTATCTTTAAAACTTAAGCAGTTGATAATAAGATTACAGTAGTAGAACCTGAATTCAAAGCATGCTAAAGATGCACGGGTCACTGAAAGCCCAGGAAAAAATATAGTCCAACTAGACAGCTTTTTTGTTTTGGGGGTTTTCACCCTACTGATGGCCCAGGATAAAATATCTACCATTTAAACTGCCCTTAAAAGAAAGTTACAACTCTGAGAGTCCATTATTGTATTTGAACACTTCATCTCCAAGTGCTTTTATATGTTTCGGGATCTTGATGGTCTGAATTGAGGATGAGAAGGAGAAGCAGAAGGTAAGTACCTAGAACCCGTAATGGACGACAAAGATTTTTGAACTTTGGCCTTCGATGGAGACGTTTTCTTAGAAATCAGACTTACAGAACGTTTGATAACATTTTCGGTCTTTTCTTTCCCTCTGTTGCTGACAAAAAGTTCACCCAGCATCTTCCGTATTGAATCAGGAGAAATTATAGAAGTGTCCTCATATAGTAAACTAGCTGTTTCCTCACCTTGCTTTAACGAGTCCAGAAAGTTTTCATAAGCAGGTACCATGGACTGAGAGACTGAAGTTATGATCTGTTCCGATAGACTTCTGTCTGGGACACGATACGATTTGTGTCTCTGATAAGTCTCCTCAAACTCTGTCATAAAAGATTTGAACCTCTGTCTGACCATGAACCTAATATCCGGGTCAAATCCATCCAGTCCTTCTGTGCTGAGAAGCTCTATGCAATGGCCCCAAGCATCTTTTTGATACAGATACCCAGCTCTTTCTGCTGTTTGTTTATGCTTTCCTGTAATACCCACAAAATTTCCCAGTTGTGTGTTCTTTGTGTGAGTATAAATGTACCACTGTGAATTCATGATGAAGAGATGGGCTAATTCTCTGTTCCTGTAGGCCGAGGACTTGGAGCTCAGGTTCCTCTGCAAGGCCTCCATGAAATTGGAGACCGCCTCGCGGAAAGGATTCTGGTTTTGATTCTGGTTCTGATTAGAAATCTGTTTATATTGAGAAGACTTACCGACCAACAATTCTCCTAGTGGTTGTAAGGATTTTGGACTTCCATCGATCAAAGGGAGAAGATCCTTTGGACTTCCCCCTGCCACCACAGGTGTTGGAGATTTCCAAAGCTGCTCAATTTTGAGCACCCTAGTCATGAGAGGGGCGTAGCATTCGCCTGCCAAGGACTCCATATAACCGACTGCATACTTGACAAGTTTGGGAACACTGCCATCTTCAGGGGGTACTGTCCCATCTTGCTGACCCTCAATCAGGAGCCCAAATTCCCAAAACACCTTGCATGCTGCACTGACTACCTGCTTCTGCAACTCCCTGAACTCCAAACATATTTCTTTCCCACCGTCTCCTCCAAAAATTTCATAGAACTGGTGCTTGAGACCCTCCATGGATTCAAATATTTCCAAGAGCTTGAAAAGCTTGTGGGGCTGCTTCCTGCTCCTGGCAACCCCATCACCAAATCTTAAAAAAGCAGCCATTACCTTACGACCCACTCGCCCCACACATTCAGACAAGAAAACCAGGTCCTCATCTCCAAAGATCTGCCTGCACAATTCCTTCTCAGATGCAAGCACAACCTTAACAGCAATTTTGAAATGCTCAATCCAAAGACCAATGGAAGATTCCAATGCTTCCCATTCCATCTCATCAATGTTCTCAAAATTCAATAGATAATCAAGCTTCAATCTC
>CM021107.1:516900705-517242677 GCA_007115665.2 Sequoiadendron giganteum
TTTGAATAAAAACATAGATTTTAGAATGTCAAGAGCTTGTATTTTAAATCCTCATCCATTAAAAACCTTTACAATGATCACTTTATGCCTTTTAAAGTCCTTTATACCTCAACCACTAAACAACCACCTCTACAAATGACTTTTTAAAGTCCTAGTAATCAAATTGGAGATGATCCTAAAAATGACATTGTGAAGGGTGATTGGTATAAAAAATCTAAACGACATTGCAATTATTTCACTACTATGATCAATGTGTCATCTTTCATGAAATTTCCCAAAACACTATTCATTATGATCATATGGAAATTTCTAGGAGAGCTACAATAGTTGTAACATCATGAATTAAAATTAAACATTCAAAAGTACATCATGAATTAATTATGTAACCACATAAGTCAAATATAATTCTATCAAGAAATTAATATCAAATAGTTAATACAATCACATAACTCATACATTTCAATGCCATTGATCTTCTTCTTCATCTAACTCTTTTTTTATATCATCTGATCTAGATTCGACATTTTAATGATTGGTCATATCATCGTCATCGCCATTGATATCAGTTTCGATAGTTTCATCATCCACATAGATATCATCTTCATGAACATTAACTCCTACATCATCATGATCTAGTTCCTCCTCTTCGACATCTTTGTCAGGCACATCATCAACTAACTATTGATCCTGATCATCATCTACATCATCTTCTAGTTCTTCAGTATCTTCTTCTTCCACCACATTAAACTTTACCAACCTTCCTCTTGCATCATGTCTAACAACATATGACCAACCCAGTTTACCTGGAACCTCTGAGTAAAATACCTACTCACATTGGCTTGGAAGAACATAGGGCTCATTTCCAGCTCGCTCGAAATACCTTGTATTAACCATGGTAAATGCATTATCATGTTCAATAACAATTTTCTCGGGATCATTTTCATTCAATCGTAGCCTGTACCTGTAATGATCTAAAATGATATCAAATCATAGTCAATAAAATGCAAAGGAGGAATGAAGAGAAACGGAATGAGACTAGAACAGTCTCACCCATTTCTCTCCTCCATGGCTCACTTCTATTGAACCTCCTCTACTTGCTGCAATATGATGGATGCCCTCAGCCTTTGTGTGAGCAAAATAAGTTTATGACATGACCTAGCAAGTGTTGAAGGATTTAATCTAAAATGCAAGAGAATAAATCTACATGCAAAGTAAATAAGTCTGCAAAAGACAATGTTAGATGATAAAATATGAAAATGCAAGATTATCTAAAAATGCAAGGGACAAGAGATGTAAGAGATGAAATATGTGAAAATGACAAGAGATAATAATGGATAGCCAGTGATAAGAGATGAGACAAAATTGACATTTTATAGAAAATTCAATTTTGTATGGATGGGTGAGATTAAAGACTGATAAATGACCTAGAATCTATGGACAAGATTCAATATGACAACCCACAATTAGGGTTAGGGCAACATTAGGTCAAATTCGAAATGAATGGACAAGATTGATTTTAAGAAAAATCAAATCAAGGGTTGACAATGCATGTGACAAGGCACACAAACCGAAATTGTTGGGGAATCAAATAATAATTTAAAATTATTTAATTCAAGAGGGGTTGTTGACTTTTTAAATTAAAAACTATTTTAATTCAAAAAGGGTGGGGTCATGTGACAATAAATAATTTAAATTAAATTATTTACAAAAGAAGGGATTTTTAAAGAGGGACTTATTTTAAATAAATAAGATTTATTTAAAATGAGCACAATAAAAGAGGAGAAATTAAATAATAAAATTATTTAATTTAGGTGGTGGGACTTATTTTAAATAAATAAGATTTTATTTAAAATGAGGAGAATGTGAAGATGGCCATAATTAAATAAATAAAAGAATTTATTTAATTACAAGAGGACTTTAAATTAGAGACATATTAAATAAATAAAGTTATTTATTTAATAATCAAGAAGACATAATGGACAAGGATAATTAAATAAATTAGGAAATTTATTTAATTATAGAAAGACATTAGACAATTAGTGACGTAATTAAATAAATAAATAAAATTTATTTATTTAATAATCATGAAGAATAAAAAAGATATGAATTAATTAAATAATCATGAATTATTTAATTAATAGTCGAATGTGGACCAAGGACATAATTAAAATGTCTTAATTATGCTAGGAAGAAAGAGATTAGAAATAGAGCTTGCAAGCCTAGCTCATTTTTATGTGTCTACATTTGCCCCTCTTTGTCATAATGCAGCCTGTCGCATTGTGGCAAAGAAAATAAGTCAAAAATATGCCCCAGTGCAAGATAAGATGAGGAAGAATGACGAGGAGGGTTGCGGTATGCCCCCTCGAGAGGACAGTTGGGTTTCAAGAACACAAGTGTGCTCTCGAAATGGAATGAGAAGAATAGAATACGGAGAAAAAGAAATATTAGTGAAAAAGATATGGTTGATGATATGAATGCAATGCCTACATGAGATGCATGTTAGTTCCTAAATCAAATCCTTCAACGTTTGCCAGAGTACTAATTGCTCGAATCATCATTGGGCGGTAAAAAAATGACACAAATGGACAACAAACACCATGGTATGACATAGACCAAGGTGTGCAAGGTCATCCACTTCCAAAACAGACAGTCATAGACAAGGAATGTCCTAACTCATACTAGACGCCCAATTGCCCCAGTCCTTTTGTCAAGACAATCCACAGACAATAGTCGAAGAAAAATAAAATAGGTCAATGAGACGTCATCGCACCTCTAAATCCTTCAGGGGACATCCTTGAGGTAGCTAGTAACATGACCAAAAGACAAGTCAATAAAAAGATAAGACAAAATAGCCAAAAAATTAACAGCCATTTAATTGTATTGCCAATGTTTGTTTGCCGAAGATTAATTGTTTTGATAGTTTGACAGTTTTGACAGTTTGACGGTTTGACGGTGCCTAAGGTCAGGAAGGACACATCCTGAAAAGGCAAATGACATTTTGACGAGGTCCAAATCCAAGAAGGACACATCTTGAAGAGGACCAAAAAGGTGACGAGATTGATATTTTGACTAATGCTTTGGCAAGCTGATTGATTTTGACTGTATGATTGAGTGGCTTATGTTGTCTAATTTTGACCAATTTTGACAGTGACGTTTTGAATGATTGTCTTGTGTCAAGTGTGACTATGTCCACTTTATTTGACTGACGCAACCATGTTTGACTTATGATTTTATTTTGACAAACCTAAAAGGACTGACCTAATGTCTCGGGGATTCAAAGATGAATCTTGCCTACGTAGCAAATGCGCAGAGACAACGTAGTTCGGACTTGGACAAAAGATTGACTGATGTGATTGATTGAATTGATTAGATTGACTTTGACTTTTTTTTTGGGATTTTGACTCAGGACATTTTTCAATTTTTAGGTCTTTTTTCAGGACTTTATACAATTTTTAGGATTTTCTTAGGACTTTTTCAGATTTTTATGATTTTTTTAGGACTTTTTCAGATTTTTATGATTTTTTTAGGACTTTTTCAGATTTTTATGATTTTTTTGATGTTTTACAAAAATTATGACAAATGCATGTGAATGATGCCGACGCGCATGAATCCAAGGACAACCATGATTTTGCTGCTAGCCAAGCTGAATACCGACGGACAGGTGATGATGATGATGACAACGTTGTTTGACGTGGGAAGGACACATCCCGAAACAACTTGAAAATGACAAATGTTGTTTGACGTGGGAAGGACACATCCCGAAACAACGTGAAGATGACAATGATATTATTTGACAAGAGTATAAAAGTCTGCAGCAGGTCTAGGGACAAAGCCAAGGAATGTTTTGGATAATGCGCCAGGTTTTCCATATTGTTGCATTTTGAATGACTTAAGTGAGGACTAAATGGGATGATGGAGGATCTATAAACCATTGACAAGGGAAACCAAGATGGGTGATAGGTATAAAGCAAGAGAGACTGATGACTTGGACTAGGAGAATTATCATATGGTCTCCAAGGATGATGTAGCATAGTGAAATAGAGGCTATGAAGGTAATGACATGATACTTTGTGACTAGTGTATGACCAAAAGATAGACATGTCAAAAAAATTTCCAAAGCATGATTTGTATTTTTGCCCCAGTCTTTGTCAAGATCAAAGTAGGTGGGAAAAATGGATGGACGCGATAAGGTTTAGATGGGTGAATGGAAAATGTCATGGGAAATGCATGGGAGATGAGACAACTTGCCCCCAAGTGTAATGGTCCACATAGATGATTTATTCTACACGTGATGCCTGTTTGCCAGGTTTTCATCATGGTACTTATCCAGAGCGCCTGTTTGCCAGGTTTTCACCGTTGGATGAAATTATTTTTGTCTTTTTTTATCTTTGTCAATTTTTTTGTATTTTTGAATTTTTGCCGAATAGCCTTGATGCTTTACATGACCTCTGACTATGCTGAAGCTTTTGACGATGCCGATGTAGAGATTGGTGTCATGACATGCCAATAATGATCTTTCTGAAGTAGTTGCCTTGTCAGGATGATAGCACTTGCATAGAGCTGATTGATGTCATTGTGATCATTTTTGATACTAGAGTTGGCCTTATCAAAATACGCACATCGTGATAGAGTGTCATGAGAGTCCTTATGATAAAGCGTTGCTGCCAAGATGCGATGGATTTGTGACATGGGACGTTTGGTCTTTAAGGATGATGTAGGATTATGATAGATGACGGTGGACATGGATGGGTTGGTGGGATGTTTGGATGTAGCCGTTTTTATTCTCCAAACTTGGGTTAATTGATGATGGAGGTTGGATCTTTGATAGCGTTTGGAACCAACACTTTTATATGTCTTGTTTGATGGCCATTTTGAAGGAGGTGGACATTGATTATATGTGGGAGTCCTCTTATGCTGTGGCTCCACATTTTTCTTGACTTTTGGATTGGGCATATTTTCGTTGCCTGGTTTATTCTTTTCTTGACTTGACTCACTTTGTTTTGGGATCCATTTTAGCTTCATTCGTCCACTTGACTTTTTGTCTGATTTGATGGCCTTTGACATTTGATTTTGGACTTTAGACTTGTAATAATTTTGCTTTTGTTGGTTCCAAATGGAAGGCTTATTCTTGTTGGAATGGCGATGTATGGTGTGGATGGAAGGAGTGTTGGCAACAACCTTATGACAAGGACTACTCATGACGTCCATTTTGATGTTTGTATTAGATAAAGTTGCCCCCAATATCGAGGAGGTATCATTAACATCATTAGATTTTCTGACTGATGAATAACCAAGACCTTGATGTCTGTAATTTGCTTGAACTTGTATAGGTTCAATAATGCCTTGTTCATGTAGGCCTAATCCTTTGCCTTGATAATGCATGTTTTGACAGATTTTGTTGGCGATGGGATACTTGTTATTGTGGAAGCAAGATGCTAACCCATCTTTATTGTGGAAATGATTGCTTGAAATCTTCTCATCTGTGAGAAAGCCTGCTCTGACAAAGATAGATGATCCTAATTGATAGGATGTTGTAGCTTCATTGACATATTGGACATATTTTTGACTGACATCTTCAATTTGATTTCCTGTCATATCAAATTCTGATGATTCTGTTGGTGCTTCCAAGTCTATGTCAAAACCGTCTTCATGGTCATTATCATAGAGCCCACTGAATTCAGTTATAGCTTGATCATTTGCAAATATGTCCATGCTAGAAGACTCTTGTTCTAGGGGAAGATCATCTATGTGTTCCATGGAGGCAAGTGTTTCATTGTGGAAAGTGTCAATACTTGAAGTTTGGATGGAATCATCTTCAAGTGTGTCATCATGAATGGCATATAGGTCAAGGAGTGGATAATTTTGGACTTCTTCAAAAGTAGTGTCTTGATCAAATATGGGCTCAGTTGAAATGACATGATCAAAAATAGGGTATTGACCAAGGATAGGTTCGTCTTGAATGACATGGTTTTGGATGGACTCTTGACCAATGATAGGTTCATCTTGAATGACATGGTTTTGGATGGACTCTTGACCAATGATAGGTTCATCTTGAATGAAATGGTTTTGGATGGACTCTTGACCAAGGATAGGTGTATTTGGTATGCCATGATGGTCTAGGAGGACTTCTTGAATGGATGTAAAGATGGGGTCATGGAATGGACTACTTTGATCTTGACATGATGGTGATGTTATGATGTTGTGCTTTGGACTTGCCTCTTGACATGTATCCTCAAGTGTATGCAAGGAGATGGGACTTTGGAGACCATGACTAGATGTGTTTTCATGACCCAATGGAGTGTCTTGAAATGGATTGGTGCATGTTGGACTAGGATATGACATGGAAGTTTGGACTTGGTTGAGGGATGAAGGACTAGGATTAGAATAGGACATGACTTCATGACAAGGATATGACATGGATAAATGATTAGGATGTGATGTGGATGGAGGATTAGGATATACCATGGATAGTTGGTTTGGATTGATGGATGGTTGATTTCCCTTGTCAAAGTTAGGGTGGGTTTGACTAATGGAAGTTTGTTGTGACTTAGTGCCATGGATGGTGTTAGGGGACTCTTGATAGTAGATGGATAGAGGACTAGGACTCATGGATTGTTGGCAAGATGGATAGATGGATGGAGGGCTAGGGGTTGTAAATTTGGACTTGGATTGAAGGTATAGTATTTTGAATTCCCTAGCAAGTTGTGCTTGACCCTTACTATTGAATTGACATTCAATTTGACTAGCAAGCATGTCATAGTGATTTGAAGACATGATGGTGGATGAAATGAGACTATGCTTTATGCAAGGTGACAATGCAAAGTGATAAAAGGGGATTCCTTATGCCAAATGATCTTTAGGAAAGGTTTTCTAACCACTCAAAGTTTGACCAATGTCTTGATTTGGATTGTCAAAGGACTGATTTGAAGGACAAGATGATAAAATGACAAGGTGAGATTTCCACACTAGACTTATGAGTTGGAAGCAGCTCACCAAAGGACAATGACTAAGGATTGATTTATTTGACTTGGTCCAATGACAATGTATTTTAAGACAAAGGTTTGACAAAGAAAGGAAAGTTTTCCTATCCCAAAGTGTGCAAAATTGAGGACTTGATTTGACAAATGTGGTTCATGATGGAAAATTCGTTGCAAAAAGTGATTTGACAAAATTTTAGGTTGATTGCAAAGATTTGTTTTAGTTTGGAAAAGTTGTTTCAGATTTTGGCAAGTTTGATGTTTATTTGTTGGAATTGTCTGAAAATAGTTGGCAAACACATGGTGTTAAAAATCAACCACATAGAAGTCATTTTACAAAATCTTATGGCTGCAAGGACAATATTCTTTTGGATCCCACTAACCGCATATCCTTAGCGGATGAATTCAGAAGCTTGGCCCCACAGGCTCCCCCTTACAGTGCACTCACTTCTCAGGGCAACCAAGCTTCCAACCTCCATGAAACTCCCATGGCAGATTGATCATCTCTACTAAGAACTGCGCAGGTGCGGGTGTCATCACAACGACCGTTGTTGTACCAAAGAATAGAAGGTTTTTGGCTTGCTAAAACAAGGGATTTAATTCGGACATCCGTTCGAGTGGTTATACATGGGGCCAAGATTAAGCTCCATTATGGAGGCACTCCAGCCTGAAGAGGTTAAGCTCAACAGGGTTTTGGGGAGTACTACTTGGTCCGTATAACATATCTGCACTCGTAATCTTAGGCTTTCCCTTAAGATTCACATTTATATACCGGTCGGAAGTAGCTTGGCTAAAAAGCTTCATTGCCGGTTTGAGTCGCTTTGGGGTGAGTACTTTTTCCCACCAAAGCAGGCCCAATTTTCTAAAGTTCAACAAAAGCAAATTAGAATATTCATAGTTCAATCGATCCTTGTTTAAAAACAAGAAGTGAAAACATGAATATCCTAACTCACACTCGCATGGTGTTCATTTTAAGCCCAAATCAAAATGTGTTGACAAACATAAAAAAAACATGAGTTCATTTTAACCGTTTGTAGTGTGAGCTAACTAAGAGTTCATTTTAACCCAATGCTATGAAAATGCATATTCATTTTAAGCCAATGAGTTGTAATGCAAGTTGTGTTCTTGTTAGCCCAATGAGTACACATGCATGTTAATTTTAACCCATGAATGTAAAATGCAAATTTGTCTAAGATTTGTGAAATGAACAAGTAAAAATCGTTAGACTCCTTGCCACAAGCTGCAAACAAAAAATTAGTAACCCAAAATCTTGAAGCTACTAAATAGAGAAAAAGTGTTGCCCTAACCATATTTGACTTAGTGCATGCCCAATTCCTAGAGTCAATAACAGTTTCTCTTGCACCCAGGATCACACAAGTGTGCAAGGGGAGAGGATACTTCTATTATTGATCACTAGGGTTAGCTAGTCAAAGTAAATCTGATTTTTGGAACTAATTTTTGCATCAAAAGTAAAAACACAGAAAATAGAATTTTAGTGAAATTTAGAGATATTTCCAGAAATGTAAAAAAATCTGAAAAATTTGCTGTTTTGCATCCAAAATTAATTTTTTATGAAAAATCATAAAAAAATTATTAAAATTCCAAAACAGCTCTAAAAACTCTGATTTTTTAACTGAAGGTGCCTGACATCATTCCAAACCTGCAAAAAAACTTTTGTGAACAGATCTGCAAAATTGTGTGAGATATAAGTCAATCTTTGAAAAACCCTAATTTTTAAAGATCTATTTTTTGTCGAATTATTTTGCAAGAAAATTAAAAATATAAAAAATAGACCCCTATTGAAATTAAATGAGCTTTCCGAAAATGTAAGGAAATCCGAAAAATTCGCTAATATGCTCTCATAATTGATTTTTCATGAAAATAACCAAAAAATTTATTAAAAATTGAAAACAAATTGAAAAAATCTGATTTTTGGACGAGAGGCTCTTGATAGTGTCTGCAACCTGCAAAAAAAAAATTGTCTGAAAATATGCAGCCGTTTGAGAGATATAGCCGAATCTTTGAAATCTAGGGTTTTGTCCCCAAAATGCTGCAAAACCTGCAACAAAAAGCCAACAAAACCTGCAACAAAAAGGATCCAACTCCAAATATCTTAAAAAATTGTCAAAATATGTCAGGTTCACCAATGTAATGATCTAAAATGATATCAAATCATAGTCAATAAAATGCAAAGGAGGAATGAAGAGAAAAGGAATGAGACTAGAACAGTCTCACCCATTTCTCTCCTCCATGGCTCACTTCTATTGAACCTCCTCTACTTGTTGCAATATGATGGATGCCCTCAGCCTTTGTGTGAGCAAAATAAGTTTATGACATGACCTAGCAAGTGTTGAAGGATTTAATCTAAACTGCAAGAGAATAAATCTACATGCAAAGTAAATAAGTCTGCAAAAGACAATGTTAGATGATAAAATATGAAAATTCAAGATTATCTAAAAATGCAAGAGATGAGAGATGTAAGAGATGAAATATGTGAAAATGACAAGAGATAATAATGGATAGCTAGTGATAGATATGAGACAAAATTGACATTTTATAGAAAATGCAATTTTGTATGGACGGGTGAGATTAAAGACTGATAAATGACCTAGAATCTATGGACAAGATTCAATATGACAACCCACAATTAGGGTTAGGGCAACATTAGGTCAAATTCGAAATGAATGGACAAGATTGATTTTAAGAAAAATCAAATCAAGGGTTGACAATGCATGTGACAAGGCACACAAACCGAAATTGTTGGGGAATCAAATAATAATTTAAAATTATTTAATTCAAGAGGGGTTGTTGACTTTTTAAATTAAAAACTATTTTAATTCAAAAAGGGTGGGGTCATGTGACAATAAATAATTTAAATTAAATTATTTACAAAAGAAGGGATTTTTAAAGAGGGACTTATTTTAAATAAATAAGATTTATTTAAAATGAGCACAATAAAAGAGGAGAAATTAAATAATAAAATTATTTAATTTAGGTGGTGGGACTTATTTTAAATAAATAAGATTTTATTTAAAATGAGGAGAATGTGAAGATGGCCATAATTAAATAAATAAAAGAATTTATTAAATTACAAGAGGACTTTAAATTAGAGACATATTAAATAAATAAAGTTATTTATTTAATAATCAAGAAGACATAATGGACAAGGATAATTAAATAAATTAGAAAATTTATTTAATTATAGAAAGACATTAGACAATTAGTGACGTAATTAAATAAATAAATAAAATTTATTTATTTAATAATCATGAAGAATAAAAAAGATATGAATTAATTAAATAATCATGAATTATTTAATTAATAGTCAAATGTGGACCAAGGACATAATTAAAGTGTCTTAATTATGCTAGGAAGAAAGAGATTAGAAATAGAGCTTGCAAGCCTAGCTCATTTTTATGTGTCTACAGAACCAAATCACAAACATTGAATTGGCGAGGGAGGAATTTTTTATTATAGCTCCTTTTGAGTCGGTGCTGATAGGCTTGCAGATGGTTATAAGCCTTGACCCGTTTTTCATCCAGCAATTCCAATTGTGCTAGCCGTGCCACTCGGGTGTCTTTGTCAGTGATGAGATTTTTGAGTGATATTTGGAGTGAAGGGATTTTGACTTCGATTAGCGAGATGGATTCAACGCCATAGATAAGAGAGTATGGAGTAGCGCCGGTGGGGGTGTAGATGAACATACAGTAGGCCCAAAGAGCAGGATGGATATGGAGGTGCCAATCTCGGCTAGTGCTATTGACCATCTTCTTAATGATTTTGATCAGTGTTTTGTTTGTCGCCTCTGCTTGTCCATTACCCTAGGGGTAATAGGGGGTGGACCAACGATGTTGGATATGATATGTTTCACAGAGGGACTTCATGCACTTATTCTTGAATGGATTTTTGTTATCTGTGATGATGGTGGAGGGGATACCATACCTACAAAGGATATGGTAGAGGATGAACTTAGAGATCTAAACACCAGTGATTTGAGTGAGTGGTATGGCTTCTACCTACTTGGTGAAGTATTCAGTGGCTGTGATGATAAAAGTATGACCATCAGAGGATGGAGGGTGGATCTTGCCAACCAAGTCGAAACCCCATTGTGAGAAGGAACAAGGTGTCGTGATAGGTTGCAACTCTTGTGCTGAGGCATGAATCAAATCTGTATGTTTTTGATATGGAAGACACCTTTTGACAAATTCACAAGCATCATGTTCCATTGTAGGCCACTAATACCCTGCTCTTAGAATCCTTTTGGCTAAGGTCATACCATTAGAATGGGCCCCACAAATACCACTATGCACTTCTGTTCATCTCGTGCGGGCTTCAGTTTTGTCTAAACAACGAAGGAGAGTTCCATCATACCCATGTTGATAAAGTGTATCAACGATGATGGTGTAGCGGGCAGTGCGTTGGATAAATGATTTACGTTGGTTTCTTGTGAGATCAAGCGGGAGGGTGTTGTCATGAATATAGGTGTAAATTTCACGGTACCAAGGGGATTCAGGACCTACAATATCACACACCATGTCACTCTCAGGGATATCATACACTGGGATTAGGAGTTGCTCGACTAGGAACTAACAATCTGTGCAGTCTTTTTGCATGTCAAGGAGAGAACCAATGGTAGCCATAACATTTGCTGCCTTATTCTGGAGTCTTGGGATTTGTTCAAATTGGATGAAGGTGAAATATTTTTTGAAGTCATCCACCATGCATTTGTAAGGCAACAACTTGTCATCTTTTGTTAGAAACTCATCATTGACCTGTTTTATAACTAACTGGGAGTCACCAAAAAATTGCAGATGAGTGATGTGCCATTGAACTGCGATTCTAAGGCCTGTAAGAAAGGCTTCATATTTGGCGATGTTGGTGCAGGGAAAGCCAATTTGAATGATTTTGGTATGTAATCGCCTTGGGGGTTGATAAGCAAGACTCCTGCCCCCGATCCATTATTAGTGTGTGATCCATCAAAGTACAGTGTCCATATGGTAGCTTCTGATACTGCAAAGACTCCTTCATCTAGAAACTCGGCTTCTATGGGATAGGTATCTACTAATGGAGCATCTGCCAACTGATCTACTATTACCTATCCTTTAATTTCTTTTTTGTCCACATATTCTATATCAAATTCACTTAGAAGCATGATCCATTTAGCCATTCGGCCAGTTAGGGTTGTCTTAGATAACAGGTACTTGAGGGGGTCAACTTTTGATATCAACTTTACCAGATGGCTAAGCATATAATGATGTAATTTTTGTGTACTAAAGACCACAGCAAGACATAGTTTCTCCATTGGTGAATAATTAAGTTCATAACCGACCAGTGTTTGGCTAATGTAATAGATTGCTCACTCTTTTGAGGATTCATCATGCTGTCCCAACAATGCCCCCAATGTAACTAAAGTGGAAGAGATGTATAGCAAGAGGGGTTTTCCAAGGATAGGTGGCATCAAGATTGGTGGGTGGGCCAAGTATTATTTGATCGTACCAAAACCCAACTGACATTGTTGATTCCATTTGAAGGTGGTGTCTTTCTTTAGAAGGTGAGTGAATGACTGACATTTATCTGCAAGCTGGGCTATAAACCGACAGATGGATTGTAGCTTTCGTTGAAGGCTCCTTAACTGTTTTAGGTTTCTAGGTGGAGGCATATCCATGATAGCTTTTACTTTAGTAGGTTCAACCTTGATGCCCCTCTAGGAGACTATGAAGCCCAACAATTTCCCTGACGTGACACCAAACACACTTTTTCGGATTCAGTCTTAGCTTGTACTACTCCAAGCGATCGAAGATCTTTTTCAGGATTGCAGGGTGCTCTTCTCTAGTTCTATACTTTCCTAGGAAGTCGTCGACATAATCTTCCATAATAATGTGGATGAGGTCATGTAATATAATAGTCATTGCTCATTGATATGTTGCCCCCACATTTTTGAGGCCAAAGGGCATGACATTGTAACAAAAGGTACCCCAAGGTGTTGTACAAGTGGTTTTGTGTTGATCTTCAGGGGCAATTCAGATCTAATTGTAGCCAGAGAAGCCATCCATAAGGGATAACATCTCGTGTCCCATAGTAATGTTGACCAACTTGTCAATGTTAGGCAATGGGAAGTCATCTTTTGGATAGGCTTTGTTAAGATCCTGAAAATCTATGCAAATCCTGATATCTCCATTAGGTTTAGCAACAGGTACTATATTGGAAATCCAATTAGAATAATCAATGGGTCTGATAAAGCCAACATCTAGTAATTTTTCCAATTCTTTTTAAACTAATAGTGCTACCTGCGAGTGCATGTTTCAAAGCTTTTTCTTGACAGGTTTGGCATCTGGATGGACATCCAAATGGTGTACAACAAGATTAGGATCCAGGTCGGGCATATCGAAATAAGCCCATGCAAAATTGATAACCCCTTCTTTGAGAATTTGGACAATAGCAAAATACTTTGCTTCTGATAAAGATTTTGCTACATAAGTGATCCTTGGATTTTCTTCTGTCCCCAAATTTACCTCCTACGTCTCTTCAATGAGAATAGAAGATTGCTCAGGTATTTGTGTTCCTACAAGGGGAAGATGAACGTCCCTATCTTCCAGTGTCGTATTGAGGTTTTCACTATCAGATACACCCTTTGTTTTTACTTTTTCCTAGTCAAAAAATGTCTCAGTGAGGTTTTCACTTGATGACCTATTTTGCTTTTGTTTCTTTTTTCTTTTGCGATTAGGGCGTTCATCTTCCCCCAATTCCATGAGATGTATGTAGGTATCCTCTAAGGGAAATGTGTCGATAGGTGCGCCACCTTGTAGGTCATGATCTATAAGTTCAGGATGTTTGAGGGATAAGGTTATGGTGCAAACAAACAAGCATTCGAACATGGCAAGGAGGTCAACGTGATTCAAATCATCATACGCGTGTATGATGGACTCTTCTTCTGGTATGTCTTCGACGGAACTGTCGTCAACACTAACATTGTTAGAAGTGGTAGAGGATGTTGTAGGACCCTTCTGTTTAGTATCATAACCCAAGCCCAAATTTCTTGGTTGGATATTAGTTGCTTCAATGGGCTGGAATTTTCCATATTCTTACACACCAAAGCCTCTACCTTGGTAATGACACTTTTCCATGAACTTGGAGGCACGTGGATAAACTTCTTAAAATTATTCTATAAGGGAACGCGGTGGCTCAGGTTCCTCTCGATAAATCCATTAGCTGATATCAGCTTCCATTTGATCATGAAGGGATCCCAGATCATTGAATGTTGTCGAACCCATGTTTTGGGAGGTGAGTGTAAGTGTTTTTTCTTCTACTTTTGGTACTAGCAGAGTTGGTTGTCCATATGTGCAGGGCGAGGGTGGCATGGTTTCCACATTTAGTGTGGTATGCATTTCGTATTCGCCATATCCCTTGTCTATGATCTGGACCTTGGTGATGGTGGAAGCAGGGGTGGAGGATGGTGTAGATGAGGTGCTTAGTGTATTGGTGGATGGATGAGAATCAGATGTTTGGGATGCCCCCATTTCGACTCCTGGGCAGTAATGTGAATGCAGAAGGAAGCTCCTAAGGCACAACAATATTCAAAAGGTTGGGGATCAGCTTGTATGGTAACTTCCATTCCTTGAAATGAGAAATTTAAACATTGATGGTAGGTGGATGGGACAGCTTGCATAGAATGAATCCATGGACGACCAAGAAGGATTTTGTATGGAAGGTCAAGGTCTAGAACATGACACATAGTTTACTATATAATGGGGCCCACTTGAATGGGGAGACAAATAATTCCTTCAGAATCCCGCTCTGCATTATCATATGCCTTAATGGTGATAACTTGACTTCTCAAGTCAGCCTGGGTGTATCCAACCTGTTGTATGAATTTTAATGTGCAAAGATTTAGGGCCGAACCATTATCTACCAGTACCCTTTTTACTTTTTGACAATTTACACCAACCTCAAGATGGAGGGGGTGATTGTGGCTTGAATCAAGGTGCGACATGTCTTTTTGGCTAAAGGCTAACTGATAGGTTGATGAGAGATTTCCCACCAATGCTTGGAATTGGGTGGGGTCAATATCATCGAGCACTTGTGTGCTTTGCAAAGCCTTAGTCAAGATGTCTTGATGCACGGGAGATGACTTAAGCAGATCTAAAATGGATATTTGGGCTGCAGTCTTGCCTAGGTGGTCGAGGATATTATATTGTGAACTAATGGATGACCATTGGGTAGATGGAGGAGCTGCTAAGACTGTGATGCGGGTTCACCGAGTGGTAACAGCACATTGTGGATCTTTTCCTTTGACATGTATCATGGATACACATGGCTCCACTTGTTCTACATATGAGACCACACCTTGGTAATTGTATGGCACATTTTTATAGCTGATGTTATTGGTGTTGTTACCTTGCTTGTTATTGTTGTTAGATCCAGGATTAGAGTTGGAAGTACTAGGACCTTGATTGTGGTTAGGAAAAGTGTTTTGATATATCTCGAGCTGAGCATTGGATGAAGAAGATGTGTTAGCATCTACATGGATTTCACCTCGATCGATGAGGCCTTGAATGTAAGTTTTTAGGCCTTGACATTTATCTAAGGTATGTCCCTTAATCTTGTGAAATTCACAATATTCGTTGTCTTTAAACCAAGCAAGTTTGGGTTTAGACGTATCAAGAGGTTTGGTGATAGGATACGTGATGGGATAATTGACTTGAAGAAGTTTTTTAAACACCACGCTAAGGGGTTCTCCTAACTGAGTGAATTTTCATCTATTCCCCCCTTGGTTATTTTGGTTGGATTATTGTCGTGGTGCCCCTTGGGGGACGAATATGGCATTTTGGATTGATGACTGTTGTTGAGGAGGGTATTTTTGTGTGGTGGTGGCCACCTGAACATGTTTGGTGTCAGTGACAACATCATTGACAACATTTTTATTTCTTTTCCAATAACGAGGTTTATCCCCAAAGGAATTCTCTTTATCAGAATTAAAAAGTTTGACTTGCCCTTTTGCAACAAGGGCTCATTCCAAGATCGGACCCTTCTCCACAAGTGCTGCAAAGGTGGTGATACAATGGAGTTGGAAGTTATGAGCCATATTTGGGTGGGAATTTTGATAAATAATGTGACCATGTCTTTTTATGATGGTGGGAATTTCATCCTGCTAGCCAAGGCACACCACCTTTGCAAGTAGCTTGCAAAGGTCTCTCCATCATGTTGTTTTTATTTCAGGAGATCGAGTGTGTCAATATCCTTCTCTAGATTAAAAGAGAAGTGGGAGACAAAATATTCGGATAATTGTGCAAAGGTTTTGATAGATCCTTTTTCAAGGCCTATGAACCAGTTAAGGGCAACTCCTTGTAGACTTTTAGGGAAAATTCGGATAAGATAATTGTCATTATGCATGACCTCTTGGCAATGAGCATAAAATTCTTGAAGGTGAGCTCTAGGGTCCCTGGTTCCTTTGTATTTATCAAATTTCGGTATCTCAAAATGCTTGGGGAAAGGAACCAAGGAGATGGAGGGATCAAAAGGATAAGGACATATGTCCTCAAACTTGAATGTTTGTTTACTCATCCTAGCTTCTAGATCCTTTAATGCTGCTTTTACTTCTTCCAAGTCCTTATTGACGGGAGTCATATGTTAGGAATAAGGTGTCTCAACCTTGGATAATTCCTATTCTTATTATTTGTTTTGTAAAATGTATTTCTTGCAAATAATGTAATTAAGTGTGAGTGTACATGTCTAGTTTGCGTGTTGATGTATCACTCCACTTAATGTGTCGGCATCTTGAATAGTGTGTAAGGAGATCATGGCTGAAACGGTTATGTCTGGATTCCTATGACACGTAAGCGCATGATATAAGCATTTTTTAGGGTTGCGAAGATGTGTGATGTGAGTGTATTGTTGGAACGTTTTGATGCTGCCGCATTTTGTCTTCAAGTGTTGGAAATCTCCTGAAAGAACTTGCATTGCAAGTGTGTTGTAACCGTTGTGTTGAAGATAATACATTGTGCAGGTTTTGGAGTGCTGGGGTTTTTTACCAAAAGGTTTTCCCCAGGGTAAATCATTGTGTCATTCTTCATTTTCTGTATGTATGGTATATTGCTGCAATATCTTTGTTAAGTAGATTAACGAATCTGAAATTGTAAGGGTTTAAAACGAATTTGCACCATACTTTCCTTAAGAGATTAGTGTAGGAAGCTGTTTCCGCACCTGAGTTTCCTTACATCATAGGAGTCAAAGTGGATTGATTGTATGGATAGTATTGTGGATATGATGAGGATGGCCCTACCGTTGTCGGATCATAGACGGGTTGAGTCGAATACGAGTGTGTTTGTTGATTATAAGTGGATTGATAGTTGGATGATTGATTATGGTGAGTGGGAGCCACTTGTTGGTAAGGCAATGGTTGTTGATATTAGGAAGTGAGGGACGGGTGTTGTTGTTGTGTAGCATTTTGGTAATACATGGAGGTAGGGCCTCTTTTTTGATGTGATGATGGTTGTTGGTGATAGGAAATGTAAGGTGCCCCCTACTAATAAGTTGGTTGTTGTTGAAAGTAGGGCGGATAAGATTGGTATTGTTGCGCAATGGTGGGTTGTTGTGTGGCATATGGGGAGGGATTCGATGGTTGTTGGTGGGGATGATTATGTGGCTGTGAAGGATTGGTGTAAGGTGGTGGTTGGGTCTATGTTTGGTTTTGAAAATTCTGATGAGGATTCATATTGAGATGGGATGGAACAATGCATGTGCTAGAGGGATGATAGAGGTACTTAGTAAGCGAGTTATGGTGTGTTTGTGTAGGGATATGCACATGTTGTTGTGGGGGTTGTTGTTGTGGTTGTTGTTGATGAGATGGGTGAGATGAGATATGTTGTTGCTGGTGGGAGGCCATGAAAGGGCTATGTGGTGGTTGTTGTGGCTGTGAGGTAGGTTGCACTACTTGATGTGATGGTTGTGTAAGAATGGTAGTGTGTTGCGGATTTTGTGGATGCAAGGGTTGAGATGAAGCTAGAGCGGTAGCAGTATGTTGTGGTGGCGTTGGTAGTGTGGTGGATTGGTGTGGATTATTTGGAGGCTGTCAAAATGCAGGAGGTAAAAAATTGGTAAGTATAGGTGTGCCCCCAATATTAGGATATGGGGGAGGAAGCGGTGGAGCAGATGGGATGTATGATGGCATGCCATAGGCATGGGGATCATTAGGATCTGGTGGTGGAATAGTAGATGTTGTAGTAGAAATATGAGGATACTCTTGGACTTGATGGACGATGACATTTCCAAATTCGGGTTGGTACCAGTTGTCCATGGGTGCACTCTCGAGGGCATAGGAATTTCTTGGAACATTTTGCAAAGCTTGCGGATCAGCAGATGTTGGAAGGATATATGGTGAGGCATCAAAGTTTGATGGTGGTTTGACTCCCTTCATGAGTAGGGTAGCAAGGATCTTATCCCCATGTTCGTTGAGGAGACGATCCGTCAATTGGACATTGGTAGGATTACTGAGATATTCGTCAATGGTGACTTCGGGTTGATTGACCATGTTCTCGTCACCGGGTGGTGTGATATTCTGGATGTCGGTGTTCAATTGGGATGAGACGTCATTATGGGGATCATGTGGATTGTTTGGAATGCTATTGGGATCTTGAGGGACATTTGGTTGGGAACCTTGGGTTTGTTGGTCTGCCATTTGCTTTTTTGTTTGTGAACAGGTCTGAACGGGCATGAATGTGCAAAACAACTAAGTGATTTTAAGATGCAACTCCTAAAGGATGATCTAGGTGATGATTTGGATTGATTGATTCAGATTGGATTATGATTGTAGGATTGGGTTGTATGTTGGACTGATTGATAGGATGATAGATCAATTGTAGATGTATCAATTTGATGATTTGGATAAGGATTGGACTTGATTAGATGATTTTGACTGGATGATGGGATTTTGATTAGATAATATCAGATTTGGATAGATTGGATTGGATTGTTTGGATCAATTGGATAAGTTTTCTTTGGATTGGATGATGGAGGGGATCCTAAAACCCAATTCAGAAATCACCCTAAGTGACTTAAAACGTTGGTTGATCAGATTAAACTGGCTAAATCAATGATCACGGTGTTGAATCCGCCTTGAGATAAAGGGGGATTGATTTGGGCCAATGATGTTGACTTTCAACACAAATCTACCTTAGGATAGAAGCAGATTGATTAGGTTGAAGACAATGATTGATATGTAGGATAACGATCAAACCTAATGCCTTGGTCAATTCGAGTAATAAAAAAGGTTTAAAGGACTCTTGGATGCAAATTAAGGATGTCCTCAAGGTTCCTTATATGATGGGGGGGTTGTTGAAGTGTTCCTTTTGGAAGAAAAATCAACTCTTTAAGTCACACGGTAGGATGGTAGAACGAGTATCCCAAATTATGAAATGATCAATGTGAACGTGATAAATGGATGTTTAGAAAGGTTAAATGTAGGCTTGGAATGGTCAAATGGATGTTTGGATTGGTTGAATGAATGTTTAGGATGGTCAAACGATCAAACAGAGACTCGGGGTGGTTAAACGAAGGATTGGAATGGTGAAACGGGGTGAAATTGTCCATTCAGGAGGGCGTATCCGCCCTTCTGTAATCAAAACAATGGATCAGGGGGGCAAATCCACCCCTTTGAAGGAAAGCAGTGGATCAGGGGGGAAATACGCCCCTCTACAGGAAAACAGTGGATCAGGGGGGAAAATCCACCCCTCTACAAAAAAACATTGGATCAGGGGGGCAAATCCTCCCCTCTGTAGAAAAATAGTGACTTGGTGTATGGCAAGGACTTGAAATGACTCAATGAGGTTGACTTATCAAGATTTACTAGTTTCTCACAAAAAGACACTTTAAGCAAGCACAATCCTATGATTAGTGTTAACGGGTATAGTCAACAAAGGTATTAATCTAGGATGCACAAGGTTTCTAGGGATTCTTCGATATACTCTCGGTACGTGAAGCACAACCGTGAACACTAGCCCGTCACAAGCATGAGTCAGGAACCCTAGCGAGATACTGAAAGGATCAGACCAACTTGTCACGTCTATCTAGGTATCACCCTAGCTTCGACACTCCGCTAGACACGACATGACTGGATTGGGGTACAACTTTGGCTCTCCCCCTTTTTTATACCTCATTGATAGGCATGGTTAGGATCATCCCTTGGGGTGATGAAATCCCCAAGCAGGTCCCTCTAGAAAGAAAAGCACTAATCATTTCCAACTACCCCCCCCCCGGTCCACACAAAGTGCAAGGGGAAGGTGAAAACAAATTAATGCCCCCTTTGGGTAACACAAAAATAGACACACCACACAACAAGTATTACTTCCTCTTAATTAAACTATGTGCCTAGATGAAAACAACAATAAAAGACTCTTAAAATCTGCGTAAATTAACGGTCCTGCAAACAATTGTTAGTTGTTTTATCCTTCATCTCTTGTGAATAACCACAAAATGCTGCAAAGTATTAGTAAGAAAACCAACTACACCCATAAACAAGCAAAGTTAAGGGGTTAGAACTTCAAAATAGCAAAAAATTGATCCAAAACTGAAGCTAAAATGCCTGTTTTTACCTTCAAAAATGTGTTGTTTAGGGAAAATTCGCCCCTCTGCAATGAAAAATATTGAAACACAAGGGAAAATCCACCCTTCTACAAGAAACTGTTAAAAATGTTGAAACATGAAGGAAAATCCGCCTCTCTGCAGAAAACTATTAAAAATGTTGAAACACGAGGGAAAATCCACCCCTCTACAAAAAACTATTAAAAAACATTGAAACATGAGGGCAAATCCGCTCCTCTGTAGAAAACTATTAAAAAACGTTGGAACACGAGGGAAAATCCGCCCCTCTGCATAAAACTGTTAAAAATGTTGAAACATGAGGGCAAATATGCCCCTCTGTAGTGCACGGGAGGGCAAGTCCGCCCCTCTACGAGGAAAATCCACTCCTCTGTGACCCGGACTTGCAAACAACTTAAACAATAGCAAACGTAAAACAAAGAGACCCGTTTGTGGGTCCAACCGGGCGTGTCAGAAATGTGATCCCTTAAAATGTTAAGTTCTATTATGAGATGCTAAACAAACTATTAATGCAATAAAAGAAATAACATAAAGAGTACACCTCAAGATTAGCCTAAGAAAATAAATTGCAAAGAAGATAACCAATTGATAAGTGATTATACCTCTTTTGTGTTGCTTCTTCCTTGGTTGGCCCTTGATCTTTGGATGTTTTGTGTGCTCTTTGGATGGAAAGATAAATCAAATATGCAAAGTGATATGCAAGATGAGTGAAGACATGGTAATGGTGAACTCAAAATACTATGGTAAAAACAAGATAAACTCAAATGGAGAATTTGCAAGAGTTTTGATAGCAAAAAATTGATTGTTCAAATGAGAGAAAGGAGGGGGTATTTATAAAATAATTTGAATTCTCTAAAGAATTCAACGGTTGAGATTAAGCCACCAAGATCAAGATGGAGGGCTATGGTGAGTTGAGGACTCACAAGCCCTCACATCTTGACATGTGGAACGTGAGATGGCCTAGGGTGGGATGATGTGAAAATGAGGTGGAAGAGAGGTACATGATGTGGATGAAGGACAAGTACCTTGTAAATACCTTGGGGGATGAGAAGATTTCCTCAAAAGGGAACTCCTTGTCTCCGAATGAGAATGAAAAAGACACTTGAAGAATTTTAGAATTTCTCAAAAATCTCCATGGGAAATGGGAAAGTGGCTGGAAAAATAAGTGTGAATTAAATTCACATGCTTGAGAGAGTCTAATAGATAAGAGAGGGTTTCCAAAGAGATGGGGATTTTCCACATGTGAGTGATGTGACAAGTCAAAAGTTCTAGAAGTCCTTGGCACATGTAAAATGACAAGTCAAATTTTCTAGACCTTGTATGGGGATAGGGTAAACCTTGGAAGGATAAAAGTGAATTAAAAATTCACATGGGGAAGAGAGGAGCCTTGGGTGAATAAATGTGAATTAAAAATTCACATGAGAAAGAGAGTCAAGGCCAAGAAAGGCAAGTGGAAATGTTGACTAAGAAAGGTATACTAAATGTGGCTAATGACTTTGATTAAGGTTGTGTAAACACAAGATTAGGATAATTAATGAGATATTAGAGGCAAGTGGGAGATTATGGAGGATGCGACACTAATCTTGATTAAGCGGTGCATATCCTAATCGTGGATTAATTAATTTAATCTAGATTAAAAGAGGATTATGGAGAACGTGACAAGGAGAGAAAAAAAGAGGGATTAAAAATTGGTTTTAATCCAAATAGGTCAAATTACTAAATTAAATAAATTGTTCTATTTATTTAGTTTAGAGAAGAAAATGTGTAAGGTAAAGTATTTAATTATTCAATTACATACTTTAGGAACCTTAGGCAGAAAATGAAATAATCATTAAATAAATTATTTAATCACTATTAATGAAATAGATGAATAGAGTAGACGATTTTGATCATGTGTTCGAGTGATCAAATTTAGATGTCTACAATAGTAATTAATGTAGCTAAGTCTCAAGTGATCCTTTTGATTCTCCTCATTGACCATTTGTACACCTACACACTTGTCATTGTCAATATTTCATGATATAAATAATCAAATCTAAATATTCACAACTTGCATTATATACTATATTTTATTTCATGATCAAATATAAATATATATAACCAAGTCAATATTATAATGTTTCAAATATATATTATTCCATGATCAAATATAAATATATAAAATATATATTCCTTCACTCTAGTGACAATTATTCATGACATCCAAAATATTCTTTTAGGAT
Organism: Sequoiadendron giganteum; assembly: GCA_007115665.2. Taxonomy (NCBI): domain Eukaryota; kingdom Viridiplantae; phylum Streptophyta; class Pinopsida; order Cupressales; family Cupressaceae; genus Sequoiadendron; species Sequoiadendron giganteum. The sequence goes on from CM021107.1 coordinate 516,923,498, forward strand.
TTGATAATTATGTGCATTCTCATATATATAGGGATGGAATAGAGTTACAAATGTATTGGCTAAATTGGGAATAAATTTTAACTCTTGAGATGTTGGAGGAACAAAGAGGATTTCTTGAAGAACATAAGAATCCTTCTTTTAAAGGAGCAACAAAATACCACCCCTTCTAATGGTGATGGCTATTAGAAGATTTCATAGTAGATAGAATATAATTTTGTATACTCTTTTAATATATGACCCTTTGTTGAATCTCCATTTGTTGGATTCAAGGGTTTATTGGCTATCAAGTTGGTTTCAATAAAGGTGTAATTGTTTTGGATAAATGTTTATGGATTTTATTTGCTCATGGGTATATGGAATTTTATTCATTATCCTCTTTTGATTTTGGTGGTGATCTGGATTTGAAATGTTGAGGTGGTAGTGACTTGGTTAAGTTTTATTGGCAGATGTATTTTTGTGTTTATTTCTCACTAGATTTGTGTTGAAGGGGTTTCTTATTGGAGGGATCTGACTATTGCCCTTGATATTAATTATTTTTGTAATGCTTTCTCTAAAATAATTTTGTATGGGCTCTTGGAAAGGACTAGTGGCATAGGTTTAATAATAAACTCGCATGGCCAAGATTTGTGTAGGACAATATCATGGAACAAGTTGGATTATTTTTTAATTTTGAGGATGTTAATTAATAAGGTTAATTTCTTTAGAAAGTGTCCTCATATATTAGATTACACTTGCAATCAATCATCTTATATGGTGATAATTATCCCTGGCGCTAGAAAACTCCATTTAAATTAAGAAAACCTACTTGCATTTTTCTCTAGTCGTTGTCCAGGTTTCGCTAGCTTCCTCATAAATTGTACTTGCTCTAATACAACCACTCAAATATTTAACCATGGGTAGAGAAAGGGTTCAAACAAAACTAGGCTCCTGTAAAGAGTTCAAAAATGATTCTCTATTGTAGCATATTTTCTTGGAAGGGGGATTAACCCTTTCCTATAATGCTTTAATGGACATGACAAGAGTCTTTCTATTCAATATGCAAGTTCCTAGCATAAGCGTTGTGTGAGAATATGGGGCATTTATTTTGAAATGAGTGAGGAGATTATAGCCTAGGTGATGGTGATGTCTTATAAAGGTAAAAAATATAAAGAGACACAATAAGATTCCTAATAATGAAATCATGTCCCTCTTCTTTAAATAGGGTGTCACCAACTAAACTGCACATGGGGTTTTATAGAGCAAGTCTCTCACAGTTGTGGGATGAGGTTTGTTTCCTTCTCATGAATTATGTCACTCTCAAGGGTAGAATTAGGTGCTTTTATTTTTATCATTTAACCCTACTTAATCACTTCAAGAATAAAACTATCATAAGCTTTCACTTTTATATGTTATCAAGTTGCTAAAGTCATTTGTTGAGGAAGCCATGGATGTGGCTATGAAAAAACTTGAAAAACCTCCCATCCCATGTAAGACCCAACCTTAGGTGCATCAATTATAACTCTTTGTGCTACTATTAGTAAGCCATGTCCTTATCATTAGACAAGTCAACAAAGGAAGTTTATAATTTTGTTTGATAAAATAGGGTAATGTAAGCTACACACAATGCTACTTGTGATACTAGTAGAATGAACCTTGTGAGTTGAATGTGAATTGCACTTAATAATTATTCATCACAATTCAACAAGTGTATGTAAAAGAGGAACATAAGAGTGTAGGAGCATGTGTAAATGTGTTATAGCAAGAGAAGAATAAAGAAAAAAAGGAATGTAGTGCCTACCCATGTGTTAACTCTTACATTGTATCAATGTTTTTATAACTGTCCATTAAATTTTATATTGAGTTCATGACATGATGATATTGTAGGGTGGGTATGATCCATTCTATATTACATGCTCTTATTAGTCAATATATGTTTCTTTAGCTATGATCTTTATTGCTAGCAATTGGATGGATGTGAAGGAGAGTGGTATAGATTCACTTTGGTAGGATACTTGTATGATATCCGCATAAAATTACATTTATAGTATACCTATTTGTCCTTATTTCCTTACTAATATAGTGTACCATGCTTAGTAGATGGAAATCATTATTTGAAAATTCTATACATGTTAAAGAATGATTTAATATGAGTAATTAATGGTTGAATAAAAGATCTTTTTCACATAAATTATATTAGAAATATTTAAAATTTATTTTAATATCATATTGAAATAAATAAATAAACATTTATATGTATGTAGATGAATGGATTCACTAGCTAGTGTACATAGTGATCCAGATTGCTTATTTGATGAATATAAATATGTTAGTAATATTATATACTAGCGTAACCAAGCCATGAAATCTATTATTAGTTTTTGTAACATGTTCTTCCCTCCTTAATCTTGGAAAGGGTAGTGCTTTGAATAACAACAGGCAAAACAAGCAAATCGTAGATGATCTTATGTTGTTGTAGTCTTGTAGAGTGGGTGGCATTCTGGGAGTTATTGCAACTGCAACATCTATTAAGAACGGGGAGAGAATCATGGCGGGGATGCTAAGAGGATTATCCACAATGAAAGTTAAGCTGAATAGAATGTGAGAGAAGTTGCATTTTTTCAAGCTACTGCAGCCTCGGAAAAAAGAAAAAAGAAAAAGGATATATTTCCTCCTTGGTTATCCGATGAGCAGCAGTTAAATGATCCATTAACTGGGGAAGAGAGGGGATGAATGTTAGTGCTTGAATGGTGAATAAAATGGAGCAGTGAAGAGCTTAAGGGGAGTCGACTGGTGTCTACAAGGAGGCTGTGCAGAGTATGCAGAGGCATGAGATTTCAGGCACTGAGCAGAATCTTGAGATGGAGATGAAATCTAAACGTCTTGGTGGAGAGTCTCTTTTTCTATGTTTTTTTATTGCTTGGAGGCGTCCGGGGTTCAAAGAAGATTGTATGTCACAGTCTTATTTTGTCAAATAGATCATACACGCTAAAAAAAAAATTCAGTAAATTCATCGTTAGCAATTCACCGAAATACTATTCACTTCCTCATTAATATTTTTATGTTGTATTTTGCTTCTCTATCCTTTAAACTTGATAGATACCTATACTCTACAACGCAACTCCCATTTTCTCATAATATGCGACAATAATGATATAGCTTTTGTGTTTTTTCTTTACGCCTGCTAATTCCTTTTTCTTAATAGTTTCTAGCCTCTTCAACAAATCTATTTTTTTTGCACATATCCTGTAATCATTGTAGTCCCTTAGACCACATTTCTTTCAGGCATTCTGTCAAACGCTTCACATGCCTCGTCTATGCTTCTGCATTTTACATACATGTCTACTAATATGAAATTGCTGATGGATGAGCCAAATTAGAATGAAATGGTGTGAATGAGAATCAAATAATACAGTTATCATTGTTAGTTGGTTTAACTCAATACTAATATCATTATTAATTAATTCTTAGTTAGTTAATAGGAGATAATTTGATTAAGGTTAAATTGTAAATGATAATGTTATTTTATTAACGTTTAAATTACAAATGTATACATTTAAAATTGATTTGGAGAATCTAATTAATTAAATACGAATTATTGGATTAATTACCTTTAATTCTTCTACTATTGAATAAATAGTTCATGTTTAAATTCTTATTAAAATTCTTCTAATTCTTTTATTATTTCATCTTAATTAAATAAACAAAATTAAATACTTTGTTTTATTTAATTATCAAATTCCTCTATTTTATTCTATCTTAATCACATCATTTAAATAAATTAAACAAAAGATTAAATATTTTATTTTTTAATTATTATATTCCTTCTATTTAATTTAATAAACAACTTCTATAATTTATTTTATTAAATTATTAATTCCCCTTTTGTTAATTTAAATAAATCAAAAGTATTTAAATAAAAGCATAAATCAAATTTCCTCTATTCACTCACCAATAAAATTAGATATTTTATATCTAATTAATTCAACTGACATTCATGTGAAAGCCTTGGAGACAAATTGGAAATCAATCTCTCAATCTTCTCCCTCTGATCCTTCCTATCCTCTTGCCTGGTGTTTTCATGGGGAGGAACCATTCCCATAATCAACTCCAGCCTTTTAATCTCTCACCTTTCAATCCTCCAGATTGAATCCAGACCTTTGTTTGTTGCCCCTGTGCAAATTTGTTGCCGAGAAATCTATAAATACAACCCTATACAACAAAGAATGGATCCCCAACTTTGTGTAATCTTATTCTGCAGGAAATAAAACAATCAAGCAATCAAGCAATTAGCATAAAATCATTTAGCAATAGCAATCATAGCAAGCTAGAATCATAATCATAGTTGCTTCTTAGTTTTACTGTAGCTTTCATCATAGTTTTCATGTCAATTTAGATTACAGTAGCTTATTTTTATCAATTAGATATCATCAATCATCACATCATTGCATTTAGCAACATTCCATTCTCTAGATTGGTATTTTAAGAGTCACAAGTGCTTAACAAATCTGAGGGCCCTTTGTGATTTAATAAATCTTTGGAGATAAGAAATAATGAGACACTTTCAAGTTTTTGCTCTTTTTAATAGATTAATTGTTGAATCTTGGTTATAATGTTTCATTAAGAAGTGTATTTACATTACATTACTTATTCACACTTACAACAAAAAATAATAGTGATAACAATATAATAATAAAAGCATTATAATTGGTTTAGCGATTTGATAATAATAATAATATCATCCTTAATATTTATAATTAATATCATCCTTAATGTTTATAATTAATAGAAGTATTGTTGCTACTGGGTTATTGATTAAAATATAGTTATACCATTATTAAATTTTGATTGAGATTAGATAATCAAACCACTACTAAGATTAAATTGGAGTATTATGGATGTTAATTTTTGAATGTTGAACATATATTAGTAATATTGTGATGGGGTAGAGTATAAATATATCTATGGGTGAAGAAACTTATTTAAAGGATAACAACTTTACTATTTCCTTGTGATCCACTACTTGTTTGTAATAGATATTTAATCTTATACATATGTATGAAAAGTAATCCTCATTTTTTTTGGGTCTTTAATGAAATTTACTTGGACCAATATCTATAATCTCATTTGTTTTAAATATAAGCACATATCTATACACGATGCAATAGGTTGGCCTTGTGGCAAAGTGATAATGTTATTATCTTAAACCTTTATTTTCTATGCTCATTGATTTAGGGTGTGCATTCTTAGGTTTGTTTGGTTGATAATCTTTGGGCATGGCATATGGTTAAAATAATTTATCAAAGGTTGCATTAAACCTACCAATATATGCATGCACTTGCTTCTTAGACTAATTCAAGGAAATTAATATGTAATATTGGTATGGTTTTAGGGAATAATATGTTTAGGGGGCATTATAAGTAATTTGCGAAGAATATCCTAGATTCATTCTAACTTGTACATGAAATCCATGACTTGAAATGCAACCTCATACTAAGAGAAAAGTATAAAGTTTTTTAATCTAAATCTCACTACAAGAATCTAGTATGGTTATTTTCTATGACTTTATAGTCCATTAATATTGGAATTTTTTGAAATAGTTATTAATTGATCTCTTTAACAAAATCTAGTTTTATTATTGTTAAACCAATTAATGATGATATTGATCATTGCTCAAGATGAAACTACGTCTATCAAATGGTTATTCAACATTTAGAATGAGTGAATTTCTTATCTTGTGAATGCTTAATAGATTTAATTCCTAGCATCATGCTATGCCTTGTGGCATTGTTGTGAAAGTATGAGTATTTATTTCTATACCCCATATTTTGTTAATACATCCTTAACTAGTTTTGTGAACCTCAGCTTCATTTAAGTGGCGAGAGTCGACCTTGAAACTGTATAGGAAACGGGATCCTAGAAAGGGTTGCATACTCACTCTTATAGTTTTATAACTTAGAATAGGGGACATATGATGCATTTGAATAGAGATTTGATTTTAGGTTATATTAGTGTTATTGGGTTATGATTTTGATTAAAGTAGAGTCACCATTTGAAACCTAGTGGAAACCCTTTTGTTGGTTAGTCAAATGATTTGGAGCAACTCAAGTTGTCGAACTACGAAGCCTCTATGCAATATGTAGGAAAGGCCATCAGAGATGAGCCCTCAAGGAATAGGTCTGACCCTTAGGTCTTGTACTTTCATTATTACTTTGAAATTATTATTGATAGATTTTATTTACATATTATGCACGACTTAAATCATGTTTTAGATTATTAATGAGTTAGTAAAACTAATTAAGTCTATCTTGATGATGTGAATTTCAGGTCTCCCTTTGAACCACAACCATGATTTTCTAAGCAATTTAGTTATATAACAAATGTTATAGTTTATAACTGGTCAAAAAAAATTATGCTTTCATGTAGTACATGCTTGGGTAGCAAACTTTGAGAGTTGAGAAAACATATATGATCGAAATTTAAAATTTGTGTTTTGTCCTTAACTGTAATTTGGTAGAAATTTTTGTGGGAATGCATTTAGTATCAGAGCCTAGGTTTCCACATCGGGAACTCTAGGAAACATTATGGTTCTAATTAGCTAGTGTTGTGTTTTATGTTAGACACTACAAGAACTAAGGGAGGAAATAGAACTTGTCTTAAATAAATAATGAAGATAATCTATTTTAATGTATTCTATTTAAGACCTTAAGGAGTATTAATCTCATTAAATGAATGAATTATTTTGGGTGTATTAACTAAACTTATAATTATTGTTATCTTTTTTAAGAGACTTAGTCTTGTCTTGTGAAGAAATTAATGAATTTGAATGTTTGTACAATTGGGTGTGATGTTGGGCATTCAATTAGAAAAAAGGGTTTGTGGTCAGTGTATACAATCTTTCTGATGTGTACTCATGTGTAATAATCGTGTATGATTATGAACTTTAGGTGTTGTACATAATGGTGACCCCTTTGTTGAGTATTGAATATATGTTTATGTGTTATGCGTTATGTGTTGGGTTAAGAGTGTGGTGGAAATCTAGAAGAAATTACCTATGTGTTTACTTTGTGAAAATTATGTGAAATTATGTGAATTTATTTATCAAGATGGATGTTTATTATGATCGTGTTTGGATATGTTGGTGTATCCCCTAGTGTTTATCACTCCTAGGGAGAAGACTCGACTAACATAAATTAGGGGTTGAGTGGGTAAGAGAAGACCTTCACTATGACCATGGTGCCCTTATCTATTTGCGAGTGAGGAGAGTTACTATATATCCCTCATTATCATTTTGGAGTGTTTTCCTGTAATGTCCCCATTTTCCAACCTTTTTAAGGAATAATCATTATTTTAATTATTTAATGTTACTAGGCAAAAAGTGCAAAGTCAAAAGGGTAATATTAAATAATTATATTAAAAGGTTATAAAGTGACATACTTTAATGATAAATTAATAAAATCACTTTATTAGTATCTCGTCAAAAAGTGACTTAAGTATTAGAGAGTCACATCAAGGGGCCACATCAAAGAGTTACATCAAGGGGTCACATCAAGATGTCACATCAAAGAGTCACATCAAGGGGTCACATCAAAGAGTCACATCAAGGGGTCACATCAATGGATCACATCAAGGAGTCACATCAAGGAATATTAAAATATTCTTCTAAAAGCTTGTTGAACACTCTCCTTGGGTCTTTCTAGAAGATCAAAGAGTTCTATATAAAGGGGAGTGGAGAGCTCATTTGAGGAGGAGGCTGGATGAAGATATTGAAATTGGTTTTGGTTTTGGAGGAGAGTTATCTTCTCAGGGTTTGTGAGGACGGAAACCCTTGCAAGCAACATTCTCTACACTGTTGAAAGGTACAATCTGAAGAATTCTTGGTGATTTCACTTCAGGAATCACATGTGAGCTTCATTACATATTGAGACTTACAGTTTGGGGCATCAAATTTATATTTTAGATTGGAGAGTTTGTATTGCAGGGAAAATTTGAATACACTAGCAATAGATTTAAGAATTTTTAGTGCCTTTATTGTTGGTTGTACCATCTTCCTAAGTTGGCCATACATCTTGGAGAGAGGGTTGATTGTTTGCAAGGGTGGCTAGGGTTTCTATAGGTTGTAATGCTTCATTTGGGGTCATCCAAGGTTGGAGATCTTCGTGCTTGCAACTTTTTTTCCATTGGAGGTGATTCTCGCAGCTGGCATCCATTTTAGAGGGTTCTTCAAGCATATTTCTCCTATGAGTTCAAAAATTGTAACTCCCATATTTTTTGGGTATTGTTGATTGAGATATTTGGGGATATTTTATGAACTAGGTTATCATTATTTTGGTAAAAAGTTAATTATTTAAGATTATAGAAAAAATTGGAATTTTCAACTATAAATCCTTTATGTAATGTTCACTTTTGAGTTGAAAGTTTAATTGCAATATCTTCTATTTTTGCTGCTATATATTGTTGTATGAATCATTGTTAAAACATCTCAAAACTCTGATCAAAAGCATAAAAAAATCAAGTGCAAACCGAGTGGCATACTATAGTGGTATCAGAACAATGCAAACCAGACAACATATTACAGTTGTATCAAAGCAGTGTATCCTGCCATCCTGAAGGGGCCATTTAGAAGATGAAGAATTTTGATGAGCAACTACTAGAAGGGATGATAGAATTGAAGTAAAGTTGTCAAAGATATATTGAGATTTGGAAAAATTATGGCAAGACTTTAAAACAATTACGTAAGGAAGTGCATGAGCACCCTGAATGGGTAAAGTCTCTATTTGGTGTTAAGAATAAATCTGAAAAAGATTCTTCTATTGCAAGAAACAATGAGAAGCAAGAAAATGAAAAGAGTTTAATAGCAAATCATTTGTATGGAGATAGTGTCTTGGTAGATAAAGACTATGTGACAAAGTTTCAGAAAGACTGTTTGGACATGCATGCAATTACTGTTGATGAGTTTGTGCATGAAGGGAAAGACAAAATAGCAGTCGTGAAATTGAGTTCAGATATTTCCAGTGATGATGGTTCAAATAGATATAGGTTGGATGATCATACACAACCTTTGTAGAGGAGTGTTTATGAAGACATCAATACTAGTGAGTTTGGGAGTGACTCTCTCACAGAGGTAACCACTCATGAGGAGGACAACAAGCACTTTATTTCTGAACAAAGCAATCGAGCTTTTTGTCACATGGGATCCGAGTGTGTCGGCACCTAAGTATGATGGAGATCCTACACAAGATGAATTTCATTTTTATTGTGATGATGACCATAATGCAAGTATGGAGGATAGTATTGATGATTGTGATGAAGATCTTGAAACAAAATCTGATTTATCTTTGCACGGGGCTGACTTTGAATAGAAGGTTAGGAACTTGGATGATTTGGATCCACAATATACTATTTAAAATGATAATGAGGATGCGAAAAAGACTTGGGAAAACCTTGGATTCATTGATGAAAGATATAACAATTTTTATTTTTATTTTCATCGTAGTGGCAGTTCTCTTGATTTGCATAAACATGATTGGAAGAATCAACTTGTGGTGTTCAATGATAACCTATTGTTTGAGGTGGGTGTAGAGAAGACATATGAAAATCCACTTTTTGAGTTGGATGATGAAACAACTCCTGGTTGTAGTGCTGCACCTAGTGGAAATAGTAAGGCATGGGATCCAGGAGAAGATTCAGAACTTGAGTTGGAGTATGATTTCAGCCTGCTAATAATTTGAGTTCACCTTATGAGATGATTAGTTACTCTCCTATGAGACTAGTGCCGGATATGAGATATGCAAACAAGGAGATAGATGGGGAGTTCATAAGGAGTGTTATGACGTTAGGACACACAGATTCTTCATGGGTTGTACTGACTCTTGGAGACTTCAACATTTTAGATTTTGAAAGGATTCCAAAATTTGTTCTCGAGCTTGCTGAAAATTTTAGAACAATACTAAGTAAAGGTAGTTTCCAACTTGTCTCTTATGTGCATTTTGGGAAAGGACATAAATACGAGATCTGCATACTTGACAATTCATCCTTTGCATTGAGTGATGTTATATATCATACTAATCTTTCTTTGTGATTGGATTTGAAGACTACTATCGATCCTTGCACTTCAGTTTTGTATGCTTTCATGGATAGGCTACAAGGGATTAATAAAGGAGTCATAAAATTCTATGATGTGTATTTTGTTTTGGAAGGCACTTGGAGTTATGTTGTGCACCTTTCTAGGAATGTTAGAAATCATTCTTGGTTGGGTATCCATTCCTTGGATTCTCAACACGAAATGATGGAGCTCATTGCAAATGGTTGGAGTGATTGCTGGAGGGATGATGATCTAAATTTCAAAATTGATAATTTGGTATGCAATTTCTTACCAGCCATTTTGCTAATACATTTGTTTATTTACAAATGGATCAGAGAGAGATTTTAAGCAGAGATTGGAGCATTGATAGTATGGCCACTCTTAGGAGTATTCCATGGCAAATAATAGATCATTTTTTCAGTTTGGAGCTTGATGTTTGGTTGCGGGTCAATCACATCATTTCATGGGTTGCTCTCAATCAAGGGAGCTGGCACACTATTATTTGTCAAGGTAGCGAGGATTTCCAATTGGTATTTGCTTGGAGGTTTTTTCGTAGCACTTTTGAGTGGATTTGGTACAGCATAATGTTTATCACACATGCTTATACTTGGAAAATTCATTGGTACTGTTGTTGACCTTTGCATACAGCAACAAAATCAAATTGTACTTTGCTAATTTCAGTTTTGAGTGGTAGTGATTTTTGTTTACTTTAGATCTTCCAAATTGAAAGAGTTCATCTTATGAAGGTTTGTGTTGTGAACTTTGGCAGCCCACTCTTAGTGATTGTTTAGGACAACATGAAATTTTACATCCTTTGGCTCATCTTTTAGAAATCCTTGGAGTTGGAACAACGAGAGGTTGTTGTGTACGGAACTCTTCCTTTGGCACTTGGAGGTCAAGCGTCAATGTTATGATTTCAGTTGGTAACCATAGAGGTATTCCTTGGTTGGAAGATTGTAGAGTTGTGATGATGATTGATTTGCTTCATTTTTGGGATGTCATTAAGGGATATCTTGGATTTTGTTTTTTATGGAAAACCATATTATTTTCTCTATTGCCCAAGATTGTGATTGACAATGAGTTAATCGATGTAGTTTTCACTAAGATGCCTTGGGCAGCATATATTGCATGGCAATGAGTTCAACCCTCTCAGGGTTTTCAGTATGAGTGTTGATGATGATTACTTTTTTGGGAGGGTGTAGTTTGAGCATGTTGGTTCACTAGTTGTGATCAGAATGGTGCAATGTCAACATCTTGGAACCCGAGATTCACACTAGTTTTTAGAGCAACTTATGTTTGGGATGAGAGAGCCAGTATGGATTTACTCAAGCTTGCTTTGGTGGCACATCGGTTTGGCTCTCTTGAGGGACATAATGTTGAGGAGTGGATTGAGTTTTGGTGGTTTTTTATCACTCTTCTTATTGTTGGTTTCCAGGAGGTCCCTTGTGTTGGTACCCTGCAGGTCAATGCCTTGAGGGGATGGTACTATAGATCTCCTAGGTTGACTTGGGACCTTGGGAACATTCTTGATTCCAATTTGGATCAATCTATTGATCGGAGGGTGTATCAACATTGCTTGTGGAGAAACAATCTTTGGGAAGGGTGAATTGTAATGTCCCCATTTTCTAGCTCTCTTAAGGAATAATCATTATTTTAATTATTTAATGTTACTAGGCAAAAAATACAAAGTCAAAAGGGTAATATTAAATAATTATATTAAAAGGTTATAAAGTGGCATAATTTAATGATAAATTAATAAAGTCACTTTATTAATATATCTTCAAAAAGTGACTTAAGTATTAAAGAGTCACAACAAGGGGCCATATCAAGGGGTCACATCAAGATGTCACATCAAAGGGTCACATCAAGGAATCACATCAGGGGGTCACATCAGGGGGTCATATCAAGAGGTCACATCAAGGAGTCACATCAAGGGATCACATCAAGGAATATTAAAATATACTTCTAAAAGCTTGTTGAACACTCTCCTTGGGTCTTTCTAGAAGATCAAAGAGTTCTATATAAAGGGGAGTGGGGAGCTCATTTGAGGAGGAGGCTAGATAAAGATATTGAAATTGGTTTTGGTTTTGGAGGAGAGTTATCTTTTCAGGATTTGTGAGGACGAAAACCCTTGCAAGCAACATTTTCTACACTGTTGAAAGATACGGTTTGGAGAATTCTTGGTGATTTCACTTCAGGAATCACAAGTGAGCTTCATTACAGATTGAGACTTACAGTTTGGGGCATCAAAGTTATATTTCGGATTGGAGATTTCATATTGTAGGGAAGATTTGAATACACTAGCAACATATTTAAGAAGTTTCAGCTCCTTTATTGTTGGTCGTACCATCTTCCTAGGTTGGCCATACATCTTGGAGAGAGGGTTGATCGTTTGCAAGGGTAGCTAGGGTTTCTCTAGGTTGTAATGCTTCATTTGGGGTCATCCAAGGTTGGAGAGTTTCGTGTGTGCAATTTTTCTGCCATTGGAGGTGATTCTTGCAACTGGCGTCCATTTAAGAGGGTTCTTCAAGCACATTTCTCTTGTGAGTTCAAAAATTGTAACTCCCATATTTTCTGGGTATTGTTGATTGAGATATTAGGGGATATTTTATGAACTAGGTTATCATTAATTTGGTAAAAATCTAAGTATTTGAGATTATAAAAAAATCTAGAATTTTCAGTTGTAAACCCTCTATGTAATGTTCACTTTTGAGTTGAAAGTTTAATTGCAATATCTTCTATCTTTGTTGTTATATATTGTTGTATGAATCATTATTAAAACATCTCAAAACGCTCATCAAAAACACAAACAAATCAAGTACAAACCGGGCGACATACTATAGTGGTATCAGAGCAATGCAAACCGAGCGACGTATTACATTTCCCCCATCTCTCGGGCCCTCTTTATAGATCCGTTAGTGATTCATATGTGATACCATTACCTAAATTTCATTATCCCTTGTCTCCCTTGCTACCATCTATTATTGTAAACCAAAAGGGTTGAGGATGGACCTAAGTGTGCCATTGTTTTACAACAAATCTATCATTGATTATTTAGTTATTATATAATTGTCTTAGGTTGTGTGCGATATGTGGCATGGTGATTATTATATGACTCTCTCTAGTCGTGTGAGATATATTGTTGTTATATTATGATTTATTCATGAGCTCTATATGGTTTGAGACCACCTTATCCCCTCCTCCCTTTTAGGTGACTTGATTGAATTGAAAATTTATGTGATTTTGGATTCATATTTGTGATTGTTAATATGATTTTATTTGATTGTGAAGCCAACAGTTTTAAATTTCTTTAATTTATTAGTTAAATGTATTATGAAATTGATCTATTTGCCTCGAGACTGGTTGTTGAGACTTTTCCTTTCAAATTTTGAATTGTTTTTGATTGATTAAGTAGGGAAAGGGCCTTGACCCGAACATATTAGTACAACATTATAGAGAATAATCGTCAATCAAAACAGCAACAAGAGGAAGCTGACCAAACAAGCTTCCCAAAACCCCCACCAAAAAGCTTAATCGATTCCCTCCGGATCAAACATTTCAGCCCTATTAGAGATATCGAAAAAATACATACTATCCATATTCAGATCCCACAACTTAAACCTATTACAACTATTAATACTTAAAGTAATGTTCATGCTTAAACTAGCACTACTAACAGAGTTATAACCAAAATTATGAAAGTATGGGCACCAAAGGCCAACATCAGTAATAGAACCACCAAAAGTATCATTAGAATAAACCATAGAAGCAGAGAGAAAAAAATCAAAACAATAACCAAGGATTAAGCATCCTCGATCAAATTCTAGGCTTTCAGAAGGTCTTTGATTATGTCTTCCACTTTCTCTTTAGGCTCCATCTTGCATGCTAAGTCAGCAACCTCGTCCATCGCCTTTTTCTTTTGCTGCTTCTTGATCTTGCCCTGACCCAAGACTGTAGCCATAATAGCCTTCTTCATCATTGCACATTCACTACCCTGCAAAGGCTCTTCACAACATTTTCAAGAGTTTGGATTCTGCTATCCTTAACGTTCTTCTGCATCATCTTTTTCAACCATTCCAATCTCTCTTCCATCCTTTTAATTTTTGACATTATCATCTCCATCAATCTTCTCTTCCTCATGTTGTTTTATCTCCATCACCTCTTGTTCATTTATTGCATTAACATTTTCCTCCAACCCATCATTGTCCTCTTCATCCTCATGAGTCTCCTTTTGCTCTGAATCCCCTTCCGCATCCGCATTATCAGAACCTTCCTCCTCTTTCGACTCAGGATCATTCTTCGTAATAAACTCTCACCCCAAAGTATCTAGAATTTCCTCCATAGAGGAATCCCTGCCATCCTTCACCCTCTTTTTTCCTTTGCTATCTTGTGAACCAAAAGCATAGTTTTCCTCTGAATATTTAGACTTTTTACTATTACCAAACCCTTTAGAAGAAGTCATCGCAAGCTTAGTAAACCTTCTACCAATCAATGTTGAAAACTCAGGGTTCTCATTATCATTCGAGATAGTAATAGTGTTGGCTTCCTCCCCCAATTCATGGATTAACAACTTCCCTTTTTTGTTCTCAGCAAAGCCGATAGAGGCAACTCTCCTTTTTTCATGAGTGACTTTTAGGAGATCAGACCATAAAGGGTTCTCAGGGTTAGGCAACTTTTTAATGGGGTTTTTAGCAGGGGTGTGAGGATGACTCTCAATGAGTTCAATTTTTATGGAACTCGTAGGGTAGGGTTTTCAATCAGTTTGATGGGGAAATTTCGTTGAGGAGAAGTAGCCAACGCATATTTGCAAATGGCTTTGATTAAGCCTTGGTGCAACAAATTTTGAATTGTTGATTGGTGGCTACCACTGAGAATTTTATCTTTTTTTGTAAATCTTGAATTGTTATTTATTTTGGAAATTAAAAAAAATCTTATTTTGTAATTTAAAAAAAAAAAAACTTATTTTACATTAGGAAGGCCCATCTCTAGGACAACTTTATTATACATGGGCACATCATATGGTTATACTATATATGGATCATCTAAGTTGAAAAGGTAAAATATATACTAGCATGTCCAAATAAGAACCCCCACTTTCGTAGAAGTTGGAGATGCAACCATAAGGAAAATTTACAGTTTGCTAATTATGATGCAGAGCTAGGATAATAATAGTTTTTAAGTACAATTAAGCTTCTCATGGTTTTAAGAGATTTTGGCACGATAGTTATTGGAATAGTGAAGAATTTTGCTGTGTAATTAGCAACATATAGAATGCTTTATATGAGCAAACTTAAGTACTTGCCAAGTTTATGATGGTTACAAAAGAACTTTGCATGATAGTTATTGGAATAGGTAAAGAATTATGTTGTGCAATGAGCAACATATAGGATGCTTTGGATGACCAATCTTGGTTTCAAATGGGTGGGATCAAATTTTACACACTCATGAAAAACTCGCGAGTTTTTTCAAAAAACGAGTTTTTTTGAGGTTTACTCGCCAAACCCAAAAAATGAGTTTTTGAGCAAGTACTCGCCAAAAACTCGCGAGTCCGTGAAAAAGACTCGGTCGCGTAGAAGATAAAGCAAAAAACGTCTTTTTGATGTTTCTATTCATTTCGAATTGGCATGATACTTTTTGTGAGGAGCTAAACCCACCCCCCTCCCAAGCAAGGAGATACCATTTCGAACGATTTGCCATCGAGGAGAGCAGATTCAAATGCCATTTTGTGTGGATTTTGAAGAGAAATTTGATTCATAGGTAGGGTTTTTGTTTTTGCTTAATCATTTTCTTTCATTCTTCTTGCAAAATACACATTCCAAATTGAAAAAAAGCCATGATAGAGCACAAAGAAACAATTTTTTTGCATTTAGAATCCAAAAAACAAGATTCATCACAATCTTTTGTTGATTTTAGCTCATTTTTTTCATTGTTTTTTGAAAATTTCAGACCTAGGTTTATTTTTTGTGTAGAATGATAAGATTAGTTAATAATGTTAATTTATAATTCATTTAAACACATTTGTATCAATTTAAATCAAATTTAGCTCTATACCTTTTAAGTTTTAAATTTTAATGATTTAGGTTGTTTTTAAAAAAAAAATGTATTGAAAAACTAATATGTTGTACATATTTTTTGTGTGTGTAGATTGATCATTGATCATTGAACACACACTATAATGGCTTTTGGCTCTGGTTCAACATCAAGTTCCACCCCTGCCCCATCAAGTTCCACCCCGCCTACACCATCATCATGGGGTTGATGCAAGAAGTTGGGTCCACAAAATGTTCAAAAAGTGGAAGTGTTTTTGTTGTTTTTCATAATTTGTCACACTTGGACTAAAAATTTGAGGCACTTACACAATGAATTTTTAAAAAAATCAGTAATATGAAATTTTGAATTTTGAATTTAGTTTCTAAATATGTAAATTATTCAGATACCCAAATTGTAAAAATTAAATTTTGATAGGGATCTATAAAAACCACTTTTTAAAAGTCCCTTTTTTTTACCATACCATGCACGTGTAGGACACCACTTTTTGACCCAAATAAAAGTATTTTGCTAATTCCTTTTGAAGAGAGCTAACAACATGAAGATTGATGAGGAATTTTTTTTGTAATTTTTTGTTGAATATTTTTTTTTTTATTAAATTTTTATTGGCCTTAATTGTTGTTTCTAAAAATCAACGTGTACGGACAACATAATTTGACCTAAACTAAACATTTTTTGAAACTTTTTTTTTTCATTCTATAAAGAATTGTCTAAAGATTGATGTCATATAATTTTTTTTACAAGAAACTTCACCAAAAAAAAGTTATTAAAAAACCAAAAAAGTCTGATATTTCATGTTTAAGGACTAGTTTGCTTTGAAATTAATTTAAAAATATCAAATATAATCCAATATTAATAAAAATTATATATTTGGAAACTAGAAATCGTGTTCTGTAATGGGTTTTAATTTTATAGATTGATTCAGAAAAAAAATCCATCAACCATACTGTCAAAGATGGACATTCTTCTTCAATCTGCCTTAGTTTTTTAGTTGCAGGTCAAAGGCTAAGGCTCGGATTGCCAAGCCTTTCCCGAGCCTAAAACCAAGGCTGCAAGTGGGTTGGAGATTCCAGTTTTTAATAACGCGTATGCGTTTTTAAAAACACGTACGCGTTACAAAACGCATATGCGCTTTTTATTTGTTTGATTATTTTAAAAAAAAAAAACTTTTTAGAAACGCGTACGCGTTTTGAAAAGAAAAACGCATACGCGTTTCTAAAAAGTATTTTTTAAAAATAAATGACTTGTATCCACTCAAAAACGCGTATGCATTTTATAACGCGTACGCATTTTATAACGCATACGCATTTTTTTAGGCTCGGGTACCCAATGCATAATGCATACGTGTTTTTTAATAACGCGTACGCGTTTTTTAATAACGCATACGCGTTTTCTGCGAGATTTTTTTTTTGGCCGAAACTTCCCCTCTTCGTGGACCCAACTTCTTGCACTTACCCCATGGGTTCCAGGCACTCATCCTGCAGGGGCTAGAGACCCTACATGGAAGTATGGTGTGAGAGGGCACAAACCTAGAACAGTTGTTTGCAGTGAGTGCAAGAAAACATATCATGGAGGCGTAAATCACCTCAAATACCATCTTGCAGGCATTTCTCAGCGTGATGCCAAGCCTTGTGAGCAGCCCAAAGAAGAGATTAGAAGAGAGATGCTTGCACTACTTTCACTTGTCGAGGAAAGAAAAATGCAAAGGGAGAGGGCAAAAAAATCCATAGCAGCTGCCATAGGTAGTGGACATGCCCATGCCCATGGTCAGACTCAGGAGCATGGGGTCGAGCACATGGAGATAGATTCAGATGAGGAGGGAGATATTGGCATTGTGGGCTTTCTTCGTGGTCCACGGATTCGCATTCATAGGACAACCACAACTGTATTGTCCTCTAGGCCCCTCGTTTCCTCTAGTTCGACTTTGACTAGAGTGCCAATGCCACCACCACCTTCATCTTCACGCAACCCATAGAGTTTTTTTGTGCCTGGAAACACATCGGGAGCACAAGTATCATTGGAGGCTACAGGGTGGAACAAGGAGGTGCATCAACATGCCGACTTGGCATGTGTTAACTTTTGGTATTTCAATAACATACCATTTAATGTGGCGAGTAGTCCCTATTGGCACAATATGGTCACTGCATTGACAGTTTCGGGAAAAGGCTACAAGCCACCTTCTCGCAAATATTTGAGTGGGAGGTAAGTGAAAGTCAACTTAAATTTTATGCTAATTTTATGTTCTTTAAATCAAATTAATTTATTATTTATTATTTATGTTGAATTCAAGCTATTTTTTGTTTAAAACTTACAATTTTGTACTTATTTAATTATTTTACTTTGTACTTGCAGGTTGCTCACAAATGCAACCCAAAGGGCAATGCAAGTGGTTGAACAACAAAAAATTAAATGGAAGAAATATGGCTGCTCCATTCTTTCTGATGGGTGGACGGATGGGAGAAACCGCACCATCATTAACTTTTTGGTCGCTTGCAAAGGTGAAGTTGTGTTTTGGAAGTCGATGGATGCTTCCAACAAGATAAAAACTGCAGATACACTATGTACATTGTTGGAAGAAGTTGTGATGGAGGTGGGGATTGCTAATGTGGTGCAAGTTATCATAGATAATGCAGCAGTGTATGTGGCAGCAGGAAGAATGCTTGAGATTAGACATCCATCACTCTTTTGGTCACCTTGTGCGGCCCATTGCCTTTACCTTCTTTTGGAGGACATAGGCAAACTTGTTGGGGTGGCACCGATTGTAGATGATGCAAGGAGCATCACAAAATTTATCTACAATCACCCTTGGGTTCTTAGCTTGATGAGAGATCATACACAAGGGAAGGAGTTGATGAGACCAAGTGCCACAAGGTTTGCAACAATTTTCATAACGTTGCAAAGCATTTTGGATTCTTTGGGCTCTTTAAAACAAATGTTTGTGAGTCAAGCATGGAATGACTCCTCATATTCAAAGAAGCCCGAAGGAGAAAGAGTTGCTACAATAGTCTTTGACCCCTTGTTTGCACAAAAAGCTATAGAGATCGTGAAGGTAACTTCAAAACTTTGATTTTAATTTTAAACTCAAGTTGAATATAAATATATATATATTAATTTAACTTTAAGCCTTTCATTATAAATTTCTAACTTCGATCTTTTTGTATTTTTAATCTAGGTGTCGAAGCCCTTGGTAAGAGTCCTTCGCTTGGTAGATGGGGATCAAAACCCCATAGGATAAATTTATGAGGCTATGGATAAGGCTAAAGAGGCTATCAAAAGTTACTACATGGGGGACAACCTGAAATTTGATCCCATATGGGAAATTATTGATAGGAGGTGGAACAATCAACTCCACCAACCCATCCATGCAGCAGGGTACTTCCTCAACCCTTCTTATCTCTTCTCAGAGAGCTCCTTCGATCCTAATGGAGAGGTTATGGAGGGACTCATGACATGCTTTCAGAGGATGGAATCTGATGTTGCAGCGAGAGACCACATTGTCAGCGAGTTGGATATATACAGTGAAGCAACTGGTAATCTCTTTTCTTCAGACCTGGCTATTAGATGAAGTAACACTCTACCACCAGGTATAAAATTGGGAGTCTTTAACTTTTAAGTTTATTTCACATGCATCTTATAATTTGATAAAAGTTGTTTTGACTTTTGAGTCTTTGACTTTGTTTTCTAACTCTTCAATATTTATTTGTTTTGTAGAGGTTTAGTGGAAAAATTGGGGTGGAAAAATCCCACATCTTCAAAAAATTGCCCTTCGCGTATTATGTCAACCCTGTAGTGCATCCAGTTGTGAGCGCAATTGGAGCTTGTTCGAGTCCATTCACACGAAAAAGAGGAACAAGTTAGCACAAAAGCGCCTCAATGATCTTGTCTTTGTGCAATACAACCTTCGGTTGCACACAAAGAGAGTAGAAGAAAAATCACTGGATCCTATTGATTTAGATGAGATAGAGCCTTATAGTGATTGGATAGGGCGAGATGAGCAGCCTCCATTGTTTAGCGCAGACGAGATCCTTGACTTTGAGAGACAAGCAATGGAGGATGTGGGTGCATCAGAAGATGTAGGGTTGGAGGACATTTCTGAGGATATGGGTGAGATTTAGCTAGAGTCATAGACACAACCTTCCATGCCAGTCAGGGAGCCAGTAGCAGTAGCACCATGAGTGCGTTCACCGCCACCACCACCACGCACACGCGGGAGGGCTAGAGGACCCACCTCTTCTTCCCTAGTTGTTGCTAGACTAGGGAAGAGGAAAGCCTGGCATGTTGTATTTCGTTACTGTTTAGTATTTGCTTCTAGTTCTAGTTTTATTACTTTCAGTTTCATGTATCAAACTTTCAGGCTTTTAGCCATCAGGATTCTGCATAAGAATGCGATTTTGTAATCAATTTACATTGAAGTCAATCAAAATTAATAGAAAACACTTTTGTACTCATTTATGGATTCATTGGATTCATCTTGTCATTGAATTTTGCAAAAAAATTGTGTTTCTAATGAAATTTATGTAATTTTTTAAGTTCCCGAGTTTTTTGCCAAGTTTTTTCCGAGTTTTAAAAACTCTCCAATTTTTGGCTTGGCGAGTTTTTTCTTGGGGCGAGTTTTCCAACTATGGGTGGGATGCTTTGAAGCCCAATTGGTGTCCTATGATAGACACAATTTTGTAATCTTTATTTTTATTTTATCAAATATGATATTGAAAATTCTGTGTAATATTGTCATAAATAGAGATTCATTGCCAAAAACTCAAGAGGAGATATTCTATACAAAATTTACATTCATATTACATTGAAAAACAAACATCTTGCTAATATTTTATTTAAAACATCTCCTTTCAAGTTCATGAATAACAATACAGAGAGGATCATTTTCCTTAGATTCTACCTATGTGTCCCTATATCATTCCAGTCTAACCCCCTTAAACCTTAAAGAATTACAAAGCCTTCAATCTCTTTACAAGCCCCAAAATAAGTAAATATTAAAAAAAAAAACAACTCTATCGAATTTTGTAAAATACGAAATTCTCACTGGCAAATCTAAGTAGGAACCATGTTATCACCTTTTTCTATCTTTTCCGCCTCTATCTTTTCCGCCTCTGAGACTTTGGCAGTGTCATAGGATGCATGCAGTCCAAAGAAAAAGTAATACAGCAGAATTATGCCAGTCCAAACAGCAAACCTGATGAATGAAGCATGGTCTATGGAGCCCAAAAGAAATATGTTGATAGCGACAGACAGAGCGGGTATCCATGGCACCAATGGGACTCCCCACACCTTTGGAACTCTAGCTTGAGGAACAAACAAACTTAACCCCAATGTCCCCAAAAACAATATGGGGATTGTAATAGCATAGCCTATCCACCCATCACTTCTATCCCAATATATAGAAGTCGCAATTGAAGAACCAATGATTATGACTAGGAACATGATGAACAATGATTGGTTCCTTTTGTTTGTTTCACCTGTTACATAGTATCTTCTAACTAATAGCCCTATGGCTACTAGACTGAATATGAACAAAGTGCTGATGGAGAGGAGATTTGAAAGGATATCTAGCTTTGTGAAAAATCCAACGATTGCAGTGGCTACAACCATTATGACAGTTGCATTGATAGGAGTTCCTGTTTTTTCATGCACTAATGCAAACCATGGGGGGAACATGTGTGTCCTCGCGATATGGGTGAGATACCGAGCTTGGCCTAAGACACTTACCATGAGGACGGTGGTCATGCCCTTAAGTGCTCCTAAAGCTACAATGTACTTTGCCCAATGCATTCCTGCCTTTTGAATGCAACACTGAATGGAGCATTAGGGTCAATGTTTTTGTAATTTTGCATCAAGCAAAGAGTCATAGCCATGAGACAATAGGCTGTTATAATGACAACCATAGACCCAACTAGCCCAACAGGAATATCAATAGCAGGATTCTTTGTTTCTTCGGCCATTGTAGAAACTGCATCAAAGCCTATATATGCAAAAAAGAGTACCGATGCTGCTTTGAAAACACCTCTGACTCCAAAGGGCATAAAATCTGAATAGTTTGATGTTTTTGCTTGTGTTAGCCCTGCAATGATAACAAATAAGATGATCACAATGTGAATTACTGATGCAACATAGTTTATTTTCGATGTAGCCTTGGTGCTCTTTATGGCAACGACTGCAGTTATAAAGAGGATTGCAACTGCTATTGGATCCAACTGATTGTAGCCTTCAGCAAGTTGAGTTTTGATGAGAAAATCCTCTGGATCATGGTTCAAGAGTGTAGCAAAGTACGATGTCCATGACCTTGCAACTGCTGCCCCACCAATAACATATTCTAGTAGGATGTTGCCTGCACCTATGAATGCTACAAAGTCTCCCAATTCCACTCTCAGATAGGCAAAGGAACCACCTGCACAAGAAGGTTATATAATGTAAGAGTTGCAGAAATTCATAAATAATATCAATAATAGCTAACAAATACTCTTCCTAAGAACCAATTTCTTAACAAATATATACAGTTGGTTAAAATAGAATAATCAACTTGTATGGCTGTAATAATGACGCAGATTGAACCTCTGTTATCTGCAAGCAAATCTTAGTAACGCTGTTCAATTCTTCTCAATAATCTCCATGATATAGTCTATTTCTAAATACATATATATGCTCACCAATACAAAACCCAGATTCACCAAATCAGAATGCATATGTAGAGGCCAGAAAACACAAACAGTTATATTAACTTATCCTTCATCAAGCAAAAACCAAGTAACAGATAAGAACAAAATCCAAAAAATAGGGACTGCCAGAATCAGCAGTTATACCCAACCACCCACGAACAGCTACAAAGCAGCAAAATGGACAGGGAGTAGGAATCTACAATTAAACAGCCGTTACATTGAATAGAAAAGCAATAGACTAATCATAATCTTTTGAATGGAAAGTTTGATTTGCTTAACGATGAAATTATGGAAATTCGGACTAACCTTAATCTTTGAGAGGGAACACATTTGCATATATAAGCTAATCACCATTAGTCAAATTTGCACCATTCTAAGTATTATTTATCAAAAACAAAAAACAAGAACTATATATCTACAAGAAAAATTGATGGTCAATTTAAAAATTGTCTTAAAATGACAGATTTCCATAATTCGGTGGTGGGTGCACTTATGCAGAACATTTTGTTTTTTAATTGTAGAATACAATAGCCAGTAACTCGTTAGGTACAGCTGTGGACCAAAAGAAATGGAAGATGGAAAACATTCTTTAACGTTTGTGCCCTTAGAAGGCATCCAACAGAGCTACATTATTTATCTAGAAAGAAACTACCATAGCATCCAACTTAGAGATAGACTATCTTGAAACCTTTAAACATCGTTAGAAGAGGACAAAATTCCTACTGCCAATGGATTTAGCTTTAAACAAATAGATGTAGGAAGCCTCTGGTGAAACTGAAAGCATCACCAGTAAATATTGTCAAACTAAATGGGGCTGCTTGAGACAACCCAAGAATGGTTATCTTACAATTTTGGTTGGGGTCAAAAGCATCTTAAAGTTTCAGCTGGGACCGACACCTATCATGAGAGGAATGAAGATCAGCTGACAGTTTCAGCTGCTGATGAGTTCATCGCATGTACCATAAAAGAACAGGGCCAAGATTGTTTCTGGGAGTTCAATCGATTCTTTTTGTGTTTTTGTATGGGAGATGTTCTAGCTATCTTGTTGACTTAAGTACTCATCCTTAGGCATACATATACCAATTGAGGTATGGAGGGAAGCATGTAAGAGGTTGAAGAGAGCTTGGAAGGAGCTCATTTGAAAATACAGAATGTATGCCAAATTCTCATCCTAGATTGTTGGCAATTAAAAGTTGCAGTCCATTTCCATCTTTCTAGAGATAGATCCCATCCTAAATTATTAGAAGGTTGCATTCTATTGCCATGTTTCTATAGTTTGACTTCACTAGGAGCAAATGTTAGGATTTAGATTGGTAATCTTAGAAGCCCTCATGAAGGGAGCAAGCTTGTACAAATTGATAGATAGTAGATTTGTTGCTAGATTCTTATCATTGTTTGTGCTTCTCCAAGGTAAAATCACTGGAATAGATCTTGTTTTCATGTAAAGATGTTTCCATTACTTGCTTATGTTATTTCCTTTCAAGATTATAACATCTCATAGCACAATTAAATAAGAATCAGCTGAGTACAATAATGTATGGCCGTATTGAGTAATTCACAATTATTATTGTTCCTCACAACTTTTAATTGTTGGAATTGACTTCACACAAGCAAATTTTTGGTTGCACTATGGTTTTGTGGATGGATTATGCTTTCACATATGGGTAGTAACATGTTTTTGAGAATAGAGGAAAGGATGCAAAGAATGTAGGCATGAATGTGAGCATGTTTAACCATGCTTAATGAATGCATGGTGTTAGAAATCAATTAAATAGATGCACCAGCAACCGTAAATGTTGTTCAATTAAACACAGATAGAAATCGTGAGCAACAAGGTGTTAGAATTTTAACTTATTTTTACTGAATTGTACAACAGAACATCCATGTCACTTTCAGATAACTAAAGGTTACTTAAGCTGATAATTAAGGACCTTGAAAGTAGTAGTGAATTATAGGTTATTGAAGGCATTCTTGTCCCTATAAGAAGTTGATAAATCACCTCAGCCGATATTCCTTGATCCAAGAATTTGGGGAGTATGGCTTCCAGGGAAAAGTGCACGCTTCTTACTTTGCTAGGAATAGGCAAAATATAGTAATTGAAGTTGGTAAGAGGGCTTGGGATCTATTCTTTCAAATTTAATTCTATTCCACAATTTTATTACAGAAAGAACATCCAAAATAGCAGAGCTTCTTGTGTCTGAAATTAAAATTCCATTAAGAATTTCCCCTATACTTAGTCCCTGCACCTCTGCAGATTCTTTGATTTCTTCTTTGGCATTGTGCTGGAGATTAGTTTTTACTCTTCATACGTTCAAGGTCTCAGTTGCTAATGCATTCATAAACTTTTGACAATGTTACTTTGAATTCAATGAATGCAGCTCAGCTGACCAATTTACTGCATCTACATCTTATAGGAAAGTGACGAATCGTTAAACCATGTAAACGCTACAGGAACTACCAAAGGCTTAAGTTCAGTGTTGAATAGTTTGGGAGACCACTGGGACAAGCCATAGTACACCGAAGAATATAAATTTTGGATATGTTTCAAAAAATGTAATATTGAAGAGTTACCCAAATAAGGTCAATTTTCAACTCTAATTTTCCACATGATTGGTTCCTTACAGAACATTGTGCCTTACTAAAGTAATAGTAATCCTTTGATGTCGCCGTCGGAGATTTGAACCGCTTTAGGGAAGCGAGAAAAGCCGAAAGAAAACGGGTAGCTTATGGCTTGAGCTTTGCTTGTGCATGACTTCCCACTCTGGAATCAATCCAAGGCTTGTAATATATGTTATGTCCAATGGCCTTAGATATCCCTAATTGCATTATATAGACAGGTTCTGCTGAATGAAAGAATATTTTTGGCCCCAAGATCAAGATGGACATGTTGAAATTGGCTTTAAGAAAATTCACTGTGAGCAATTTATCGTTGGAAAATTCACTGTCAGCAATTCACCGCAAGAAAATTCACTGTCATGATAAATTCACCCCAAGGAAAATTTACCACCAGCAATTCACCGAAAATTCATCCCAATAATATTTTTAGTATATATTTCCAAGACTTTGAATTTTTTTTGCAAAAGAATAATTTTCACGGCATTACTAACAGAAATACAGACCTCCATTATTCTTTTGCAAAAAAAATTCAAAGTCTTGAAAATATATATTAAAAAAAATTCAAAGTCTTGAAAATATATATTAAAAATGTTAATGCCATTAATTTTCCCTGACCGTGGTGATGAATTTTTCTTGAGGTGAATTTATCATAACGGTAAATTTTCTTACCGTAAATTGTTGAGTGAATTTTCCACAGTAAATTACTGGCGATTGAAAGATTATTTGGATATATTTGTTTTTTTTTATTTTTTGGACATGTATGGTTGATTTCAACTTCTTTGGATATTCTTAATATTTTGCAACTCAAGATTACTTGGTGAAATAGTTTTCATCTATGAAGCAGAATCAAGGATCATGTGCAAGCTGTAAGCACTGCTTGGTAATTGAGGAAACACACTAGGATTTTGTATTAAAGAAACATAAATGCTTAGTATAATTCCCTACTTGGAGCTATTGCCACCACTGCCTCCCATTAGCGATGACAGGCACCTTGCAACGTATAGACCTCCTAAGTCCAAAGGATCAAAAGCAGGCACCCTTGTTGGAATCCACGCATTATCGAAAGAATGACGATTCTTTCAGTGGTTTAAGTACTGTATAGTGGAAACCTTTTGGCCTATGGTTTCACACTAGAGCTATAGAGACTTCTATAGTATCTAATCTAAATAAAAGATGTCTGAGCAGTGCTTTTTACATGATAATCTTTACAGAATCTAGACTCTCCAGGATTGAAGCCCAATTAGGAAGGAATACTGTGCCAATAGTCTCCGATAAAGATATTTTCATTAGTTTATGTATCAAATAACATTGGAATCACAACAAAGCCTGGCCTTTTAGAAAGCGCCCAGTTAAAGCTACTTATATTAGCTTATGTATCGCATATTACTGGAATCACACCTACGATGCCTAATCTTTTGGTCAAAAGAAAGCCATACTTCAAATAAAAATAAGCAAAAATGTAATTTATTTTTTATACTATATGTATCTATAACTAAAAATGATCCATGCAATTAAGCTATAAGAGAATTAGAGAAGCTCTCACGGGTAGACCGAACAGTCAAAGCCATTAAAAATCACAGATAATGGTCACAGGTTCAATTCCCTTTGATTTACCCCCTACGAGTGAAGACTGGAGAGAAGTTCATGTGGACAGAGGTTACAATAGTAGATATTCTAGCCTCTGTTAGAAAACATCCTTGCCTCTATTCTATGCTAAGGAATGAAGACTATGGTTTCTGTACAGAAACTCCAACTATTGAGTAGTAGCCATATCTGTCATTCTTTCTTATAATACTTCCAGAGTCTCTACAATCAATTACATCTCAATCTCTTCTATATACAATCATTTACATCTCAATCTTCTCTATATGCAATCAATTACGTATATTCTGAAAAGTGCGGGTACCGGTATGTGGGTAGGTGAAATTTTTTTGTGGGGTTTGAATACGTGTTTATATATGTATTATATATATAAAAAAAGAGAGAAATATATAGAATTGTAAAACTAAATCATTTCATAGTATGATACTTGATCATTGATCATTGATCAATGTTAAATACAAAAAATAAATATTAAATATCAATTGATAGTTGAAAAATATTCAAATAAGCAGCAGACGAACGCACAGATGAACCAGCATGTACCGGCAGACGAACCCGAACAGGGTTCGGGGCCTGCGGGTACGAACCCTGGATCATAGGTTAGCAATATTAGACCTACTTTTATTTCTTCATAAGAAATATCTGTTCTTTTTTTCTTATTTTTTCTAATAGTAATGAGATTTTCTGAAAAGTTACCAATTTTAGACCTAAGCTGATTTCTTCATAAGATATATCTGTTTTTTCCCTTATTTTTCAAACAATAATGAGACTTCTAAACAATTAGCAATTCTAGACCTACTTTTATTTCTTCATAAGGTTCAATTGTCTTTTTCTTAATTTTCTAACAATGATAATCTAGCATACTACCTGCTGAAGGAATTTCCACAGCGAATTCAGTGTAACAGAGCACAGAAAGCATGGCAGAAACTCCTGAAACAACATAGGACAATAAAACTGCAGGCCCAGCGACCTTATTGGCTTCCAATCCTGTTAAGACAAAGATTCCAGCGCCAATGATAGCACCAACACCAAACCAGATTAAATCCCACCAGTTGAGATTCTTCTTCATGTCATGTCCACTACGAGCCCTAACCTCGTTCATTTCCACCTCAACCGGAGATCTTGCCAATACTCTATCCCTAAGTCTATTTTTAGTATCCATTAAAGCACTTGTATAATTTCCCCAACTCTGAAACGACTCTTCCGGTAGAAATTGGCCCTCCCCAAATGCACATAACCTTCTTTTTGACATCCTGCCTGACTGCAATCAATGCGCGCAAAACAGATATGCAAGTGACCCAAATCAGGAATAGCAAGAAGAATCCTCTAACTTTATACAAGCAAACTTTGCAGAGAAACTATAAATTAATAAAACACTACAAGCAGACTCTGCATGGAATATGCATATTAGATCAAGAGGACTCCTTATGTATTTACTAGCAGCAGACTTTCTAAGGAATATAAATATGACATCAATCTACACTGACAGACATTTCTACATTCAGAATTCCAAAATGGGTTTCATCCAGTCCAAGCCAGTACCTAAGAACCAAGAAATACCTATATGAAATTTTAGTGACTAGTTGACAATTTGGTGTTAACGTCAGCTTTGCTTGTAGCACAGGAGGATTGATAACTTCAAGCACTCACACTTCAGCATCACACCAGACTCTCCGATTCTACCAATCAAGTTGGCCAAATATAATTGGACATGAAAGGTGCTTCTGGATATAAAAGCATTAAATATATAATAGATTCAAAACTCTGTTCTGTAATGTAGGAGAATACGAGAATAGAACGTTTGTCTCTGCCTATATATACAGTGTAGCATATATATACAGTGTATATATATACCTTCAAGCTTTCTAAAGGTACTTAGAACACTCCAAAGCGGAACTTAGTTAAAGGTGAAAGAGAGTGAATATATCAACAGTTTATTTAAATATTTTCAAATTTTATTTATAATTTTATTATTGAAATTTTATTTTTAATTTTTTTAAAAGAAATTTATATATGTAATGTATGAATGGTGTTTTTTTCAAATACAATCTATTATTTTCATTTAAAAAATATTCCTTCAAAAACTACTTTAAAATCAATAAAAAAAATTTATATTCATTATATATAAATAAAATCATAAATAGAAACTTCAATAAAAATATTCTAAAAAAATTAAAATTTTATATATTCGTTTGATATGAATAAAATCTACAATAAAGACATGAACAAAACTACACTAAAACCAATGAAAAAATCACATATTCATTATATATAAATAAAATCCTAAACAGAAACTTCAATAAAATTATTCTAAAACCAATTAAAATTTTATAGATTCGTTTTATATAAATAACATCTACAATGAATAAAAGAATTCCATAAAAAATATATATATAAACAAAATTTTGTATATAATATAAAAAAAAAATTTAACTCACATATTCCACATATAACATACATTTTAATGTGAAAAAGTATATATATATATATGACTAAATTCCACATGAAAGAAAATTCCAACTTTTATTTTAATAAACACAATCTGATTACATAGATGTTGACATTTTTATTTTTATATAAATAATATTAATCAGTTTCCACAATCAGTGGGAATAAAAGTCTTTATTGACTTGACTTCCAACCCATCACCAAAGAAATGAACCCATACATTTCAATGTGAAAGAGTATATATATATGATTCAATTCCACATGGAATAAAATTCCAACTTTTATTTTAATAAACAATTCGATTACATAGATGTTGACATTTTTACTTTTATATAAATAATATTAATCAGACTTCCAACCCAGCATCAAATGAATGAATAAATGAATGGATTTTAATGACATCCACGAGACCATCAGTCTATGGGACCCACCGTCGGAACTTTAACCACTTTCAAGTTTTTTTCTATGTCCGCCCTCCTCTTAAAAATCTTGACCAAAAAGCCAGCAGTTTTGAGGAGCGTAGTCTCCTTAAAGAAATGAACACATAAGAAATTCTAGGTGAATAAGATCTTTCCACCATAGCCCAAGATTTACTATTTTTGACTTTATTCTAATAATATAATCATGGCAAAAAACCGAGTCTCGAACAAATAAGACTATTATTTTTCTCGCAAATACAACTGTATTTTGTTAGTTTTTTAATCGTAGAAACCAACGGCAGTTTGAAATAACAAGATGCAGCTTGTTATGGGTTGTCTTGCTTAGTTAGGTGTTAATATATCTTTTCATACTTTCTGATTTTGTAAGTATAGTATATTAGATTCGAAGAAAATTAATTTAATTTAAAAAGATTAAAAAAAATTGGAGAAAGTAAAAATCATATTAAAATATATTTTTTATTAATAATATTTTTATAAATATAAATAGGTCTTAAAGTATATATTATTAAAGTAAAATATAATTTTATTTAAATATTAAAAAAAATATATATATTAATTTTTTAATATAAATATTAATTATTAAAATTATATAATGTTAATATATTGATTTTATATGGGGTAGGGGGGTCTAGTTCGATTGACTAAAGGCATTTTGTCGAGGCGAGAGGTTATGAGGTCTAATCTCCCTCCAAACCCACCCGTAGTATCGAAGGGCATGTCGCACCAGCGTCACTGGTCTCGTGAAAAATGTTTACCAACCCCTTGCAGTTTATAGGAGAGCTACCCGATTATGTGAAAAAAGTTTAAAAGGCATACTACAGTTTATAGGGGAGGGAAGGGGGATGTAGGGGGTTACCCAATTCCCGGTCACATGAAAAAAGTTTACCAACCCCTAAGTTTACTAGCCCCTACCCAATTATGTGAAAAAAGTTTACTAGATGCACTAAAGTTTATAGGGGGGTACCCAATTCCCAATTACGTGAAAAAAAGTTTACCAACCCCTTGCAGTTTATAGGGGGCTACCCCATTCTCAATCACGTGAAAAAAGTTTACCAGTCCCTTGCAATTTATAAGGGGGGCTACTCGATTGTCGGTCACGTGAACAAAGTTTACCAACCCCCTGTAGTTTATAGGGGAGCGACTTGATTCAGTGAAAAATTTTTACTAGGCGCATTGCAATTTATGGGGGGGTTACCCGATTCCCAATCACATGAAAAAAGTTTTCCAGGCCCTTGCAGTTTATAGGGAGGCTACCGGATTCTCGACCATGTGAAAAAAGTTTAGCAGATGCACTACAGTTTATAGGGTAGCCTGCAGTCTATATATACATATAGATTTTATATTATATTTTAGATTTATAAAATAATATTATATAAATATATTATTAAACATTTCATTAAAATATTTTTCAAAAGTACAAATTTTGCTCACATTTTAATTTTTTAAAACTAAATTAATAAATTAGTTATTTATTTTTATATATATATAGTTCAGTACCATAATATTGAATTAAGAGGAATTACAAGGTTCCATTTCAAGCCAAGTTACTATATGTGGTATCAAGATTATTTCATGGAAGTAGACAAAACTTTGAGACCCAAATGTGCCAACTACTAAAATATGGCACCTAGATTCTAATATTAATAGTTAATTATCCAAAGATAAACCTATGATTGTATCATGGCTTTTTATAGTTAGCCTCTTGAGATTGGAGGTGTGTGTTGAAGATTACTTCATTTTAATTTCTTTTCCTTTGCACCAATGTTCACTTACCCACATCCAATTCTTTATTCGCTTCTGCATTCATATTCTCTACAGATTGAATTCCCCCTAGAGGACACAATTTCTAAAGACTTTGTTAGATTTTCCACTTCACCATTCTTGCTAAGATCCTTTGCAACCAACTCGCAATACTTTCTTGAGAGGTGAAATACGAGCAACCTTGAATGAGGCACAAATAGGTAGAACCACAAGGCTTTTTGACCCCATTTGTTTTCTCTTTGGCAAGTTGGTCATTACCTTCCTAGCATGGGGCAATAATATCTTTCTCCATGTGAAAAATCTATTGCAATTACTGATTATTAATCTCCTATCTATAAAGATTATTTGACTGCCGAAAATTAATTCACAGCAAATACTGAAAAATAATACAACTGCAACTTCACAAATAAAACTCACAGGAATAGAGAATAAAACATGCAAACTAATAAACACAATATTTTTGGACAAATTGTACCTGGAAAAACCTCGGAGGGAAAACCAGTATTGCAGATGAGGAATTATATTAATCTTCAGCAAATCAGGAAATACAAAAGAAACTGCTTGCCTCTCACTGACAAAGCTCCGGCAATATTCTTCACCGAAAATTTTTCTCTCAATTTCTCCTATTGAAATTTCACTGCTGCTGCCTCCAACGCTATCACTGCGCCCTTGCTATCACTGCAAGACTATTTGTTATCACTGCAAATATTTCTCCAACTTGTGTCTATTAGTCTGTGTTCTCCAAATGCCCAATGACCCCCTTTTAAACTATTCTCATTGGAAAACCAATGGCCAAGATTTAATCTCAATCAATGGCTAAGATTAATTAGACTCTAACAAACCCTAACTAACTGGTTTCTAGAAGTCTCTAGAGGAATCAATTATGTAATTAAATAATTAAATATCTAGACCTAACTAACTTCTATCTAGAAGTCTCAAGAATTAAATACTAATTCTTAGAATTGGAGAAACAACTGTCCGAGCTACAATATTAAATTAACACTCCCTCTTAGCGAGGAAGGTGTTCTGCATAACACCCAACATATCTCTGAAGAAGATGAATTTCGCCTTCCCCAATGCCTTTGTCATAATGTCTGCTACCCGCTGATCTGTAGGTATATACTATAGCTGAATAATCCCCTGTTGTACACAATCCCTGATGAAATGATACCTGATGTCTATATGCTTAGACCTATCATGAAACACCGGATTCTCAGACAACTTGATGCAACTTTGATTGTCACAGTGTATCACTGTAGTCTCAACCCTCTGACCTAACAAGGCTACCAGCAACTTTTGAAGCCATATCGCCTCACATGTCGCCATGCTAGCTGCTATGTATTCTGCCTCTGCAAAACTCAGGGCCACGGACTTCTGCTTCCTGTTGTACCAAGAGACAACTCCTGATCCCAAGCTAAAGCAACACCCTGAAGTGCTTTTCTTGTCCATTGTACTACCTGCCCAATCTACGTCAGTATAGCCTATCAACTTGATACCATCACCTCGAGTATATTTGATCCCATACTCGATTGTACCACGCAAATACCGCAACACATGCTTTGTCGCTATCCAATGCATTCTCTTTGGCTCAACCATGAACTGACTAAGAGAATTTACTGCAAAGGATATATTTGGTCTGGTGTTGACCAAATACATGAGAGACCCAATCAACTGTCTGTATAAGGTGGGGTCTACATCCTTCTCCCTGGATGAGTCTACCTTCTTCCAATTCATGATCATAGGAGTAGACATGGCTCTGCAATCCTCCATCTCGAACCTCCTCAAGATTTCAATGCAGTATTTCCCTTGACCAAGGAAAATCTCACCATCTTCTGCCATACCTCCATGCCTAGAAAGTAGTGCATAAGCCCCAAATCCTTCATCTCGAACTCTGCTGCAAGGTCCCTCTTGCACTCCTCTATGAGCCCCAGTGAACCTGTTAAAAACAAGTCGTCCACATATAGAACAAGAATGAGAATCTCACCCCCAACTACCAAGTAGTAGAGATTAGCATCCCCTCACTCTTCACAAAGCCCAATCCCTGCAAGTATTCATCAATGCGCTCATACCACGCCCTGGGAGCCTGCTTGAGTCCGTACAAAGCTCTCTTCAATCTGCACACGTGGGTTTCACTGTTGTGTGCTACAAAGCCCTCTAGTTGTTCTATGTATACTTCCTCTTTCAATTCACCATTAAGAAACACTGTCTTGACATCCATTTGATGGATCTGCCATCCCATCTGTGCTGCAAGAGAGATCACAACTCGTATAGAAGTATACCTGGCCACTGGAGCGAATGTCTCCTCATAGTCTATTCCCTCCTTCTGAGAGAAACCCTTGGCCACAAACCTTGCCTTGTATTTCTCGATGCTACCATCTTGCACCGTGCTTGATCTTATATATCCAGCGAGATCCAACCACTGCCCTATCTGTCGGTCTAGGCACAACCTCCCACACATCGTTCTGCACTATTGAGGTATATTCCTCAACCATCGCATCTCGCCACACCTGTTGTTGTGCGGCCTCCTGATAACTGGAAGGCTCACTATCTACCAACTGACTAACTAAAGCCATATAGTCATTATACCTAGCTGGTTGTCTTCGCTGCCTACTACTCGTCCTAGGAGCTCCCACAAACTCCTGAGTATCCTGTTGGTTACTGCTACCAACTGTAGAGGATGAAATATCAACCCCCATGTGTTCCTGATGCATCTCTTGGATCTGCTGCATCTGTTGCTCCATACTCTGTGAACTCTCAGCACCTGAGCCTGTGCTTGTACTAGTCACTGTACTCGAGCTTCGCTGTCCCTGATCTGATTGCTCAATCCTTGGAGCTTCTATTGGCTGCTCACTCTGATCATCTGCTGGCAAATCTCTAGACCTTCTAAATGCCTTGTCCTCCATGAACTTGACATCACGCCTGACTATAATCCTCCTGGCCCCTGGAATAAATATCCGATATGCCTTTGAGGTCTCATTGTACCCCACAAAGTACCCTCTCTCTGCAGTCTGATCTAACTTGGAACGTGTAGCACCTGGAATGTGACAATATGCCAAACTCCCAAATATCTTGAAGTGGCTAACATCTAGCTTCTTCCCTGAGAATGCCTCCTCTGGTGTCATCTTGCCCAACACCTTATGTGGAACCCTGTTTTGTATGTATACTATTGTACTGCATGCCTCTACCCATAAGTAACGTGGCATATCCTGGTCATACAACATAGCCCTTGCCACCTCTGATATAGACTGATTCTTCCTTTCAGCAACCCCATTCTGTTGTGGGTTGTAAGGAACAGTCCACTCTCTCTTGATTCCTTCCCTGGTACAGAACTCCTGAAACTCTTTCCCTTTGTACTCGCCTCCATTGTCTGACCGAAAACCTTTATCTTCCTGCCTGTCGAATTCTCCACAAGAGCTTTGAACTCTTGGAAACGACTGAAAACCTCATCCTTGGTCTTCAAGAAGTATATCCAGGTCTTCCTGGAGAAATCATCAATAAAAGTAACAAAGTACTCGTATCCTCTGAGAGACTTTGTCGACATTGGTCCACATATATCTGAATGTACTAGATCAAGAACACCCTTGGATCTGGTGTCACTCCTTGGAAAAGTTGCTTTCACAAACTTCCCCAACACACATCCCTTACATACATCATCATGCTCTGTGCTCACCTCTGGAACACCTGTCACTGTCTCACGAAGCAATTTGAGTGCTCCATGATGTATATGGCCCATCCTCCTATGCCATAGCTCTCCTTGATCTCTAGAATTTTCGCTGCTCATCAGTGCCTTATGAGTATCAAACTGCAACCTGTAAAGTCGGCCGCTCCTAACTCCAATAGCTATGGGTGATTTCCAATCCTTGTGCTTGATTAACACATTTTCCCCTCTAAAGAGTACATTGTAGCCTTTATCCTGAAGGAGAGATATGGAAATAAGATTCATACCCAAGCCTGGCACATGCAACACATCATGAATGGGAATGGCTTGCCATTCTCCCTCTGAAATAGAACAGTCCCTTTTCCAACTGGATTTAGTTTGGACATGTTCCCCATAGAAATCTGGATTCTGATGTCCTCCTCCTTATAACTGGAGAAGTATTCTCTAACTCCTGTCATATGAAATGACGCCCCACTGTCTATATACCAAACACCCTGTGAGGTTGAGCTAACCATACAAGCTATGAGTGCAAACTCATCTTCCATTCTGCTAGAGAGCTCATCTGCACTTGCTGAAGTTGTCCGTCTGCTTCTTGCCTTTCTTCTTTTGTGGGCAATTGCTGACATAGTGGCCAAACTCGTGACAACCGTAGCACTTGACTTTAGACAAGTCCTTCTTCTTCTCGCCTTTAGGATTTGATCCTTTGCTAGACCCCTTCTTTGCTTTACCTTTTCCTGCTAGGGCAACGTTTTCCTGTTCTGCCTCACTTTTCTGACTCTTACTGCTGGCACCATTGACAAGGCTTAGTCTAAGCTCCTCCTGAGTGAAGTCACTCCATAGTCGATCCCAACTCGGTAAGGTGTCTCATCCATTAATAACTTGAACAAAGACATCCCACTGCTTAGTAAACCCATTTAGGGCTATCCGTACTAGCTCGTCATCATCTGGTTTATCTCCAACAGCTGCCAACTCATCCTTGACAAGTCTAAGTCTGGTGAGGTAACTTGTAACGTCCTCTCCCTTGTTCATCCTGGTGTTCCTCAACTTTTCTCTGAGAATCAGCTTCCTGTTAGTGGTAGCATTCTGGTACAGATTCAAAATGGCGTCCCACATCATCTTCGCTGTATCCAACTCTGCGATATGTGGAACAATATGATCCTTAACACCATCAAGAATCAACCTCCTTGCCTTGGCATCTTCCTTCTTATATGCTAAGAACTGTGCTGGATCTGTAGGTACAGCTACAACACTGGTAACATATTCCTTGATACCATTCTCTTCCAGCAATAAAGAAATTCTGGCTTTCCAGACACCAAAATTTGAGGCTCCATCCAATCTGTCCTGATCTCTTAAACCTGCTAGGCCATCTCAAACAAAAAATAGTAATAACAAAAAAATAATACTGAAGAGGTAGAACTGGGTTTTATAAACCCTCTATTTTTCTTTTCTTCCTGTGCCTGCGCTAAGCTCTTTCTGCCCTTAGATCTGCTCTGATACCATGTGAAAAATCTATTGCAGTTACTGATTATTAATCTCCTATCTATAAAGATTATTTGACTGCCGAAAATTAATTCACAGCAAATACTGAAAAATAATACAACTGCAACTTCACAAATAAAACTCACAGGAATAGAGAAGAAAACATGCAAACTAATAAACACAATATTTTTGGACAAATTGTCCCTGGAAAAACCCCGGAGGGAAAACCAGTACTGCAGATGAGGAATTATATTAATCTTCAGCAAATCAAGAGATACAAAAGAAACTGCTTGCCTCTCACTGACAAAGCTCCGGAAATATTCTTCACCGGAAATTCTTCTCTCAATTTCTCCTGCTGAAATTCCACTGTTGCTGCCTCCAACGCTATCACTGCGCCCTTGCTATCACTGCAAGACTATTTGCTATCACTGCAAATATTTCTCCAACTTGTGTCTATCAGTCTGTGTTCTCCAAATGCCCAATTACCCCCTTTTAAACTATTCTCATTGGAAAACCAATGGCCAAGATTTAATCTCAATCAATGGCTAAGATTAATTAGACTCTAACAAACCCTAACTAACTGGTTTCTAAAAGTCTCTAGAGGAATCAATTATTTAATTAAATAATTAAATATCTAGACCTAACTAACTTCTATCTAGAAGTCTCAAGAATTAAATACTAATTCTTGGAATTGTAGAAACAACTGTCCGAGCTACAATATTAAATTAACACTCCACTAAGTAATGGTGGAGGGAGGTATCACTCCACCAAGGTGTCTGCCTATCAATTTTTTGTTTGGCACATTAAGCAGTAATGTGTCTAGTGTTGAAGCACCTACGACATCAAAAAGGTAACCCCTCATAATCTAAGATCCGGTTCCAATATTTGACTATGATTTTGAGAGAGATCTCGATTGGAAGATCCTTTGAAATATCTATCTCCACCAATATATGAGCATATGTTGCATGCAAATAATTTGAGGAGCCCTCATCAACATCCAAAATAGTTTCCCAATGAATTTCCCATAGCTTCAAAACAAGAATCAAACCAATATTGGAGTGGAAGATTCAAGAGTCTCACCCAGATTGGAATAATCATGAAAGATTTGGTTGTAGGGTTGAAGGAAGGATACATGAGCTTCAACATGAGCAAATGATATTTACAACTCCATTGATAATTGTGAGGAATAGTGTTGTGATCCCAAACATAATAAAAAACCACCACAAAGAATCCTCGTACATAGGGATAAATTTGGAGATCACCTTCCAAGATAGGGCTCTATGTTTTTTTTATCCATTTATTTAGCTCTAAGAGGCTCGTCCAAAACCCTTTGAACCTCCTGATCATGCATTTTTCTACAAAGAAAGCTTCGTTCTCTATAACTTTGTGTGTGATCTCAACATCCAAGATCACAACGAGGGTGGAGATGGCACAATTGAGAGGAAGAAGCTTCGACTCACCCATGCCCTTGAGACGCATGTCCATTGGCAACCCCGTAGCACCCATGCCTTTCCCACTATGAGGCTACAAACTATGCACAACCCATTCATCGTTATGCAAGGGAAAATACCAAGGGAACCACCCAGAAATAGCACCCAAAATCTCTGCACACTGAACCCTAGTTGAATGACAAAGTTGCACGAGAGTGGCATGATGGAAGTTAATGACCCAAAGCAAAGATTTACTAAAATATTTATTATCAATAATTAGTTTATTAATAGTTTCCTAAATTTGAAGCCTACTACACCCAATTTTTTATTTAATAAAAAATAGTGGGCAAAGTTGAAAATGTAGTTAGCAAAAATAACTTATTAATAACTAATTAAACAAGGAAAATCAAAATTGATTGCAATAGTAATGCCTAAGCAAGTACTAAAAAAAAATTTATTTATTTATTTATTTTGAAACACTTGTCTTAAATTTGTATTAATAGTACTAATAGTAATTTGTGTAGTTAAATTTTTTAAAAATTGGATTGCTATTTATTTGCAACCCCTCATTTTGATTTCAATTATTAGGGTGGTGTCCCATGGGGGGGCTTCATAATCTATTTTGGAGCAAGAGGAGGTGGGAAAAAAATGCCACATATTAATTAGAATATTTTCCTCAACAATCGCAACCCAAGTCGGTGCAAAATAGGTGGGGCTAGAAATTGTCCCACTAGCTTAGGAATTTTTTTTCCACTTGTCAATCATATGTAATATTAAAATTCCCACCAATTAATTTTTTCAATTATTTTATATTTATTTACTATATACAAATGAATATGCAAAATTATAAAATTCATGAGACAACCAACTTTTTAAGCTTAAACTACACTACAAAAATTATTGGGACTACCTACTTTAAAAAACATCTCAATAACATCTACTAATTTTTTTTTCACAAGCCCTCCTCCATGGAATCCCGCCCTTAAACACAATTTAAATAGAGAAAGATTTCAAATTATCTTTTCATATTTGAAAATTTACATGAGAACAAACACTTCTCAACTACATGTATTCATATTGAAGATGAAATCCTAACCTCATTAATTCACAACTATAATAAAAAATAAAATGTATTATTTAATAAATCTTAAAAATCAAATTATAAATTATAATCTTACAAATTCCGCTTGAACCTGATTTGGCTTTAGCTATGATCCCTGAATCCCACCTTGCTCTCAAACTCAGACAAAAACATGAAAAAAAGGCGTGTGAACGAGGAGAATCCAATGCAGAAAAAGCCAAAGGAGGCAATCTAATCGACCCTACTTCTAAACGTGTGACTACCATGGAAAATGGAGTCGCCAGATCTGTAGGCTTGGACCATACCAGCAAGAACCCAACAGTCATGGATGCCTCCACCTCAGACGCCTCTGCACATATTCCAACATCCATTACCATACAAGACAATCAAATAGACGGTAAAACCATTTCCTTTGAACTATTAGATGAATCGCTGAAGTTATTTCTGAATGCAAAGAAAAAAACCATAATTTTGTTTTTCCTCGGAGGCATATCATCAGAACAAGATTTTTTTTAAGTGGGCTTAGAATAACTGGGAACTCAAGGGCTAGGCTATTGAATCCTTTAGGGGTTTGGGTAGGGGGTATGTGGCTTGCACATTTTCTAGCCCCGGTCATGTTCGTGTGGTGCTACAATATGGTTTCTTAGATCATTTGTTAACAGATACTGGTGTGGTGCTACAATATGGTTTCTTAGATCATTTATTAATAGACATGTTATGTGCAAGCCTGGGATCTAGACTTTCACCCATAAGGCGTTTCCAAATCCAGATACCCTATGTGGTTTGAATTTCCTTTTTCTCAACCTAGCCTTTCGCCTCTTCCTGCAAGATATCACGGCTCAACATGGCAGAGTTCTTTGGTGCAAACCTGACAAATGGGCTTACCTTCACTCTCATCCTAGAGCCTGTATCGAAATGGATTTGACTCAATCACTCCCCAACTCTATCAAATTGGTAGGACTTGGTTTTGAATTTGATTAGTGCATAACTATCTTAACAAGTCAAATAGATGCTTTTATTATCGTAGGGAAGGCCACCTCATCTGGGACTGACCCATTCATAAACTTAAGACTCCTCAGACACACTTAGACATCTCCCTTGCTTTTATCCTAAATTCAAATGTTGATCATCAGTATCTTCCTCAACCCTCCCACACATCTCCACCAAACCAACTCAAGGCTCTTCATACCCACAACACTCAACCCTCTCCCTCATCTCCCCCAAATTCCTAGCAACCACACTTCCCTGTAGAAATCAACTCCTTTAAAGTTGCAGTGATTATGCCATGACCTAGAGCCTCCAAACAGATGAAAGAGACCCCTCACCTTGGAAATAATTTGTCTCCTAAATAAGCTCACACCCTCAACCTAGTAGTCCATCTAGAAAAAAATCCCAATCCCCTTCTCAAGAACCTCTTAGTGACAATTCCATTATGGACACCTCTGGTCAGGACCTCATTATGGACTCTCAAAATTGTTTGCCTATGAACCAGTTTAATGTACTTCAGTCTGTTGAGGAAATCCTTCCTGATTCCTCACAATGAAGTACATGATT
The DNA here is from genome assembly GCA_007115665.2 of Sequoiadendron giganteum. NCBI lineage: Eukaryota > Viridiplantae > Streptophyta > Pinopsida > Cupressales > Cupressaceae > Sequoiadendron > Sequoiadendron giganteum. The sequence continues at coordinate 516,964,343 of CM021107.1, forward strand.
CAATCACGGAATGTGCGAGGTCTAACAATTCTTGCTCGAAAGTATCATGTCAAACATTATATTATGAACAATCAATTTGATGTCTTCATGCTGCAAAAAGTGAAAGTTGGTGCAGTCTATCTTGATGTAATCCTTTCCTCCATTTGGCCTAGCGCTCGTTTCTTTCATATACCAAGCACAATTATGGTTATGGTGGTGTTGTTTTGGGCCTTGCTCCTTGGATAGCTAAAAATGTTGCTTTTGGATCTGACCTTGAAAATCATCATGTTTGGACCACTACTCTCATTAATGATATAGTGGTGGGATTTTTCTCTATCTACACTCTTAACTCTCCTATTGGGAGAACTCACCTTTAGCAGTGGCTTCGCAACAATCTTCCCAATGTTGAGTGGGTTTTAGGAGGGGACTTTAACATGGTGGAGAGTCCTTCTGATTGCAATTGGGATGGTTCTTCTCACCTTTCCCAAGCTGAATTTGAAGCTTGGATGTTAACTTGAAACACTATTGGTGTTCATGATCCCCTTGTAGGTAAACTCAATACTTAGTTTCCTCATTGGTTCACATGGAACAACTACAAATAAGGATCCTTAAGGAAGATGAGTCAGCTGGATTGATTTTACTTATCTCCTAGTTGCACCATTCTCCCATAATGTGATGGCCATCTTGTGTCCCTAGACCTCACAACCACTCTCTCTAATCATCTTCTTGTCTTCATCGTTCTTTCCCTCACAAAGTCAACTCCTTCAAATGATCTACCTTATAAGTTGAATGTTTCCCATCTCTGTAACCAAGATTGCATTGATTGTCTCTTGACAATTTGGAACGTTGAACCAAAACCACAACATAATAGTTGGATTAGTTGGTGGGAGAGAACCATTAAGAGGTGTATTATATTCCTTTGGGATTATGGGAGAAGAGCTACTGCAAAACATTGCAGACTAGAGAAATCTCTTAAAGGCCAACTTGAACTCAGTCGCTCATTGTTGGCCTATAATCCTTGTGACATCTCCTTACAACATTCAGTGGCCAATGCTAAAATTATGCTTAGTATATTAGTTGTTTATAAAGGAAAAGGTGCTCAAATACGTGCCCATATTCAATGGAATGAAGATGGAGATCGTGGATCTATATTCTTCTTTCAGTATCTTCAATATAAAAATAAAATTGATCACATAATTGTGATTAAATCTGCTAATGGACACTTGCAATACAACCAATCTGCCATTATGGACACTTTTTATGACCACTTCAAAAATTTATTCATCAATGATTCTGCTAATGACCTTCTCCCCATCCTTGAAGAAAGTATTGCTAGTTGTATCCCACAGCAAATAGACCCTGAACACAGTAAGCTTCTTGACCACCTTGTTACATTAGATGAAATTGATGTTGTTGTCCAATGTTTGGCCCTTGAGAAAAGCCTGAGTCTTGATGGGATTCCCATCAAATTTTATAGATCCCTTTGGTCGTATATTCGAGAGGACTTCTATAATGTTTATCTTGAGGGAATTGAAACTGGAACCCTAGGAAAGACCATTAATCAAGGGTTGATAGAACTCATTCGAAAAGGTGAAGAGGAAGACATTGTTAATGGATGGCGACCAATTACCCTCCTCAACACTTCATACAAAATAATTGCTAAAGTGCTAGCTCGTAGAATTAAGCATATCTCTCAAACGATTGTTCATCCTACAGGTTTCTTGGGAGGAAGATATATCTTAGACAACTTTGTGCTTGCTTGGGAAATGATTGAATGGGCCCAACAAACTGCTCAAGATGCTTTTATTATAAAGCTATACTTTGATAAAGTGTATGAACGAATCCGCTAGCCCTTTTTTCTAAAATGTTAAAATGGCTTGGATTTGGACCTGAAATTTGTGCACATATCAACATGATACATGAGCATCTAGTGGTGTAGGGGCAATATTGCATCACCCAAAAAATGTATTTTCCTTATTTTTTTTAGTTGTTTCGAGTCCCATGATAGCACTTAAGGAGTGTAAGAGAGTTAGGAGTCAGAAAAGGTGAAAAACGATTGCTTACTATTTTTAGTAAGTTAGCCTAAACAAGCTTGTATGGACTCGAAAATTTACCCCAAGGAGCTGAACTAAAAAACATTTTTGATGGCAGAAGAATCATCTCAATACCCTGTACAATTTGGGAGATATTAAAGTTTCCATCTCGAGGAATTTATCTAATGCAGTTTCAAATTCAAATATGAAAACCTTAGAAGCCTTGAAATAGCTCGAAAAGTGGACAAAATGATCTCTTATGGTTTCGGTGTTGTAGATCTCTTCGATAGATTTTCAACGATATATTATAATAGAAAATTGGACACCCAAATCAAAAGTTATAGCCTCGCAAAGTTGGACCACTAAAAAGTGAATTTCATTAAAATATTTTCCTATGCAAGAAATCAAGCAATGGGACTTTTGGTGGCAAAACAAAAGGGAAAGTTACACTTTATAGAACATTCTAGGGCAGTTATTGGGTAAAATAAAAGGGTTAAGTGGAGGTTGTATAAGGTGGCTCCATTAGAGCAAATTGTGGTTTCGAATAATAGAGTTTATTTTCAAAGTTGATTTGGATGTAATGAATCAAGCCCATAAGGTTGCACTAGTACAAAAACAACAATATATGAATTAAAAAATACTAAAAACTACATATAAATGACTGAACATGATCGTGTGACCATTAGTAGTTTATTGCCAGTCATTTATAACATGACCAAATTGATAACTAAACCATTTTTAGTCATTTATTGGTTGTTTTGATTGATCGATTTGGTAGTATATTTAGTCATTAATTGTTGTAATCTGGTCACTTATTTAGTCATTTTTTATTCACTAATATATTTAGTCGTTGATTTAATCATTGATTGTTGTAATCTGGTCATTTATTTAGTCATTTTTTATTCACTGATATATTTAGTTGTTAATTTAGTCATTGATTGTTGTGAACTGGTCACTTATTTAGTCATTTTTATTCATTGATTTTCGTCCATTGGTGGTGTATTTAGTCATTAATTTTAATCATCATTTTGATCAATTTGGTAGTTTATTTAATTGTTTTTGTTCACTGATTTCTGTCAACTGATAGTATATTGATACATTGTTTATTAATTGCATAATCACTATATTTAGTCATATTTATTCATTGATTTCTGTCAGTTAGTAGTATATTTAGTCAATTGGTAGTTTATTTAATTATTTGTGTTCGCTGATTTCTACCTATAAGTGTTGGAAATGAGACAATGCTTTAATTGAGGTTTAAACACATAAAACATAGAAAAACATAATCATTCATTTGCACAAACAGAAACAGCTATTAAGAAGGCAAAATATTAAAATTTTATTGAGAAAACATGTTCTTATAGTAGATACAAGACAAAAATGTGTCTTTGCTTTGAAAAATGTATTTTTACAAAATGTGTTTCTCAGTGTTGTGACTGAGAAAATTGAGTTACAATGGGCCAAGTTGTCTAACAACTAGTACTACTTGATAAATATCAACTATGTCATTTTTTTCAAATATTTTATTGGCCACCATGTGAAGGTCCCTTCTTTCTCTCTCAGACGGACAACTCCATCTATTTTGTCTTCATAAGCAAGGGGTATGTTACTTGTGACCTTTAAACTACTTACGTTTTCATCTCTTGTTCCTTTCAATTTGACTCCATGTACAATAGATAGTAAGTGAATTCGTCCAATGCCCACAACAACACCATCAACCGGATTCAACACCTCAACTTTATCCCCTTCTTGGAGTTTATCAATAAATGTCTACAAAAACAAAAAATAACACATTATATTGAGATATAAAACACACATTATATTATTTTTGATAGTTGTATGTAATGTCTTATGTCTTGAAACAAATCAGTTTTTGTATGTGTTTTTTTATTTTTTTGAATAAAAAAGAAGCAAATTTTTACTCTAAAAAAAAACCTAACCCATTGGGAGGTACAAAAAAATGGAGGGCAAGACTATAATTGTGCTAGACTGTATGAGTACTCCAGAAAGAGACATGGATTGGCAATGAAGTCCCCCCAACTGAGGACCATGACATCCCCAAACAAAATGCACTAATTCATTGTCAAAATCTATGTATTCACTCTATTACAACTAAGCTCTAAGATTCCATATGTAAGTTATATATTCTCCCTTATTTCCATAATCTATGTATAGTAGCTAATTACATTTCACTACTATTCTAACCAACTTCTATCAAATAGGTAATGACTACCCTTATTTACATAATAAAACAACCATTACTTACTTGAATAGTATTTGTTAGAGTAATTGGTTATTTACTTTATTAATTAAACAATATTTGTTTAATTATTTAAAGTTCCCTTTTATTTCTTTTACACTTAAGCTAACATTAGGTGCATAATAATTAATTATTAATGTGCAAGCCTAGGGTTTTCTTTTTTAGGGTTTTTTTTACCTATATGTCATTGAAAACTTTCTTTTGTATTATTATTCTTTTTACACATTGGTGAATACAGAGCTCCACATCTTTGAGCATTTTATTTTTTTCTTTGTTGCTTCTCTTTGCTTCTCCTTGTAACAGGTATTCTTGCTTGCAGAGATCACTGGGCTCCTATGAAGTTGTATTTTCTCAACTCCAACATGGTATCAGAGTTTCAGATTTACAGCTACTTGTTCTTGTTTTGAGAATTTTTGATTTGGAAGCAGATCTGGGGTTTCAACAGTTTGAAGGGTGATTTTTGGTGGATCCGGCATACTTTAGTTTTTGGGTTCACTTTGAGCCCAAACGGACCTCGCTGTTGGATTCATAGCGTCCAAAAACTCTTAAATCGACTATTCATTCGTCGATTTTGGTTACAGTTGATCCAAGAGGCAAAACAAATTTTGCCCTAAGGTCGTACGGCCCCAAGGCATGCCGTCCACAAAAAAATGGCAATTTTTTTTTTGAAAAAATCAAATTTTTAGGGTTCTTAAACCCGCGGCCAATGTTAAACTGGCCCACCATCGGTGAGCCACCCGACGGCCACGGCCAAGCAGCCACCGTCGTGCCACCGGCCAACCACGTTGCTCGCGTGCCACCCGCGAGCCGCCAACCTTTGGAGGGCCACCATAGAGCCACTAGGCCCCTTCAAATTTATTTTTTTACCCTAGTTCACTCAAACGGGCATAACTCGGGCATTTTAACTCGGTTTTTCGAATGGAAATAGGCGTTGGAAAGCTGATTCCGGCACCGATTTGATGGTGTGGGATTTTTTTCAAAATTTTACCAATTTGGTTATTATTTTTTCAGTCAAAGTGGGGTCTTTTTTCTGCACTTCCGGGGCCATAGAAGGTGCAAACGAACTTCGTTTTTCAAAAACGAATAGGCGTTAAAAATATCTCAGCATGCTTTATTCAGATATGTGATATTTTTTTTCAAAATTTTCATCAGATACATGAGAATTTATTTTGAGGTTTTTTCTGCTTATGCATTGCTTCCTCTTTCTTAGTTTGTACTAGGGTTTGGGTTTATCTCTTGTGGGGGGGTGTTTTTTCTCGCTTTCTGTCATTTATATTAGAAAATCAGAACACCAAAACTCTCAAAAAAAAAATCAAACCCTTCTGCATCTTCTATCTATTCTGAAAGATCACATAATAATAAAAAACATAAGCAGGTACAGGTGCAGGGTTTCATGGCAGACTCTTCAGTTGAGTTACTCACATCACACAACTATCACACCTGGAAGTCTCGCATGATGATGCTTCTCAGGTCATGAGGGTTGTGGTCTTGTTTAGATGAGGTTCAACCTCAGTTGCAATGTCCTTTTGAGATTCTTCAACACAGGAACAAGATGGATGAAGTTATGGGTTTTCTATCCATGCATGTTTCAGACAGTCTTTTATTTCACCTTGATGCTTCGCTCACTCCTCGAGACATGTGGTTGAAGTTTGAGACACTTTTTGGGACCATTAATGAGTTTTGAGCATTATAGATTGAGGCAAAGCTGACTTCATTGTTACCTGAATCATTTCCCACTATTGAGGACTTTTTGAACAACTTCAAAACTATCAGCACTATTTTACAGGGTTGTGGCAAGAATAAGTCAGACACAGAGTGCATTTACTTGATCCTTTTGAAGCTTCGTGGTCCATTTCAGATATATGCTTCTTTCTTCTATTCCACCATGTATGGCCTGGGTACTCATTTTACTATTCCTACCTTTGATGTGTTTTGTGAGTGTTTATCTCGTGAGCAGTCACACCTTTCTCAGCTAGATATGCTCTCAGGATCAAAGAACAAAGCATCGATTGCTCAGTCGTCTAAGGAGAAATAGAAGCAGAAACTGAAGTAGAAACCAAAGCCCAAGAAAGATTTTGCAGGCAGTGAGCATTCCTCCAAACCACCTCCTAAGTCTGATTCTAAACCACCACTTAATCCAAAACATAGGAAATCTTCGAAGTCTGGTGAGTCTTCCTCCAAGACTAAGCAGAAATCAGGAGACACTTGCAGCTTCTATGGCAAGGAAGGACATCTAGTTTCCAGGTGTTGGAAATGATTAGAGGCTTTAGAGGAAGCCATGCAGCAGCATAACATCTCCTCACCTCAGTCATCTTCTCCTTCCACAGGGAAAGACCATGCTCTCAGTACTCGAGTATCGACCTATGGGTCCACTTGGATTTTAGATTCTAGTGCTTCTCACCATATGACTCACACTCAGTAGTTGGTCACTTCTCTTGCCTCTTGTGGTACTTCACAGATTGCAGTCGGTGACTCTTCACAACTTTCAGTCTTGGGTTCAGGTTCTGTCTCTTTGGATGGGGGCACTCTACAGGATGTTTTGGTTGTTCGCGACATCTCGATGAACCTCCTGTCCATTTATCAAATTTTCCATTTTTGCTCTGGTAAGACAGTTGAGTTCTCACCACATGACGTGGTTATTCGGGACCTCCATGACTCTGATCTGGTTGTGGCTACTGGGAGTGTTGATACTGCATCTCGTCTTTACAGATTTGATGGATTTGAGCCTTCTGAGGGTATAGGTTCATCTCTTATAGCAGATGCATATTCGGTGAGTAAGCTTTGGCATGAGCGTTTGGGCCATGTCAATTACAGATATCTTCAACAGATGAGTACACAGACACTTTTTCTTGGTCTTCCATAGATTTCTTGCATAGACGGTGTTTTTCATGGTTGTGTGCTTGGGAAGCATCACAGGGATCCCTTTCCGAAGGGAAGAGCCGCTCATGCTTTGGCACCCTTGGAGTTGATTCATAGTGGCCTCATGTCATTTCTCACTCCTTCTTTTTTTGGGGCCAAGTATGTACTCACATTCATTGATGACTTCTCCAGACGCACATGGTTGTACTTTCTTAAGTACGAGTCTGATGTCTTTGATTCCTTTCGAATCTTCAAGACATTTGTAGAGAAGCAATCTGGCCTTTCTATTTGACGGATACGTACAGATAATGGGGGGGAGTATGTGAATCAGGATTTTAGAGATTTTTGCACTGAGCATGGTTTGCAGCATCAGTTTACTATTCCCTACACCCCTCAGCAGAATGGTGTCACTGAGAGAAAGAACAGGACTTTACGGGAGATGGCGAATTGTATGATTCAGTCTAGGTCCATGGATTCATCCTTTTGGGTTGAGGCAGTTAATTGTGCCAACTATATTTAGAATCGGATGCCTCACAAGGCAATTCGACATATGACTCCTGAGGAGGCTTGGTCTCATGACAAGCCTGATATTTCATCATTTTGAGTATTTGGTAGTGAGGCATGGGCATTTATTCCTGATACTCAAAGGAGAGCCATGGAGCGGAAGAGTCGACCCCTCATTTTTGTTGGCTATTGTGAGGATGTTAAGGTGTATAGGTTTTTTGATCTCGATTCCAGAGAGGTCCTGTTTCGACGGGATGTCCAATTTGATGAGCGCCTTCCCACAGTGGATACCCTATCTCCAGTGTCTACTTCACTACCCACTCCTCCCACTACAGCTCTTCAGGATTATGTTGAGGATGATTCTGATGAGGATGATGATGATCCCCCATCTCCACCTCCACTTGCTCCACCTCAGATGCCCAAATGGGCTTGCTTTACTATTGAGGCAGCAAGATCTATGGCAGGTGATCCTTCAAACACTCGTCGCACTCGTTCTCATACTACGGGTTCTAGTCTTTTGATTCATGCTCTTTCAGAGGATCCTCAGAGGTTTTCAGAGGCGATAGGTCACCCTGAGTTGGATAGTGCTATGGAGGAGGAGTATTCTTCTTTGATGAGGAATAGTACTTGGGATCTCTGTCCTCTTCCTAAGGGCAGAAAGATGGTTCGGTGCAGATGGTTGTATCGCACCAAGTATGTTGTTGATGGTTCTATTGATAAGTACAAAGCATGTCTTGTTGCGAACGGTTTCTCCTAGGTTGAGGGTATGATTACTCTGAGACATTTTCCCCTGTCGCCAAGATGAATTCTATTCGCTTTGTACTATCACTTGCAGCTTCTAGGGGATGGCCCATTTTTCAGATGGATGTGAAGTGTGTGTTCTTGCATGGTGATCTATAGGAGGAGATCTATATGGAGCAGCCTTAGGGATTTGTGCAGGATGCTTCTTTGGTTTGCAGACTTCAGCGTTCATTATATGGTCTTAAACAGGCCCCTCGAGCTTGGTATGAGAAGATGGACTCTTTTTTGCTCTCCACTGGTTTCACACGTTGTCATTCTAATCCCACCGTCTATATTCAAAATCTTGAGGGTGAGATCCTAATTATTGTGCTATATTTTGATGATCTCCTCATCACAGGTAGCTCATCCTCTATGATTCAACATGCTCAACAAGCTTTGATGGAGCAGTTTGAGATGATAGATCTCGTTCTTCTGCACTATTTTCTTGGTCTTCAGGTGATTCAGTCTTCTGATGGGATCTCCATTTACCATCAGAAGTATGCTCTTGATATGCTTTAGCGCTTTGGCGTGCTTGATTGCAAGCCTACCCCCACAACTTTTTAGTCAGGGGTTGTTTTGACTAATACTTGCCCCACTCCTTCAGTATATTCTACACTTTACAAGTAGTTGGTTGGCAGTTTGTTGTACCTGACTCACACTCGTCCTGATCTTTCCTTTGTAGTTGGCCTTGTCTCTCGATTCTCCCATGATCCTTATGAGAGTCATTGGCAAGATGCCAAATGTATTTTGAGGTACATTCAGGGCACCATTTCTTATGGCATTCACTACACATTAGGGGATCCTCACACTGTTGGCTACACTGACTCAGATTGGGCTGGTGATGTCAATGATTGGAAGTCTACTTCTGGCTTTGTTTTCTGTCTTGGCTCTGGTCCTATCACATGGTCTTGTAAGAAGCAGACTGCTCATGCATTATCATCTACAGAGGCTGAGTACTGAGCTGTTGTACTCGCTAGTCAGGAGATTTTATGGCTTCGACAGTTGATGACTGAGTTTGGTTTTCCTCCTGATAGTCCCACTATTCTTTGGTGTGACAATCAAAGTGCTATACACATTTCTAACAACCCGGTGGAGCATCAGCGGACGAAGCACATTGAGCTTCATATGCATTTCATCAGACAGTTTATTCAGGATGGTTCTCTCATCTTGGAGTATATTCCCACTACCAAGTAGGTTGCAGACATCCTCACGAAGCCTTTTGCATCGCCGCGCTATCTTCAGTTGCACTTTATGCTTGGGGTGAAGGAAGTTGTCCTTGGGAGGTATTTATGAGGCCTTCCTTCCTTCATGTTTCTTTCAGCATGTTCTTCTATCTCTTTTTGAAGAGGAGTTTTTTCCCACTGGGTTTTCTCCTTTTCTCCGTTTCATAGAGATTTCCTTGTACTTGGGTACCTGATCTAGCCTTGTTGCCGGGACCCATTTTTTTTGCTTTCAGTAGCTTCTTCTAGGTTTTAGCTTCTCCCTAAGTCTAGCTTAAGGGGGGGTGTTAGAGTAATTGGTTATTTACTTTATTAATTAAACAATATTTGTTTAATTATTTAAAGTTCCCTTTTATCTCTTTTACACTTAAGCTAACATTAGGTGCATAATAATTAATTATTAATGTGCAAGCCTAGGGTTTTCCTTTTTAAGGTTTCTTTGACCTATATGTCGCTGAAAACTTTCTTTTGTATTATTATTATTTTTACACATTGGTGAATACAGAGCTCCACATCTTTGAGCATTTTATTGTTTTCTTTGTTGCTTCTCTTTGCTTCTCCTTGTAACAAGTATTCTTGCTTCCAGAGATCACTGAGATCCTATGAAGTTGTATTTTCTCAACTCCAACAGTATTTACTTGCATGTGGTTTCATAGCACTCACCTCGAGTTCAACACAACTACCACTATGAATATCTTGTGCATGCTCGTCGAGTTCATCATCATAATCACTATCAACGTCATTGCAGACATTAAGTTGTACAGCTTTGCAGAGATTTTTATTGACAAATCCTTTTTTATTTTCGTTATGCTTTCATATAATTGCTCTGCATCATGTGGTTTAATCATCATGCAAAAATTAATATAAGTCAAGTAAAGAATGCAAAAGCTATAATTTTTTGTCCAAAAGAAAATTTTAAGCATGAAGAATAACAAAACATTAGGACAGATTAACTTACAACTTAAAGAATGCAAAAGCTATAATTTTTTGTCCAAAAGAACATTTTAAGCATGAAAAATGAAAAAACATTACGATAGATAACTGACAACTATTATATTAATTACCTCAACTTTAGGAGAACCAAGACGACTATGCTACGCATTCGTGTCCACTTCATTATGATCACTATCAATATCGACAGATCTATTGACATCATGAAGGCATTTTTTTTTTCATATTGCTTTGATAGAATTGCTTTGCATGTGGTTTAACCATCATGCAACAAAATATACAAAGCATTCAATAGTCAAGTAAAGAATGCAAGCTATAAATTTGTCCAAAAGAACATTTTTTGGATCACTCCAACAATAAAAAGTTTGGGTTGGATTCTCCTACGCTCATATTTCAATAATCTTCATATTAAGAGGAATTTGTATACAAAATTTCCAAACAAGAAATGAGATCAATAGAGCCTCTTACCTCATCTAAATCCATGGATTTATGCCCATTCCATGCAAAAACTATAGGGTTAACGAAGACAACCAACTCTAAAACTTGTTGAGTGAGACTGAATATGCAACTCATTACCTTTTGGTACCCTAGTTCATTTGAGTTGACATGATCTACATAGGCTCCTAGTAGGCATTCAACAAATGGCTATTAAATCTCTATTCACAAACTAGATTTCCACTTCATCCTACTCTTAGATTTACTAGGATCTAATGTTGTCATATAATTGACAATATCTTCTGCACTTTCTTCTCTATTATTGTTTTCCACCTAAAATACAATGTCAATTTCAACATATAGTCAGTTCAATAAAAAAATCAAAATAAATAACACAATGTAAATTGAACCAACAAGCCACACTTACTACAAATTTGTCCATTTTGGCGTGCAACCCGCCTCGGCCAAATGTATATCTAGCCCTCACATTATCTCTTTCTCTCTTGCCTCTTTTACTCTTTGCCAAATATTCTTCAAAATGCATAATTTCTTTCAATGCATCCCACTGTTTGGGAGATAGAGTGGAGTCTAACCTCTCTTTTCCCTCCATGATTTTTTTTTTGCAATTGTATCTAAAATTTTTCATCAAAATTCTCATCTTTTACTGATAATATTTTCTAGAGATTTGTCCACTAGTAGTCTCAAAAGCATTTTCCATTTTTTGTATAACTTTTATCACCTAAATACGCAACCTTGCGAAGTTGTAGAACTTATCTTACTTTATCTTCCTTTTTATTTTTTCAAAACACTTTTTCCCTTAACTTCTATGAGACACTTTTAAAATAAAAATATAATTAAAATTCCTTTCAAAACTTTTTGTTTTTGTTAACATCACTTGCACTCTATATTATAAGTCTTGTGACAACTTATAACAATAACTTTAACATAAAGAGTTTTGCAACACTATTGGTGGCCTATCGAAGATGTTTGCTTGCTAAACATGGTGACCAGCTACCTTATTAAATCCATTGGGCATAGGATTCATGAAAGAACTTGAGAACAAACCAAAAAATAAGATCTTGTACACTAGTGTAGCACTTCAAAACAACATTTGACACCCTCCAACTTATTCAACTATCTAAGAAGACTCAAAACATGACTGAAAATAACTGACCAACTGTGCATCAACACTTGGAAGAATGGAAAGATGCCTAAAACCTATGTGAAACAACACTTATTGACTCAAATAACCTAACCTAATATGTACAAAAGACTAATCATACCTAAAAAATAATGTTTAAGGTGAATCCCATTGATAGGGATTGGCGCTTCTTCACGTTCCATGTTGGACAATTGAAAATTATTATGTTGTTTACATTCAAAAATGATGTACGGTCCACTCCACATTGCATCAAACTTCATGTGTTTTCCGTGTCCGCTCTTAAGTTCATTTCATTTGATAATAACATCACCTTCTTTGAACACTCTAGGGATTGCCCCCTTGGAAAATGTTCTCTTTACCTGATTTTGATGCAATTCCATTGTCTCCATTGCTTTATTTCTAATTTCTTCTAACTCTAACAGCTGTGCATACCTGATTTCCATTGGGTCTTCCACCTCTAACATTTCCACTGATTAACCAACTCAAGAGTTGGAAGTTCAACTGACAAGGGTAGCCTTTCTTCTTTTCTATATACCAACATATAAGGAGAGTTGCCAAAGGACCTTTTAGGTGTGATTCTATCCACCGATAGAGTATATTTTAACTTGGTGTGCCAAGTTCTTTGGTTATCTTCCATAGTCCTCTTGATGATCCTTATTAAATTCTTATTTGTTGACTCAGCCAAACCATTACCTTGAGAATAATATTTTGAAAAATTACTCAAGTAAACACCATTCTTAACATCCCATTCACTCAAATTTATACCCACAAAATCCAAGTCATTATCAAAAATAATGGAATTAGGGACACCGAACCTTGTCACCAAATCTTCATAAAAACTTAGGACAACACTTTCATTGGCTTCTTTCAATGCCACAACTTTCATCCACCTAGTGAAATAATAAGTGGCAGTAAGAACACACTTGTAACCTGTAGTATAGTAAAATGCATACCCTTGCATTTTCACACTTGTTTGGGCCTATCTTGTTTTATTTATCCTTCTTTATGGCTTAATTGGTCCTATTTTATGTCCACAAGCCCTATGAATGACATATTTTTCTAGTTAATCTTGACATTCTCCAAAGCATATGTGATCTCCTAATGCCTTTGATTGGTGTGTCCCTAATTTTTGGTCAAGACTAAAATGCCAAAGGGCGTCTTTGTCCCCCTGAGGTCCTGGGACCCTAATTTTGAGGCATCTATTTTGGGCCCCTTTTTGGTGTTTGTTCCTCAAGTTTCATCAATTGGGACGAAGATGCCACCTAGGGCGTCTTAGTCCTACTTGAGTCATTTTCAGGATTTAATTTCAAATCTTGGCAGGATTTAACCTCCTTTATTCTTTGAATTCATATGTCGGCTTGGTGTGATATGATTTCAGGATATTAAGCATGAACAAGTATAAATACAAGATTCATTCATTCATTTTCATCCTAGCAACTTGAGTATTCATTCCTAAGGAAAATTTATGAGATCAAGAGAATTCAAGAGCAAATCATCAAGCATTTGGAGCCATCGTCAAGTTTTAAGCATCATGTCAAAGATTGTTCTTGCATCATGTGTGTTGTTGTGCTAACATTCGTGATGTAGGGTTTTGATCTAAGCAAGAAAGCATTTCAAGATCCATGTCCATTGTAGCCATTACACACAAGTTTGTAGCATTTGCAAGGGTTTGGTGAGTTGTAGCATTGCATGTTGTTCATTCACCATTTCCTTCCTCATTTCTATTTCATTTCAAGGTTTAATTACCAACAAGGGGTTTGACCAAGGAAAACCCCCATTCACTAACAATCAACAAGTTTTTCCATCTTGTCCATTTGTGTTTGCAAATCTAGGTTGAAGACTTGAAGATCACTTGGAGTGCAAAGTTGTCAAAGTTGAAAAGTTCCATTTTCAAAGTTGTCATCTTCATGGAAACTCATCTACAGGTCAAATTCGACTTTTTAAGAACTTGAGATCTAAGGAGAAGCAATTGTAGATTTGAGAGCTCAAAACCACATTCACACTTTTCAGAAATTTAGATCATGACTAAGACCAGAGTAAAGGCATCTTAGTCCTCCAAGTGGAATCTTTCAGAAATTCTTTGAGATTATATTTTGTTATCTAAAGATTTTGTGTTTGCCCCGAAAAATAGCAGCGAGACTAAGATGGGAGTAAAGGCGTCTTAGTCCTCCAGGGCATATTTTGGCAGACTGTTTACACTTCCAGAATCTTATTGGAATCTCTAGGTTTTTTAGGTACACATACCCTAACTTGGAGTTGTTCATTTTCAGTATTTATAAGCTTTATTTTGCTCATTTTGAGTGTTTTGCATATCATAGTGTGTTTTCAAACATTATCTTTTCCAAGCATTTTCTTGGTGGTGAACCGAGATAAATATGATAGGACAACCCCTCCTAAGTCCTCCTAGTTGTGTATTGACTCACCTTGAGAGGTTGATAGTCAATCCTATTAGGGTTCTTAGGACATATTCAAGTGAACAAGGTAAAATAGGAGGAAAAGGTACCCCCTTTCATCTTCCCATTTTCCCTATTGTTCATTTTGGTGAACCTAAATTTGTTTGAGCATTATTCCTTTTCTATTTTGGAGTCCTTTAGAGTCCTAGATCTAGATTGCATTCATTACATTGTGCATCTAGGGTTCTTGCATCTTGCATTAGTGAAATTGCGTTTAGGGTTTCCTATCTTTGCATTAGTGAAAGTGCACACAGGTTGTTTTCCTTTCTTGCATCATTACATTTCATTGAAAAACTAAAAAGTGCATTGTTCATCCTCTTAATTGCATTTAGAAACATTATTCTTGCATTGAAAATTGAAAAACTGCATTTCAAAGTTTTACATTCAATTGCTTGTTAGTCATTGCTTTTCTTTGCATATGTTTGCATCATTTTTTGTTTCCAAACATTAGGTCCCTGGGTTGGCAACCTGAGAAAGTTGTTTTCAAGCCAAATTTTGTTGTTTCTCTCAGAAAAAACTCTGTTGGGAGTAAAAGGCCCTTCCTGACGTCTTAGTCCCTCTCAACTTTTTTTGCTCAGAATCATCTCCCTGTTGTTTGCTTCCTGTTTCAACCTCTGGAATTGCCAGATCTCATCAGGAGGACTAAAATGCCCTTACTGGCATCTTAGTCCCTGTTGACTTTGACTCTCCATTTTTCAGGGTTTGAAATTGTTGTTTTGTGTTTCTATGGACTGCTTTTAGTTTGTTGTTTCAGTTTCTAGAATTGTTGTTATTCCAATTTATTTCATTTCAAGCATAATTGCAAGCATAGGAGCGTGATCCCACAATACTAGTTTACAATTTTTGGCCAAACTAGACACTGAACTGATTTTTTCTAACTAAATCTTCACTTTCAGAAACCTATAGCGGCTAAACCATGAGGAATTTGAAGATTGTAATGTCCCCTTTTTAGTGATGACCTTGTTGTGGACTGATAGCCTATTTCGGGAAATCTGTAGGCTATTCAGATAAGCAAAGTAGGATTTCAAGTGTTTCCTGCTCAGCTTGGCCTTCTGTGGTTTTGATCTAAACTTACTATTTTTAGCATTGGCTATTTTTAGTAAGTCTTTTTTTGGTAGTATCTTCATTAGCAGTATTGTTCAGATCATTATCCAAATCATGGTAATCTATCAATTTCCAGTTTGGTGTTGGCTTTCTCATTGGACTAACTTTTATACTTAGTTAAAATTGTGTTTTGAAGTTTTACCCCACACCCAGCTTAATGAATTCAAGTTGTTTTTAAGTTGGGGCCATAAAGTGGATACATTTAATATTTTATTAAATGTTTTATTTCTTGTCAAAGTGGGACGACTTGGATAGGAGAATGAAGAGTTTAAATATTATATTTTAAAAAGGTTTTTTTTGGAGATGGGCATCCCTTTTGGGAAGTTGAAGAGCTTTCTTTTGGAGTTACATTTGATTCATCTCCTTTTGTGAAGCTTATATATTGGTGTCTTTCTCATTCATTATTATGCTTGAATTTTGAAAAGTAAAGTTATGTTGTTGGTTTGAAATCCAAAACCTGGCTAAGGGGAAGCTTAGCATTTGCCAATCCATCCTTCGGGCCTGAAACTATGGCTTCCTAGGTGGGTCTATGAGATTGTACTTCACATTAGACTATAGATGGAGCTTCAATTATGATGTTATTGAACAAGTTGTTTTTGTATAACCTATTTTTGAGTTGTCAGATTGCTCATGGCAGAAGTGAATTTTTTATCACTGCTTCACCTCTGATTTTTCAATCGTTCTGGTTACTGGCCCATGTTGTTCTATTGTGGAGGGCACCGCCTTTTGCAAGTTTGCTGATTTTTTAGTTGAGTTTCTAATTTTTGGGAGAAGGTCGACCCTTCTTGGAGGTCGTACCATTCTGCCTGGTTGCATTGGGATTCATGCCACTAATAGGTGAGAGTTTGAAGGTGTCTATATGTTGTTTTTTGGATGCCTTTGTTCTAGGATTCATCTGCATTCAATTTCACGTCAAACGGATTTCGTATGGTGGAGATATGAACATTTTGGTGAATCTATTCATTGTTGGTATGATTTTTTGTACCTTTTGTTTCTGATCAGATTAGTTAAATTTTGATAATATGCCGATTTGAGCTTTAATTCCATATCTATTCATGTTGTAAGAGTTAGAGGAAGTGTTACTCTAGCCATCGATTGTTTTTGGAAGCTTATCTTTGTTATATTGTAGTTGTATGTCATTTTTTTGTAGGTTGATTAGTAGTACTAATAGTTGTTGTTTATATTGCTGCAATTTTAGTTTATTTTATACTCCCACGATTGAGTGGTCAAGTTCAAAAAATAATATTTCATTAATGTTGTATTCCCCCCATGAAATAAGTGGTTGTGAGGACTGTATACCCCCCACTGTTCAAGTGGAAGTGTGGTTACATGGCTGGCTTTTTGCCTTAATAATTTGTAATAATCTCACCCACTGAATAAGTGGCGTATTCCCACCGCTTGTGGATGCCTTCTTAGCAAATGAATTGTATTTTCAGTTCTAATTTTTCCTATCGATTCCCAAACCATATGCTATCACCTCGCCCATACTGGGATCTTGGTGAACATTCTTGGTGAGGGTTACTTTATGAGTAGATTTGGATTTGTAGCTAATGCTAATCAGTGTTTGGATGCTAGTTTATTGTGTTGAAAATCCAAAAAAACTAAGGGGGTACATTTCAGTGGTATCAGAGCCTGTTTTCCTGTCGTCTTGTTTGTCCAGTGCTTTAGAGACAGATGAGTGATAGAGAATTCCATTGCTACACTAGAGGAAACAGAGTTCAATTTTAGCTTTCTGAGATTGATACTTTTTCAGAGGTTTTAAGAAATGAAGAAACATCAGTTGACAGTATGGCTGACAAGGGTAAGGGACCAGCCAATGAGACTAAAGATGACAATGATTCTAGAGTAGAATTTTTTTTTGATGCAATGTTGGATATGATGTCAAGATTACTTGCAAGAATGGATCAGCAAGTGATCACAACCCAGCTGAAACAGGGATCAGATTCTAGTGGTTCTAATTCGGAACCAAGAGGGAGAACAGTTGGGTAACATGTTTCCAATTCATGGGAATCAACCCCTTGACCTATCCTTCCTTCTTTCACTCTTAGGGAGGAAGCATCAGCCAAGCCTGAAGTCCCCATGGTGGATGAAGTGAGACAAAGTTACATGGATTATGTCTCTCTTCCATATCAAATCAGAGAGAATTTGACATTTGATCAGTATATGAATCAAAATAAAGGAAGAGGAGGAAAAAAGGATTTTTGAGCTCCTATGGGTCCCAAAATGGACTACCAACAAGCACTTGCCAAATTCACCTTGGCACACTATGATGGAAGTGACAAGTGCACAACTTATTCATGGGTCCAGAAGCTAGACAATTACCTATCATTTAGGCCTATGCCAAAAGAAGATGCCATCAAATTCGCAACATTGCATTTGGATGGATCTGCACACGAGTGGTGGTACCATGGTTTGGTCACTCTTGGCCATAACCTCATTCATACATATGAAGAATTTACCAACAAGTTGATCGAAAGGTTTGATACCAAGGATCCATAAATCAAGTTTCATGAGCTTGCTCAATTGAAACAACATGGCTCATTGGACTCTTACATTATTGAATTTCAAAGAATTTATGTGATGGTTCCCAACATCACTGAGAGGAGGCTTGTTGTGCTCTTTTCTACATGTCTTATGGAGCCATTGAAAGGGTGGGTTAAAGCATTTGATCCACCGAGTCTTGAGGAATCAAAAAGGAAAGATAGAAGCATGGAATTGGCTGCTCCAAGGCCTAAGTTTTCTTCAAAACCCCTTGTTCACAAAAAGGAAAAGAAACATTTTCCTCTTCCATCCAAAAAATTCCCACCTAAGATGGATGAAGATTTGTGAGAGAAGTTAAGAAAAGAGGGGGTTTGTTACACATGTTGTGAACCATGGTCTAGAGGGCATAGATGTTATGGTAAAGGTCTTTCACATCACATGGGAGCTTATTTTGATTATGAATCAAAATCTGATTTTCCAAAATAGCAATATGAATATGAGTACAGTGATGATGAGAGAGTACCAGATGAACCTAAAAGAGGACAAGGAAGTGGAGATACATTTTCTCAATTAAATTTTTTTCAGAAGAATGAATCTTTTAGAGTTCGTGGTATGCTTTTGGGCAGAGAATGGTTGCTCTCATTGATACTGGAGCAACGCATAACTTCATTGATGAAGGGCTAGTTGCAAGAAGAGGACTTAAGACTAAATAATTTGAAGGATTCAAATTTATGGTGGCAGATGGTTTCACAATTTCTTGCAACCGAAAGATCCCCAATCTGTCCATGCAAAATGGAACCTATGAAGTCAAAGATGATTTTTATATTGTAGGTATTGGAGAAACAAATGTTGTGCTTGAAATTCGATGGTTGTGATATCTTGGAGAGATTAATTTGAACTTGCAAACCATGGAGTTGAAGTTCCAAGAGAAGGAAAAATGGTGGTGTTAAGAGGATTGTCAAATGGAGGTCCTCGAATTGTATCTTTCAAAAGAATGGAGAAGTTGATTCGGCATGATCATGTTGAATGGGCAATTGAATGTTTGATTTTACCATCCATTCCAATGGAGGACAAAAGACACTACCATCCTCATGTTTAGTCTTTTATCACAAAGAGGAGTAAAGTGTTTGGCAGTATACCTCCTAAAAGACCACCAAAAAGGGGGGTTGAACATATTATTGACCTTGAAGATGGGGCTAAACTGGTTATCACTACTCCCTACTAGTATCCCAAGAAGCAGAAGGATGAAATTGAAAAGGCCATCAAAGAGCTTTTGGAGATGGGTCATATCCGTCCAAGAAAAATCCCTTTTGCTTCAGTTGTAGTTCTTGTAAAAAAGAAAGATGGTACCATGCGCATGTGTGTTGATTACCATGTGTTAAATAAGAAAACTATCAAGAATAGATACCCTATTCCTAGAATTGATGAGCTTCTTGATGAGATCCATGGTGCAATGTATTTTTCAAAGATTGATCTCAAATATGGGTACCATCAAATCCGAATGAGGGAATCAGACATTAAGAAAACTGCCTTTCGATGTCATTTTAGGAAATATGAATTTATAGTCATTTCATTTGGTTTGACTAATGCTCCATCAACCTTTCAGTCTTGCATGAACAAAATCTTCTAGAAACAGATGAGGAAATTTGTGTTGATCTTCTTCAATGATATTCTCATCTACAACAAGTCTTGGGAGGAGCATCTTAAGCACTTAGATGAGGTGCTTAGTATTCTTGATTTAGAATGCCTCTATGCCAACGAATCAAAGTGTGAATTTGGGTTGATAGAACTACTCTACCTTGGCCATATAATCAGCTCTAAGGGAGTTAGAGTTGATCGAGATAAAATCAAGGCAGTCTTGGATTGGCCTCCACCTAAGAATTTGACACATATGAAGGGATTCTTAGGACTGTGGATTCTACTGAAGGTTTTTCAAAGGGTACTCTCACATGGCTGCTCCATTGACCGACCTCACTAAAAAGGGGGCATGCGCATGCTCTCAAAATTCTCAAGTGGTTTTTGATAAGTTCAAATAGATCATGAGCTCGTGTCCTGTTTTGGCCTTACCTGACTTCTCCAAAACTTTTGAGTTGCAGTGTGACACTTCAGGAGAAGGGATTGGAGTTGTTCTCATGCAAGACAAGCATCCCATTGTCTTCGAAAGCAAAAAATTAAGAGGAGCTAAAAGGAATTATTCAATTTATGACAAAGAAATGCTTGCAATCATGCACACATTAGCCAAGTTCAGATAGTACTTGGTTGGGAGTAAATTCATTGTTAAGACTAATCATAACAGTCTTAAAAATTTCTTGCATCAGAAGGATTTGAACAAGAGGCAACATAAATGGGTGAGTAAGCTACAAGCTTGCAACTTTGACATTGAATACATCAAAGGAAAAAATAGCATAGTTTTTGATGCATTGTCAAGGAAGCCTCATTTGTGCTCCTTATCTGATATTTTTGCAAAATGGAAGGAGCAAATTTTAGTTGATTATGCTAAAAAATCTTTTGCAACTAGCATTGTTGAAGGCACTTTGCAGGATGATAGATACAAGTTGGTTGAAGGGCTAATCTACTATATAGATAGAATCTTTTTGACATCAGATTCTACGTTGAAAAAGGAGGTTCTACAATCATTTCATGGCATACCTCTTGCTGGTCACCAAGGATTCTTCAAGACTTACAAGCAAATCCGTGAAATATTTTCATGGAAGGGATTAAAAAATGAAGTTTTGAATTATGTAAGAGAATGTCATGTATGTCAAGTAAATAAAAATGAGCATATTTTTCTTGCTAGTTACTTGCAGACGTTACCTATTCCGAATCAGAAATGGGAGAGTATTTGCATGGATTTTATTACAGGGTTGCCAAAGGTGCAAGGGAGGGATTGTATCTTTGTTGTGGTTGATAGATTGACCAATTTTTCTCATTTCTTGGCCATTACCAACACTTTTACAACAACACAAGTTCATGATTTGTTCTTCCATGAGTTGTTTTGTTTGCATGGACTCCCAAAAAATATTGTAAGTGATAGGGATAGTAAATTTTTTAGCACCTTTTGGCAAGAGTTGTTTAAATTGTGTGGTACATTTCTTACCCCAAGCACTAGTTATCACCCTCAAATTGATGGTCAAACTAAAATTGTCAACAAATGGTTAGAGGGTTATCTCAAGAATTATGTCTCAAGACAACAAAAAGCGTGGGTGAGATGGCTCCATTTGGGTGAATATTGTTACAATTCATCCTATCATATGTCCATCAGAATTTCTCCCTTCATGGCTTTCTATGGATATGAAGCTCTAAGCTTTGTTGATCTTTTTTTTGGTGATTGTAGAGCTCCACAGTAAAAGGACAAGTTGCAACAAAGTCAAGACATTCTCAAATCATTGAGAGACAATATCCATCATGCTCAGAATCAACAGAAATTGTATGTTGACCAGTAGTGTATTGAGTGGTCTTTTGAGGTTGGTAACTTGGTTTATTTGAGGGTCCAACCTTGTAGGCAGTCTACTCTCAAGAAGAGTGGTGCTGAAAAACATAAGCCACATTTTTATGGGCCTTTCAAGGTCATCAGAAAAGTGGGAGAAGTGTCTTATAAGTTAGAATTACCATCGAGCAACAAGGTGCACAATGTGTTTCATGTTTCCAGACTCAAGAAGGCTCTTGGTCATAATGTTGTTGCATCAAAAAAATTGCCTTCGTTGGATGAGGAAGGACAACTTATTTTGATTCCCGAGGCAATTATTGATTTTAGAGAACACTCTTTGAGGAAGAGTTCAATCAAAGAGTACTTGGTTAAATGGAAGAACTTGCCAATTGATGATGCTACATGGGAGAATGAGCAGATTTTGCAACATCCTGATTTGCAATTGCTTGGGGACACGTAATTCTGGGAAGAGCGGGTTGTAATGTCCCCTTTTCAATGATGACCTTGTTGTGGACTGATAGCCTATTTCCAAAAATCTGTAGGCTATTCAGATAAGCAAAGTAGGATTTCCAATGTTTCCTACTCAGCTTGGCCTTTTGTGGTTTTGATGTAAACTTACTATTTTTAGCATTGGCTATTTCTAGTAAGTCTTTTTTTGGCAGTATCTTTATCAGCAGTATTGTTTAGATCATTATCCAAATCATGGCAATCTATCAGTTTCCAGTTTGGTGTTGGCTTTCTCATTGGACTAACTTTTATACTTAGTTAAAATTGTGTTTTGAAGTTTTACCCCACGCCTAGCTTAATGACTTCAAGTTGTTTTTAATTTGGGGCCATAAAGTGGATACATTTAATATTTTATTAAATGTTTTATTTCTTATCAAAGTGGGACGACTTGGAGAGGAGAATGAAGAGTTCAAATATTATATTTTAAAAAGGTTTTTTTTGGAGATGGGCGTCCCTTTTGGGAAGTTGAAGAGTTTTCTTTTGGAGTTAGAGTTGATTCATCTCCTTTTGTGAAGCTTATATATTGGTGCCTTGCTCATTCATTCTTATGCTTGAATTTTGAAAAGTAAAGTTATGTTTCTTGTTTGAAATCCAAAACCTGGCTAAGGGGAAGCTTATCATTTGGCAATCCATCCTTCAAGCCTTAAACTATGGCTTCCTAGGTGGGTCTATGAGACTGTACTACACACTAGAGTGCAGATGGAGCTTCAATTCTGATGTTTTTGAACAGGTTGTTGTTGTATAACCTATTTTTGAGTTGTTGGTTTGCTCATGGCTGAAGCGAATTTCTGATCACTGCTTCACCTCTAATTTTTCTATCATTCTGGGTACTGGCCCATGATATTCTACTGTGGAGGGTGCCCCTTTCTACAAGTTTGCAGATTTTTTAGTTGAGTTTCTAATTTTTGGGAGAAGGTCGACCCTTCTTGGAGGTCGTGCCATTATGCCTACTTGCATTGGGATCTATGCCACTGACAGGTGCGAGTTTGAAGGTGTTTATCTATTATGTTTTGGATGCCTCTATTCTAGGATTCATCTGCATTCAGTTTCACATCAAACAAATTATGTTTTGTGGAGATATGAACATTTTGGTGAATCTCTTCATTGCTGGTCTGATTTTTTGTACCTTTTGTTTCTAATCAGATTAGTTAAATTTTGATAATATGTTGATTTGAGCTTGAATTCCATATCTATTCATGTTGTAAGAGTTAGAGGAAGTGTTACTCTAACCATCGATTATTTTTGGAAGCTTATCTTTGTTATATTGCAGGTGTATGCCATTTGTTTGTAAGTTGATTAGTAGTACTAACAGTTGTTTACATTGCTGTAATTTTAGTTTATTTTATACTCCCACGATTGAGTGGTCGAGTTCAATAAATAATCTTTCATTAATGTTGTATTCCCCCCATGAAATAAGTGGTTGTGAGGATTGTATACCCCCCACTGTTCAAGTGGAAGTGTGACTACATGGTTGGCTTGCCACCTTAATAATTTGTAATAATCTCACCCACTGAATAAGTGGAGTATTCCCACCGCTTGTGGATGCATGCTTAGTAGATGAATTGTATTTTCAGTTCTGATTTTTCCTAACGATCCCCAAACCATATGTTATCACCTCGCCCATACTGGGATCTTGGTGAACATTCTTGGTGAGGGTTACTTTATGAGCATATTTGGATTTTTAGCTAACGCTAATCAGTGTTTGGATGTTGGTTTATTGTGTTGAAAATCTGAAAAAAACTAAGGGGGTACATTTCAAAGATGATGCAAACAAGTGATTTGTGACATTTTTTCTGTAGATTCTAAATTATTATTTTTCAAAAAAATTGGAATCAAATTGCACTTATTTTTCCATCTCCTTCGAAAACTAGTTTTTTTCAGTAAACGCCATTTTTAAGGAGTGATTCTCACCGTATAATACATAATTTTTTTTCCATTAAGGACAAAATTCTATTTTTTTCAAATTTATATTTGTAACTACGATATCTAGCACTTCCAATTTGTTTCATAGTGTTTTATTGAATATTTTTTCCTTAATCAAGTTTTGAAGTCAAACCAATTAAAATTCAGACATAGGCGAACCGTACAACACATAACTTTTTTGTATGTATCAAAATTCTATTTTTTTTGTTGGATCAAGGACTTCAATATCTAGTGCATTCATATTTTAAAAAAAAAAATTGATAATCTTCTATTTTTCCAAATGTGCAGAACAAAGAGCTTGATTTTCGATGAAAAACCTACATTCACAAGAAATATTAAATAAATATAATAATAAAATTAAAATTATTTAAAATTATACTTTTTGGAAAGCTTATAATAAGGACTACATATGTACAAAAAATAAATTTTAAATGAGTTCATTTGATCCCCCAAAAAGGTAAATCAAAAGTGGTTTTTTATCAGCATTTTGATAGGTGTAAAGGAGACTCCATTATAGGTATGGTTTAATACTAGTGAGGTTCTATCCAATGGGGTTTGATCTAAGGTGGTTTGATCAAACCCTATTCAATTGGAATCCTTAAAATGGAACTTTTTAAGGCTTAAATCATTATATTTTCTAAAAATATGTGATTTCAACAAAAATCACACTCTCCTAGAAATTGTAAACCAACATTGTCGGATCACCTAGGAGATTGTTTTCACAACATTTTATGTAGTTTATTCCTTGTATGAGCTATATTACTTGGTTTCTTATTGCTAATACTATGGTTAGATGAAGTGTGAGACTCATGGCATCCCGCGATAAAACACTCATTTTGGATCTTGGGTTATCAAGCTCTCTTACTTCCGGTATTGGCACTAGTTCACTAGGTATGGACCATACCTTTGACACCTCCTTTTCCATTCCTACCTTACCTACAATTGTTATGCCAAGTTTTCAAATAATGGTGATCATATTCCTCAAGAAAACATAATGAAAATGCATGAAGACCTAGCCCATTTAAAAGATAGTGTGAGTATTGAAAAACATTTCCAACACTATTATACCTGCCATATATAGTATTCACTGCATGATGGAAAGTGATAAAGGACTAGAAGTTGTGCATATCCTAGCTCATATCTTTGGAAAAAATATTCCTTCCACCACTAATGATATTCAAACCTCAAACAATGTGCGAGGAAATCAAACTCCTCCCTCCTCAACCATAGCATCCATTCCCACCTACACTTGGCCCCACAGTTGTCATTGCACCAAAAGATCAACCTATTAATGTCTGATACAACTACTAGAGTTAACGGATCCATGGGAGGCAGTTAGTCCATGTCATGAATCTTGAGGGGAGCATTAACCATCTGCCAACAAACTCCCCCTCAACGTTACCCGAGGGGATTCAAACCTCACACCTTTGACTTTGATACCAATTTTTGGCCCCACAACTACCATTGCACCAAAAGATTGACATGTTAATGCCTGATACAACTACCAGAGTTAACAAATCCACGGGAGGTGGTTAGTCCATGTCACGAATCCCGAGGGGAGCATTGACCATTTTCCAACATACACAACTCCTCAAGTGACCATAATAATGCAACCAACTAGTAATATCCCTCCTACCTCACACATTTCTACTAGTGCTCCTTATACTTATGTGGCATCTAATCTCATACCTCCTCCCACAAGCAATCCATTCATTCATCCTTCCAATACATACACACCATCACCATATTCACCTTCATATCATACCACAAGCAATGATCCTATCATTAATCACCTCTTACAAAGATTTTCATCCCTTGAACACCAATTTTCTACCATAAATCAAAATCAAAATGGTCCATCTTCATACTATGCCATGAGTAATTTAGTATCCTTGGAGATATTAAGAATTTTGGTGCCACAAGGTATAGATATCCCTAGATTTAAGAAATATGGAGGAAAGAGAGATCCTACTAATCATGTTAATGCCTTCACCGCTTTGTGTAGTGATTTTATCCTTGAAGACAAACTTTTGGCTAAACGTTTTCCCTGATCCTTGAAATACATGGCCTTAGATTGGTTTTTTGTATTATCAAATAACTCAATTTTTTCATTCAATGAACTTGTTGAGGCTTTTATTAACCATTTCCAAGTGCACATGGTTCCCAAAAGGACATTGGCTGATTTGATGAGATGCAAGCAAAATGAAGGTGAAAAATTCATTGACTTTATTTCAAGCTATCAGTTGCTTTATTCCTAAATTAGTATGAAAGTTCTCGATTCTTATCTCCAAAAGATGTTCATAGAAAAATTACACAAGATAAGAGAAAAGCTCACCATGTTGAAATTTCCTTCCTTCCTGCACCTATGCACTGCCCTTAGAGATTATGAAAATGTTATAAATGCTAGTGAACCAAAAACTACCCCTACTCATCCTAAAAAGCTTGAAACTTCAAACCAAAAACCTATCAGCCTTTCAAAAGAAAATATAAGAGTTTCCTTCAACTAAATTCCACCTCTCAACCTACCCAACTTGTTGATACCCAAATAGCCGCTATAAAGAAGAGCAATCCTTATATATTTGGGGATCCGCAAAGACAATTTACTCCCTTACTTGACACCCTTCAAAATATCATGACCCAACTCTTAGCCAAAAACATGCTTACCTTACCTCCTGTCTGACCCCTTGACCCTAGAAAACCATTACCTTTGAGATTTAGACATAATGCCTATTGTGCTTTTCACCAACAAAAAGGACATGACACAGAACATTGCAAGTGTCTTAAAAATCTTGTGCAAGACCTCATTGAGTCCAATCATATCCTGATTGAAGGTGTGAATGACTAAGGTAATAATTTTTTATCTCCTCACAACCAATGCTTACAAATATTTACCAATCCTATGCCCAGCCATAATATTTAATTTGTTAAGGCTAGTGAAACTAAGCCTGATGTGAAGAATCTTGACACAGATGATGAACATATGAGAAATCATGAACAAAATCTTATAGATGATGATGAACAAAATCCTATGGATACTGATGAACAAAGTCCTATTGATACAATGATAGGAGTGGTTGACATCAAGCCTCGTAAATAGAAATCCATTGGCATTACTTTATATTCAAAAGAAACAATTAAACATGCACCTAATGGTCCTCTTTACATAGCCAGTAGAATCAATAATAAGTCCACTCCTATGATTTTAATTGATCCCATATGTGGAGAGAATGTAATCACATAAGAACTCTTATATGTGCATGAATCCATCAAGATATATATGATAAACCAAAAGCATGGATCAAAACACATGATAGTTTTGCTCATGCTACGATGGGCTCGATCACATTCCCTTTACAAGTAGGACCAAAGAAATCAAATGTATCATTCTCTATCATCTCTAATTCAGACCAATTTCATGTGAAGCTAGGATATAAATATATTCACTCCATGAATGTGGTCCCATCCGTTGTCCATAAGTGCTTAAATTTTCTAGTCAATAATGAAATATTCACCCTGAACCATAGTGGATTTCGACCCCTATCTTCCTGTGGAAATTTCTCCTTAGATTATTTTTGGCCTGAGCCCATGGAACCTATAAGACAGCATGAAGACTTCCTTTTCCTATCCTACCAAAAGTTCAAATAAAAATGCATAACCAGACTATCCCTTGAAAACTTAACTCCACCTATGCTTGAACCTCCACCACGTAAACAAGGTAGTCCTAAATCCCTTCCAACAAACCAAGACCCATCCATAAACACACCCTTAATTGTTTCCTACAAGAGACCTAGATAAAACCAAACAAGTCTTAATCTTTCGCCTAAGCAAATTTATAAAGCCAAAGAGAAACTGGTCGAAAAACCTTCCATGGTTTCTTCCATTCTTCCCTCATAAGAAAAAAAGGAACCTATGGTTGATTCACCCACTCTTACACAAAATGCAAATCATAACAAAAAAAATCACAATGCTAGAGAGCGTAGGCGTAGGCGTCGTGCTATTTCTCAAAAGATGAATAATGAGAACAATATTGAAAATTAAAATCCGAACTTGACAGAAGCAATAAATGATGAGCCTCCTCTCTTATCTGAGACTGTAAATCCAACACAACAAGGACCAGAACCTTCTATGGATATTATCATTCGTCCTCCTATTGTGGTTAACTTGGATGACGATGAGGAAATAGTTAAAATTAATGAGGAAGCACATAATGAGTTGAACTCATTGTTTTCCTCATCCATGAGCTTAAACAAAACAAACCATGATGATCCTCCTAAACCAAGCAATTCACAATGTGTTGAACCTAGTGATTCTCCTAGTATTGCACTTGACGTGATCCCTCTCACTAGTGATTTGCATTCCACATACACTAAACAAGACTGGGATGCAAATGATTTGTTGGATAGTTGATCTGCACGTGCCTTACTAGTCTTTTTCCTTTTATTTCATTTGCATGTGTGTATTGTGATCCCCCGTGATGTTCTATTTGATGTTTCTCTCTCTTTGTGCATTCCTTTATTTGTACCTTCATTCTTCTCTATGTCGTAATATTTTTGCTTTTCATTTATCTTTTTGCTTTTGTCTTGTGTTTTCCTTTTGGGGATGACACAAGGCATCAAGACACCCTATGTCTCTTCCATGTTGACCCAAAATCTTTCTCTTTTCTTTTCTCTTTTGTCTTGTGTTTTCTTTTTTGGGATGGCGCAAGGCGTCGAGACACCCTATGTCTCTTCCATGTTGATCCAAAAGGTTTTTTTCTGTTTTCGCTCTCTTTGTGTCATTTTTCTAGTTTTATTTGTATTTGGGGAATGATGACAGTTTTGAGCTCTCTAATATCATTGCAGCAAAGACAGATACTAACCCCAAATCCATAGATCCCTTATATGTTTCTAGGGGGAAACCCTCTTTTCTATTTTATTTTCCATGTTTGTCTACTTTAAAGTAATTTCTCACAGTATGGTGTTAGAAATTTATTTAAAGTGGGGGCATACATTGGCATTATTTTAGCATGATTTCATTTGCATTTGTGTTTCCATGTTCCTTGATGCGATTTTCTTTCTTCATACGATGTGTTTTCCTCTTTGTTGTGACATTGGGAGTAATGTCCTTCAAAAGTGTGACCTATCTCAGCATATTATATTCCCCTTAGTGGTGGTGTGAAGTACTACATTCGCTAAGTGGTGAATCTTTTATCCTTTGACTGGTCCTCTCTTGGAGACATTAGGAACGATGTCCACTAAGAGTAAGACATAGCATGAACTAAGCAAAATCCCTTTGAATATCCTTTCTCTTTCTTATCGCATTGCATTTTCCTTTTGTCCTTATTATAGTCATGGAGGTATGGCTTTGATATGGACCTCTTGGGGCTCACCTAGTGAACACCTAGCTTCACTAGCCCATGTGAGCATGCATTTTATTTTTATCCTTATTATAGTCATGGGGGTATGACGTTGATATGGACCTCTTGCGGCTCACCTAGTGGACAACTAGTTCCCACTAGCCCTCATGAGTAAGTGTTTTTTTTGCATAGTGGACAATGCATTGCACTTGTAAACCCTCTTCAAGCCTAGACCCGATCCACCGCGTTGGATGACCAGTTGAAGCTTGATTCGTTGCAGTTTCTTTTCCTTTTTGTATTTTTTCTTGTCTTTGATGGTGTATGTATGCAATCTAATTTTGGCTTCATATATCATCTGCAAGCATGTTCCTTTGTGCCTATGTTGGTTTTTCATAGGATCATAATCTTGAGGGCTTGGCCACCCTCTTGATTGTTGTCATCCTATCTTACTAACATTTGTACATTTGAACCCCATTTGATTGTGTGGTTGGCTACTTTAGCGTGAGTTTGAAGCAAATTCATCCTCTCACTAAAGTGGGGGCTAAATGTAGTGTAGTAAAATGCATACCCTTACATTTTCACACTTATTTGGGCCCGCCTTGCTTTATTTATCCTTCTTTATGGCTTAATTGGTCCTATTTTATGTCCACAAGCCCTATGAATGACATATTTTTTTGGTTAATCCTAACATTCTCGAAAGCATATATGATCTCCTAATGACTCTGATTGGCGTGTCCCTAATTTCTAGTCAGGACTAAAAGACCACTAAGGGCATCTTTGTCCCCCCAAGGTCCTGGGACCCTAATTTTGAGGCATCTATTTTGGGCCCCTTTTTGGTGTTGGTGCCCCAAGTTTTATCACTTGGGACTAAGACTCCACCTAGGGCATCTTAGTCCTCCTTGAGTCATTTTTGGGATTTAATTTCAAATCTTGGCAAGATTTAACCTCCTTTATTCTTTGAATTCAACTTGATGACTTGGTGTGATATGATTTCAGGATATTAAGCATGAACAAGTATAAATACAAGGTCCATTCATTCATTTTCATCCTAGCAACTTGAGTATTCATTCCTAAGGCAAAATTATGAGATCAAGAGCATTCAAGAGCAAATCATCAAGCATTTGGAGCCATCGTCAAGTTTCAAGCATCATGTGTGTTGTTGTGCTAATATTTGTCATGTAGGGTTTTGATCTAAGCAAGCAAAAAATTTAAGATTAATCAAGTATTTCAAGATCCATGTCCATTGCAGCCATTACACACAAGTTTGCAACATTTGAAAGGGTTTGATGAGTTGTAGTATTGCATGTTGTTCATTCACCATTTCCTTCCTCATTTTTATTTCATTTCAAGGTTTAATTAACAATAAGGGGTTTGACCAAGGCAAACCCCCATTCACTAACAATCAACAAGTTTTTCCATCTTGTCCATTTGTGTTTGTAGATCTAGGTTGAAGACTTGAAGATCACTTGGAGTGCAAAGTTTTCAAAGTTTCAAAGTTGCAACGTCAAATTTTTCATCTTCACGGAAACTCATCTAGCGGTTAGATCCGACTGTTTCAAAACCTGAGATCTGAGGAGAAGCAATTGCAGATCTGGGAGATCAGGACCACATTCAGAGTTTTCAAAAATTTAGATCGAGACTAAGATGGGAGTGAAGGCGTCTTAGTCTTCCAAGTAGAATCTTTCAAAAATTCTTTGAGGTTTTGTTCTGTTATCTGAAGATTCTATGTTTGCCTCAAAAAATAGTAGCGAGACTAAGATAGGAGTAAAGGTGTCTTAGTCCTCCAAGGCATATTTTGGTAGACTGTTTACACTTCCAGAATCCTATTGGCATCTCCAATTTTCCTAGGTACACATGTACCCTAACTTGGATTTGTTCATTTTCAATATTTATAAGCTTCATTTTGCTTATTTTGAGTGTTTTGCATATCACAGTGTGTTTTCAAACATTATTTTTCCAACAATTTGCTTGGTGGTGAACCCCTAAATCTGATAGAACACCCCCTCCTAAGTCCTCCTAGTTGTGTATTGACTCACCTTGAGAGGTTGATAGTCAATCCTATTAGGTTTCTTAGGACATATTCGAATGAACAAGGTAAAATAAGAGGAAAAGGTACCCCCTTTCATCTTCCCAATTTCCCTATTGTTCATAGCCTACACTAGCTGGTGGTTTAATAGCTCTGATGAAGTCAATACCCCACTTCATGAAGGGATTTTCAACTCGAATAGGTTGCAAAGGAAGGGTTTTTAACTATTCTTTACCTGAGAAAAAGGCACATTTCTTACACTTCCTTACCCATTCATGACTATCCTTGAAGAGGGTTGGACAATAGTACCCTTCTCTAATTATTTTGATAGGTGTGGTTCTAGGTACAAAGTGTCCACCAACTGCTCCATCATGAAATTCTTCAAGTACTTTGTCAACTTGGTCAATATCAATGCATCTAAGCAACATGCCATTGAAATATTTCTTTAAAAGTATACCATTCAAAGTACATAGGAAATAGATTGCATCCTAAAGTACCTTCTTTCCATCTTGGCATAAGAACTTTTCATCCATTAACTTTTGATAAGGTTTACGCATTACTTATGTAATGATCTCAGAGGTTCTAAAGATGAACCTGGTAGCTCTGATACCATGTGCAACATGCCCATTGTTCTATCCAATAATTTTACTATGTTTTTAACCTCAATTAAATAAACTACGATGCCAACAATTAGCAATAAAAAAATTCTTTGAACATAAACAAGAATAATATGCACATTTAAAATAAATATCATTCCAAACTTTCCAATTGCATTACAACAAATATTACAAGTTTCCAATGTATTGATTTCATATATATAATTACATGATAAAATTTCACATTTACAATTTTTCATAAAAATGGATAGACAATTACGTACATGTCTCCTATGATCTTACTAGCAATAGATATATGAATGGTCCAGGTTCCCTCCATAAAATCTTGGTCGACAACTGATGAGGATAAGCATCACTGAAGCACCTTTTTTTCAGCCATTGACTTATTATGGTTCCTTGCACATCTACCTAACTGGTAAGATGGCCCTCCCTTCAATGAAGAGATTGGTTTAGTAACCTCATAACAATAATAACCTTCCCTAAGCTTGGTGTTGTTTCCTACAAATCTAGATCAACCATACAGTGGCTACAACCTATGTTTTGTGTGGTATGACAATACGCCCCAAGACTGTAAGGCTTGGGGACCCAGATGATAAAATTAACGCTTATGGCAAGTGTTGGTTGGAAAAAGGATCATTGTAAGTTAAAGTTAAAAGGAAGTATTTGGAGTAATTCATGTATTCAAATGTATCAAGTACCGAGTATTGGGTATCAGAAGACCGGATTGGTTGGAAAGTCAATACAAGGTTTGGTAAGTTGTTTCGATCCAAAAAAGAAAGTCTGGGGAAATGTGAAGGTTTTGGTAATAACCAGGATTCAGATAATTTTGTTCTGGTAAAAGGTTGGAGTTTATCAAGTACCAAGTACTGGGTAATAATATTGGAGTTTTGAAATTGATTGTAAAAATTTTCCCAAGAAGTTAAAATGTTCGATAACCCGCCTAAAAGGAATAATTATGCGAGAATGTGTTAACAATGTGTTATTTATGATTTTTTTTTTAAATGATGATTTATTGGTGATGGTTTTATTTTCATGATAGTTATGAATATTTTTAAAATGGATTGATATGTGGAATTTGTATTTGCAAGAGAAATAGGTTGCGATGCAGTATTTAGGTATGGATGGTCAAGCAAATTTGGACTGTGAGTAGTGATATAAATAGGTTGGGTTGTCCACTCTAGGATTTCATGTGAAGGAAGAGCTTGAGATATCAAAATATCAATAATCTTGGTATTACAAGTGTGGCAAAAGAGTGCGCCTTGCTCTAGGGTGATTTACTTCTAGGTGTGTTGCGTCCAAGTCAGAACCTAGGTGTGGGAACAAAGTGTTGAATATCTGACAGATGAAGTTCTTATATTTTGTTTGAAAAATCTACTCGGCTCCAACTTAACATCCTAATTAAATTTTAAAGATGCAAATCCCGAAAGATTTTAAAGTGTTGAAGAAGGTTGACAACCATTGACTTATTCATAAATTTTTCCTACCAGTTGTCATATTCCATGTGTCTTGTTGTGATTCGTCCCTTGGATTCCCTCTCATGTGTTGATTGAATTTCTTGAGCATCTTGTTCTTATAAAAGGCCAGGAGATGTTTCATTTTAAGTTAAGTTTAGAATTTTTGGATTTCAGAGAACCAAAAAAAATTCAAGTTTTGTTCTTTTTCCTATTTTTTGTTCCATTCCAAATTAAAACTTGTATGTTTCATTAGAAGTTAATCAATATCAAAGCCAATTTAAAATCTATTTCCTGATATGAAATCTTATGTAGTTGATTATTTTTTCTTATCAGACAAGAATGTATATTGCACCATTTAAGGGTACATATTGTCACTATATGATGGCAAATAATCCCCTTTCTTTAAAATCTTGCATCATTCTATGCGTAGTTGTGAAGGAATCCGGAGATGTATCGAATGGTTTGCTCTGGTTTGGTTATTGTTACCTATTTTTAGCTATGACTAAAAAATAGGTTGAACTAAACTACATTCATCATTGAAAGGTAAAAAAATTTTTTTCTAAAAGTATTCATTGTTGAAATAGATCTGATTACATTTTTTTGAATTTCCAGTATTATTATGCAATTAGTTGTAACAGAGAAATCATGAAATTGCATAATGTTTGTTGCTTTGTTCATAATGGACAAACCAAAGTCCCACACAAGTCGTGGGAGTAACTTCATTTGATTTTCAAATCAAATAATGAATACAAGAAAAAAGAGTGTATCATACAACTAAAAATAACATGGGCATAAGATGGAAGGTGATTTTTCATTGCCTGGAATGACGAATTGTCGTTACACTTGAAGTCTTCAGTTGTTCTGCCTTCGAGTTGATCCAGCTCTAGGCTACAGAAGCATCTGCAAGTATGATGAAAGGTGTTGTTAGAGCAATGTGAATCATATCCTACCCCATGCCTACGTTACCAACATAAATATAACACATATTCAATCAGGCATCCATCAAATGATTTCATTGTTCAAAAGTCATAAAGTTGAATGGAAGCTTTCAGCTTCAATTATTTTGCTAGCATGTTTATTCACTATGCAGGAACAAGTTTATTATGTTTGTGATCATTTATCATCAGATATGTGGAGCAAAATGGGCTCCCATAAGGGTTGATCCCAACATATCAGGAGGACACTCTCTAATCACACATGAGAGTTATCAAATATTCAATTACAGTCATTAAAAGGACTGTTGTTACAAGAAATTTTTCATAAGAGCGGTCTTTGATTCATATATGATAAAATAATAGATTGAGAAAAAAATTATATTGCTCACCTTTCAGAAGAACAATCAGAGACATGTTGAAAAGGCATCAACTACATCTGTTGTCTCAGTTTTAGCTCTACTTTATGTTCATATTGCATTTATATAAACTATGGAGCCCCTTTACACTGAAGGGAAAATGGAGCATTAAAAGTCAAAACAACAATCATGCCTTAGGGTCAAACAGTTCAGGTATAGTTTAGGTAGTGACAAAAGAGTAGTCTATAAGCTACCAGGGTGACCACAATGAAAGGAGAGAGGTACGGATTTCAAGCATTCAAGTATGCTAATTAGTAATGTCTTCATAGAATTCCAGTAAATTCATTGGAATTAGCAAAATGAAAAAGGGGAGAAAAAATGTCTATCTTATCTCACTAAATATACAAAACAATGAAATCACCTTTCATGATTCACTTGTTGTGCAAAAGTGATAACTCTATGCCTTTGGAAGGGAAAAGAAACAAGACAAGACAACCAAAAGGCACTAGTATTCATGAAGAAGTACAACATATCATGAGAATAAAATCAAAAGCCAAATGATTTAAGAGATAGCTATGTTTTTCTCAAGTACAGTATTGTGAGTGAAAATGCAAATACAACAGGAAGTCCTTCATTGTTCCTTTCATAAGGTTTTAGAAGATTGCAGGCATAGAGCTCAATATCAATCATTTGAGGGTTGCAGCTTTGGGAGGCCACATCTACACACAGGCCACACCTATTGTGATTGGGAAAAGACTCCAGGTATGGGAAGTGAAGTTGTGGAAGATATCTGAGTCAAAAAAAAAGGAGAAGTCGATGATGGCAGTTTCAAGGGTAATGTTTTTAATGGGTATGTCGGTTCCTAAGTCTGCATCCGATGTTGCTGACGCCATCAAAAGGTTTTCCAAGTTATAGGGGAATCTGGAAATGACTATGTTATATTATATTAATATCAAAATAACTACGGTGAACATGTATTCACAGTTTGCAGAATTTGACATCCAGAACCATTAATTATTATATAATTTTTTCATATAAATTTTCAGATTATATAATGGATCATCAAATATTTGATTTGTATTTTATATTTCAAGTGCACATTAAGTATTCATGCAACGCTCTCTACCCACTTACCATAGATCGAATTTGGAAAGGAAAATGTCCTCCAATCCTAAACGAAAGGAGAAATTTTAACAGTACTAGTACTAGATTGATGTTTACGATAAATAATTGAAATGCAAGTGCATGGATGGCATTTTTATAACAGAGTAAGAACTTTATGAAACACATACGATCTAGGAATCAAGAAATATAGTGCTTACCTCATATATGTTGGAGTTGAGCAAATACAACACCATAGGAGCCCAGTGATCTCTGCAAGCAAGAATACCTGTTACAAGGAGAAGCAAAGAGGAGCAACAAAGAGAACAATAAAAAATGCTCAAAGATGAGGAGCTCAATATTCACAAAAATATGTGAAGTGGATTATTTACAAAAGAGAAGAATACCAACTCATATAGGTCAAAAAGACCTAAAAAAGGAAAACTCTAGGCTTGCACAAAGGATAAGATTTACAAATATCTTATCCACAGAGGATAAGGATTGCAAAATATCTCTTATCCATAGAGGATAAGGATTGCAAAATATCTTATCCCATTTAATAATTAATATAATTATTAAATGTTACTTAAATGCAAACTAAAGAGAAATCGTAAGAAGGTAATAAAGGTAACTTAATTAATATGATTAAGTTAAAACCTTTACTCTAACACCCCCCCTTAAGATGAGCAACAGTGCAGCTACAAAAAAGTGCAAGAAAGCAAAGGTAACTACAATGCAAGAAGGCAAACATGGGTCCCGGCAACAAGGCCAGATCAGGTACCCAAATACAACCAAATCTCTGTAAAATGGAGAAATAGAGAAAACCTCATGGGAAAAAACTCTACTCCAAAAAGAGATGTGGAAAGCCAAGAAGAACATCACTGAAGCAGAAGAAGCTGCAAACAACTGTTGAAAGATGACTGATATGGTGCTGAAGAACCTCCGCTGAGGATAGGATGATCAGGATCAAGAAGACAACAATCTACATGAGTGCCCCAAAATGACACTACTCGAATCAGATGGCAAACAAAGGAAAACACCTGGAACGAAGATACAGATGGCACAAGTGTTGATAGTCTGAAAACATTGATCAACAGAGAATGGAAGATTCCTTCCAAGGCGAAGCTAAGGAAGCATTAGCACGAACAGTATAATACCCCCCCATAATGCTGAATCGGGAGCCTAATAGATCCATTGAAATGGTGAAAAACACCCTGCAGTGCATGAAGGACAAGAAACAACGTCGAAAAGTACGCAAGAAAACACCTGCAACTCAAAAAGAGGTGTGCAAAACAAGGCACACATGCATGAGGCTATAATCATAGAGATCCGCTGTCGTCGTGGAGGGACACTCACCGTACAAAGGTGTGATAGTAAAACAAAGGCACTACACAACCCCCCCATGGAACTTTATAATACAGTGCGACTACAAAATATGGCACAACCTTATGTGCAAAATCCCCAAAAATGCATATACAATAGTGTGGCACTTTATCTTGGTGCGATTACATAAAAGATTGCTTACAAATGATGCTCAAAATTCCCAAAAGGACAAAAGCGAGAAATTTGACCTTACAGCATTTAGATCAAATTAAAATAACCCATCCCACACAAACAAAACCCATGTAGGTGCCAGAACGACCAAGTAATTGAGCAAAGTGTAAAAACACACAAAGCTGAATAAAAATACCTAGTAAATATTCTGATATGCCCCCAGGAGTTAAAAACTCAAGTTCGGACTGTGACTAGCAAAAACGACTGCAAAACGGAAAAATCAGAAAAAAATACCAGTACCACTGGAACGGCACCGGAACCAGCTTTCCAGTGATATCTTGTTTTTGAAAAATCGAGAAAAAATGCCCAAGTTATGACTACAAACGCATAACTAGGCTTATTATAATAAAAAAAACATTGATTTTTATTTTTTTTTAAATCATAAAAAAAGATGATAGTGAAATTTTTTTTTTAAATAAAATTTTTTAAAATTGGTGGGCACCCAGCCATGTCTGATACCAATGATTCACCAGTGGACCGGTGAAGTTGAAAGCCAGACAGTGGTGAGCGGAAGGCGAGGAGAGAAAGGAGGGAAGCTGGTGAACCTGGAGCGGGAGGGCCGGTGGGTGGTGCCAGTGGCCATCGGGGTAAGCTGGGGTGCGGCTTGTGTGTGCGGCACACAAAAAATGAAAAAACTTCATTTTTTTTTTTAAATTGATATTTTCCCTGCATTTTCACCTCAGAAAATGTGCCTTGGCCCTTGGGTAAAAAAAAATTTGCTTCCTCAGTTGACAATGGCCAAATTGGACAATTTATATATGAAAATAGGGGTTTTTGGGCCTTCTGGACTCAACCATGAGGTCAGTTTTTGCCCAAAGTGCACCAAAAAAAGGCTCCCCCCTAGATCCACACAGAAAACTTCTAAAACCCTAGATTTGCTCCCAATGCAAAAAACTCAGAACAAGAACAGATAGCTGCAGATCTGAAGCTCTGATACCATGTTGGAGTTGAGCAAATACAACACCATAGGAGCCCAGTGATCTTTGCAAGCAAGAATACCTATTACAAGGAGAAGCAAAGAGGAGCAACAAAGAGAACAATAAAAAATGCTCAAAGATGAGGAGCTCAATATTCACAAAAATATGTGAAGTGGATTGTTTACAAAAGAGAAGAATACCAACTCATATAGGTCAAAAAGACCTAAAAAAGGAAAACTCTAGGCTTGCACAAAGGATAAGATTTACAAATATCTTATCCACAGAGGATAAGGATTGCAAAATATCTCTTATTCACAGAGGATAAGGATTGCAAAATATCTTATAATATAATTATTAAATGTTACTTAAACGCAAACTAAAGAGAAATCTTAAGAAGGTAATAAAGGTAACTTAATTAATATGATTAAGTTAAAACCTTTACTCTAACAATATAAATCTGTAAGTTTTTCAGTCATCCACCTTTGAAGGCTCATAAATCTCAAGACCATGGCGGCCTCTAAAAAAAGAAAGAAGGATAATAATAGAAGATAGACACAAGGAGATACATCAAAAAAAATGTGTGGCTGCGGCCTGAAATTTCACAAACAACTTCAAAACCAGAGACAAAATCCAGATTTTGACTGCAGGAAGCATTTACCTTGTTCTCTGTCAAAAAATCTTCAGGAAGCTCATGATAATCAAGGGAGTTTGAGCTCCAAACCCTCATGGCAGCTAGTGAACAGAGCTTCGCTCTCGAAACTTCTTGAGCAATGAATTGAAAGGTGCAAATGATTAGGATTCTGAGTTTTGTTTCCTTGCCCTAATTCGATATAATAGTCATTTTTTACTATGCTTTATAAAAGAGTAAATTTTTTTCATATTACAAATGATTGTCGAGGTATTGACTTTAGGTCAATATACCTAATGATTTGGTTCCAGTGAGCAGGTTGGTGCATGGAGCTCAAGAGTTATAGGGAGGAATATTGTGCATGGGCATATATTTTTATCAATATTTTTCCCTTCACTTTTATTTTGAAGTTATGCTTAAAATATTATTAAATGCAATAATATCAATTGCCTTTAATGATTTTTTAAAACAACTATTGTTTAAAGGGGGAAAATATTAAAAAATACTATAAAAAATTCACCCATGCACAAGGTGGAGTTGAGGTTTCTTTTAGTTATCCAGTCATGCAAATAGTGAGGTTTTCCTTCAGTTCTACATTAGTTCACGAGGTATTTTGATCAAGCATGTGGAGAGGTGGAGATTTCTAGGCACGGAGTGCAATTTGCTTCAATTTTGGGCTAATTTTATTAGGATTTTCTCTTCTACTTGGATTTCACATTGGAGATGCAGTTTTTCACTTGGAGTTAGATTTCAGTTCCATTTTTGGCTACTTTGTGCATGCCTTTTGTATATATTGGAGAAAGTTAGTCTTTTTCCACTAGTTCTTATTTTCTGCCTTTTCCTTCAGCAAAGAGACTTCCTGTAACTCAGCTTTCATAATTTAATAGATTATGCAATAGTTTTTATAGGTTAGTTAGTTTGTATTTTGCAGAAGATTCATTTAATTTCCAGTATTTTCAATTTTTGCCTTCAAGTTTTCAGGCATCATTATTGTGTGGGATTTGATTGAAGGATTATTGTGTTTTCAGTTTTGAGACCTCTAATATTTTTTCCCCCTACATAGATATTTTTATGCACTTTAGTTTAAGTTCATTGGTTATACACTATGCATGTAACTGATTATACAGTTTAGTTGTGAAAACCATGTTTTCCCTCAAAATTGTATTTAATCAAGGCCTTTGTTTAAAAAATCCAGTTGATTAAGCTACTAGATCAGGTTGTGCAAATAGAAGTACTGGATAATCATTTGTGAGTTAATTCTACACATTAGTTTCTTTCAGTGCATCACCATAGTTCAGTTTTTCTAGTTTTGCATTAGTTTAAATCCTTTTCCCTTTACCAATCAAGTTTAAGTCCATAATCATAAACTTCAATAGGAAGTCAGCCTAGAATCCAAAGGTCTAGTTTCATATAGGGTACCCACAACCTGAAATTAGTCCAATGTTGCATGAGATTGCACAACTTTATAGCTTTGCATGTGGGTGTGAATCCCTATGATAATATTTATTTCTTGAGACATGTGTGGATAATACCTAGGAGAAATTTTACTTCTTCAGTAATTTTTTGTGCTTTATTTTAGAATAGATGTTTAAATTTTAGAAAATGTTCTAAAAAAGTGATGAATGCATGGAGTTTTATTGTAAATATTTTAATTCCATGATATCGTTGAATGCTTAAAGATAAATCAACTTGGATAAATGAAATTTATTTGAATTTCATGAAATATTATTGCATTCTTTTTTATTTCATGAAGTTTTTGAATGATCGGACCGAGATTATTTCATATCTTTATGATTCCTTTCAAAATTGGAAGAACCATTTACCCCTTGTGTGTAACAACATTATCACAAGGAACTCTGAGTGAACCTAGTGTTGTCAAGACTTGACATAAACAAGCCTTGGGATTAAGTTGAGTTACCCTAAGATTTAGGTTATCCCAATGCAATCTTGTAAGAAAGATAGGTTCTCTTTTTAGACTACAGGAAACAGCCGGGTATCCGTCCTCCTATAAATTACAGTGCACCTGGTAAAAAAAATTCACATGACTGGTGGCACTGGCGCGACACACCCTCTGATACCACAGGGATATTGGGGAGACTAGACCTCATGACCTCTTGTCTACAACAAGATGCTTTAGCCAATCAAGCTAGGCCCAC
Organism: Sequoiadendron giganteum; assembly: GCA_007115665.2. NCBI lineage: Eukaryota > Viridiplantae > Streptophyta > Pinopsida > Cupressales > Cupressaceae > Sequoiadendron > Sequoiadendron giganteum. Next base: position 517,005,500 of record CM021107.1, read on the forward strand.
CACCCCTTCAAGAAAGATAGGTTCATGTGGTGTGTCTATGAGAATTTTATCTGTCTATTGGTGTATGACTAACATTTGTGTCAATAGGAGTGATGCTAGAAGGAGGGAAACCTCCGATCTTCTTTGGATTCGATATTATTGTCCCAGTTTCAGGTTGGAAATTTTCTTGTGAGGCAAAATTCTAAGGAAGTCGATAATGAAGAGTAAAATGGAAGTTGATAAGCTCTGGAAAATCCTTAACCAGATGATTTATCCCTTGAGTTTTTTCACCTTTGGTAGGGTTACCTATTGTAGAATTCATGGTACAACTGATCATGGTGAACTTGATTGTGAATTTTTTAACTAGGGTAAGTTTGGCTACTTATAATGTGATTTTGTTAACAAAAGTGTCTTTAATTGCTAGAAGGAAGGAACCATTAAGGAAAAGAAGTTCTGATTTTAAAAAATGCCTAACCCTAGTGAAAGTGGAAATATTGTAGAATTAATTGTTAAATCAAACGGATCCATTAACCGTAATTGTCATGAGGAAATTCCCAAAAATTTGTAGGAAAATAAGAAAATTCATCAAGACTTAGAAACAACACGTCTAAAGCATGAACATGAAAGTAACGATTCATCGATCTTCTCACGCATGGATGGTGACAACAAAGAGAAAGAGTGGGAAAAATGAGCGAGAGGCGTGTGCTTTTCACCCCTAACTGTGAATCCACAATCTAAAAGGGAAGAAATTCGTGATTTTACACAGAACACAAAGTATCAAGTTTTTACTTTCTCTCTTTTTGATGGTGTAAATTGTATTATTACTTGGTCTAATGAAATGGATATTGATATTGAGATGAAAGATAGGGCCAAGAACCGAATGAATCTTGGAGAGAAAATGCATCAATAAATGAATGCAGACATTCATGGCGTAGAGAAAAGGAAGTGGAAAACCATGAGCTATGGTTGGAAGAAGGTAGATTATTGAGGAGCCAGCAAAGGAGTGTGCAATTGACCTTTAATGAGGTTGTGTCCATACATGTGAGCCAACTTATTGGTAAGCACACATTTGAATTCTCATTTTTTAAACATAGAAAAGCTAAATAATTCATTGCTATAGTAGGTTATTTGAAGTGTATTCAAGCAAATTTAAAGATAAGCCTACTATAATTTGTACAAAAAACATTATGAAGATAGTAGTAAAAATTAGGGTAAATTGCTTAGTTAGGGTTAGTCGCTTAATTAAGGTAAAATTTAGGTAGTTAGGGCAATTTACTTTAGTAGGGTTTGTTTTGGGTTTTGGTTTTGTTCTCGGCATTAATGAATTTTGCTTAATTTAAAACATGTGAGAAATAATTTTTGTTCTTTAAAGCATTGCACTAAAAATTTGAAAAGATAAAACCATACAAAATAAATACACGCTTGATGTATGGAAAAGCAAAAAAAAAATTGTATTTCATATGCACATATAAAATACAAAACTCTCGACGTAAAATAGCAAAAAGGAAAAAAGGATTTGAGCTAAAAGTAGTGGAATGGCCAATTAGTCAATTTGGGATGCTTTATCCATGAGGGCGGTATACCCCAGGTAAGCATTATCCCTATGAGCATAAAGATCAGGGGTGTACAGATCACTGAGGAAAGGTCGAATGGGAACTAATTTCCCTCACTCTAGAAAAGTGGAATATCATCAGTAGAAGGAATTCCAATGGTTGGGTGAGCAACATAAAGGATATGGTCCAAATTCCCTAGAAATTTAGGTCATACAATTATGTTTCTAGCTTCACGAAATTTAGCAATAGAGAGGCTGAGATCCAGAAGTGAGGCTACGAACTGCGAAGCCAAATCTGAATTCAGCCTGTAGTATGCTTTGGAATTCACATAATTTTCCCTAAGGACTAGGATCAAATTTGATTTGGTAGCCAGAATCTTGAGAAATAAAACCTTTCCAAGCCTTTGGGTCATAATTTGACCAAGGAAGCTATTCTGGCGGTGAATGCAGGTTAGGCAGATGTGAGTATCCATAAGCCTGGAAGCAAGAAAGCACAAGCACAACGAAAAAAAAGGAAAATTGAAGAAGGAAAGAAGGGAATAATTTGAAGGAAAGTGGAGAATTTATAGAAATTTGTGATACATAGTTGTCTGGATCAAAAATCTTGGGAAATTTGAGTTGAGGTGGCAACAAGACATTTTTCTCTAGAATTAAAGGTTAAATCAAATAAATTCTCACAGAATTGGTGCCTATTTCTTTAAGTTTTTCTAGTACGAAGATCACGATTCGAGAAAATTGAAGATTTCAAAATTAAATGGTGGTCATTTCAATGTATTTTATCGAGACATATTAATCATGAAGATTTCCATGTGTGCTTTGCAGAAAGGAAAATTAAGTTGATCAGGTGGCACACATCGGCATGTGGAGAGTTTGAAGGAAGTAATATGTTTGTGTTAAGGCATGTGAATTAAATGCAGAGTATAATGGTCAGGCTTAAGTGTAATCATGACAACTTTGATGCATTAACGTTAGTGCAGTACTGTCAAAATTGAAATTTTTGGCCAAGTTTATTTTAGCAGTTGCCATAAAATTTAAAATGGAAAGGTGGTAGCTGGTATTCTAGATTTAGAAGTAATTTTGTGATTGGATAACTTGCTGCTAAATTTTAACTCATGCATTTTTTTGGGTAGCTAGTGAATTGCAGTTAGCTGGAATTTGGCATAAGGATGGTAAATTGTAATTGGAAAGTTGCACATACAGGGAATAATTAAATGAGTTTTGGGGAATTGGTGAAATGATGAAGGGATTTTCATTGAATGAAAAATAAAAAAAGTAACCTTCACTACCACTATAATTCCCAGCCTAATAATGGGCTTCATTGCCTGCAAGTTGAAGCAAATGATCTTATAAAGAAATATTTTTAAAAAAAAATATCAAAATATAAACTTCAATTCTTTAGGTTATCTAAATATCTCTACCAGGGCTATGGATGCCTGACTGGTAGTAGAGCTATGTTTGGGGGAATTACAGAGATAACCTTACCAGGGCTATGGACGCTTGACTGGAAACAAGGCTCTACCCAAGGTTGGACTTTGAGGATTACTAAATTATGTAGTTCAATTTCAATGAACTAGTTTTTTCACCAAGTTTCGAAGACTGGAATTAATCAAAACACACACTGATACTTTCTAGAGCAATTTTATAATTTTTATGCCAGAATTCAAGTAAAGGTAAGGAGATGTTGTTGGAAAATATGCGTAAGTTATAATTTATAGTGGAAGATCTTATCCAAGGTTTTTTTTAAATTTGGTTTTTTTGGTTGCAAGTTGTTGTGTGGTCTCACAACATGCCCCAAGACTATAAGGCTTGGGGACCCAAGTGTAAAAAAATAATTCTTATGGCAGGTGCTAGTTGGCAAAAGGATCACCAAATGTTAAATATTAGATTAGCAGGGGAAGGGCCATAATCCCATGGTTACAGCCAAAAATTAAAAGAAGGAAACAAGATGGATAAAACAACACCACCAGCTAGCATCAAGAAACAACATGTCCAAGGTGGCATGGAGGCCAATTAACAAAATAGTAACCATAGAACCACAATTCCTAATCAAAAAAAAATAGTACTAAAGCAATTTAAACTATGAAGATCATTTATCAAGTCCACCATATACCAGCAAGTTCTTAACCATAATAGAGCTATTTGAAAATAGCAGTCTAGAATATTGAAACAGAATGACAAAAAAGCAAGGTAGCCATAACCAAAAGCAAGAAAAAAAGCCATTACTTGGCTTTTCCAATCAGTTCCTAGTAATCTCCTATAAGGGAGATATATTCTCTCCAATTAGGTCCCTCAGTCTCATCCAGGTCCTTCAAGTCATCCATCTTTCCCATGTTCTTCAAATTCCTAGTAATCTTGGTTTGACCAGACACTGCACTTACTATAGCTCTACACATTAGTCCATTTGTCACCTTCATCAACGTGATAATTACTTTTTTCATGTCATCCATTTGTACCTACATGTAGGTCAGCCTTCTTTTCAAATAGTCAGTGCTAGAATCATCAACAATATTAGTTTCATTAGCAATATTCGTTGTTTCAGGGGCTGTCAGAGTTTCATTCCTTTGTTCTTCTTCAATTTCGGTCTCTTCCTCCTCATTATCTTCTTTCTCCTCCTCAAATTCCTCCTCACCCATGTCATAGGCAGCCTCTTCAAAATCCATCCCATCACTTTCTTCTTCAACCTGGACCTCAAAATCTTCCACCTCAAGTCTTCCTCATGAAAAGTGGCTTTTTGTTTCCCCTTCTTGCCTTGGGAGGTAGCCTTAGCAAGGTGAGGAAATCTACGACCTCCACTCCCCTGACACAAATTTTTATCCTCCATGTCCTCAGTTTGAGTACCCTCCTTCTCTTCACTTATGGTGATAACCTCACTATATATTTTCAACTCTTTTTTCATTTTCCTTGAATTGGGAAGTTCTAGGAAAAGTGGGGGATACTTGCGTTTCTCAGGGGTAGCTTTAACCAACTCGATCTCGATGGAGCTTTTAGAAAAATTATTCATACCCCCAGGGGTAGAAGGGTTGGATATTTTAGTGGTAGGGGAAGATATTTTAGAAGGGATAATCTCATTTCTTTCTACAACAATAGGAGGGGGTCTAGGGATAGGCTCCTCAATGGGGTTAGCCTCCGCTAAAGGTTCCACATTTTCCCTTGCATTACGATTCTCAATTTCATGTCTAGAAACTAAAGGATTTCCATGAGGGTTCAAATCTAAGGCATTCTTATAAAGGGAAAGCATTAATTCTTGAAGAAAGGGATGGTTCACACCCTTTTCAATATTAAGTTGCAGGGAGGAGAGCAAATAAAAAGGCAAATTAATACGCTCATTATGGCGAATATGATTTAACAATGGAAAATGGTATCCGTGAATTTTCATATATCTTCCTTCAAGTGTAAAATACCACATCATAAACATACTCAACAAGGCATAAGGATTCGGGAGTTAAAGTAAAAAGGAAGTCTTTGGAGTAATTCATGTATTCAAATGTACAAGGTACCAGGTATCGGATATCGGAAGGCCAAATTGGTTGGAATGTTAATGCAAGGTTTGGTAAGTTGTTTTGGTATAGAAAGGAAAGTCTAGGGAAATGTGAAGGTTTCAATAATAACCGTGATCCAAATAATTTTGTTCCAGTAAAAGGCTGAAGTTTGTCAAGTATCAGGTAGCAGGTAACAATTTTGGATTTTTGAAATTGATTGTAAAATTTTGTCTAGGAAGTTAAAATGTCTAGTAACTCACCTAAAAGGAATAATTACATGAGAATTTGTTAATAGCATGTTATTTATGATTTGTTTTAAAATGATGGTTTTATTTTCATGAGAGTTATAAATGTTTTAAAAAGGGATTGATATGTGGAATTTGTATTTGCAGGAGAAACAAGTTGCGATGTAGTATTCGGGTATGGATGGTCAGGAAAATTTAGACCGTGAGTAGTGATATAAACAAGTTGGGTTGTACACTCCAGGATTCCATGTGAAGGAGGAGCTAGAGATATCAGAATACTAGGAATCTTGGTATTACGAGTGCAACGAAAGAGTGTGCCTAGCTTCGGGGTGATTTACTTTTGGGTGTGTTAAGCCCGAGTCATAACCTGAGTGTGGGAACAAAGTGTTGAATATCTGACAGAGGAAGTTCCTACATTTTGTTTGACAAATCTACTTGGCTCCAAGTTAATATCCTAATTACATTTTAAAGATGGATATCTCGAAAGATTTTAAAGTGTTGAAGAAGGTTGACATTTGTTGACTTATTTAGAAGTGTTCCTACCAATTGTCATATTCCATGTGCCTTGTTGTGATTCATCCCCTGGATTCCCTCTCATGTGTTGATTGAATTTCTCGAGCATCTTGTTCTTATAAAAGGTCATGAGATGTTTCATTTTAAGTTCAAAATTTGTGGATGTCGGAGAACCAAAAAAAATTCAAGTTTTTTTTATTTTTCCTATTTTCTATTCCATTCTAGATTAAAAACGTATGTTTCATTAGAATTTAATCAATATTAGAGCCAATTTGAAATCTATTTCCTGATATGAAATATTACGTAGTTGATTGTTTGTTCTTATTGGACAAGACTATGTGTTGCGTCATTTAAGGGTGAATATTAACGATATATGATGGCAAATAATCCCCCTTTCTTTAAAATATCGCATCATTATGTGCCTAGTTGTGAAGCAATCTAGTGACGTATGGAATGGTTTCTCTATTTTGGTTATTTCTTGAGGCATGTGTGGATAATACCTGGGATAAATTTTATTTTTTTAGTAATTTTTTAATGCTTTATTTTAGAATAGATGTTTAAATTTTAGAAAATGTTCCAAAAAAGTGATGAATGCATGGATTTTTATTGCAAATCTTTTGATTCCATGATACTGTTGAATTCTTAAAGCTAAATCTACTTGGATAAATGCAAGTTATTTGAAGTTCATGAAATATTATTGCAAATTTGTTGATTTCATGAAGTTGTTGAATGACTGGACCAAGATTATTTCATATCTTTATGATTCCTTTCAAAATCAAAAGAACCATTTACCCCTCATGTGTAATAGCATTATCACAATGAACTCTTAGTAAACCTAGTGTAGTCAAGACCTGACATAAACAAGCCTTGGGATTAAGTTGAGTTAGCCTAAGATTTAGGTTATCCCGATGTAATCTTTCAAGAAAGATAGGTTTCCACAGAGTGTATGAGAATTTATCTATCTTTTGGTGTGTGACTAACATCCATGTCAACACTACATATATGACATTGCTTGCCTAGTATGTAAACCCAGATCGCAGTGAACTGACAATGTAAATAGTGGCAACTTACACTAGTTTGGCCAAAGTATTCATCACCCCCAATTTTGGATGTACATCACACGCTCATCCACCTTCCTAGCTTGATTTCTATTGACCATTCATATTCTATGCATAGGCTAATCCCCTTTCACCATGTATTATTCTAACCCTAGGAATAACCCTCTTAACAACTCATAATCAAAATGACTTTACTACCGAGTATCTTAAAATACATAGGTTATCCCCTTTCCCCTAGATCAAACAAACCCCAATAATAACCTAATTAACCATATAGTGTTCATAATGTCACAACATCAAATGACTCTATTTCAAAAAGTATAATCTTAACAATAAATGTCTCCATTTAAGAGTTGTAATGTCGCAGAATTGCACCTAGGGATAATTCCACATTTTCGCATCTTGCCTAGCATTTATGACACCTTAGAAACATTAATGGAAAAATCCCATCAGTCGTAATTTTGTGATTTTGACTCCATGTGGACACGTGGCGAGATGACAGAATCCTGACAAGGCATATCCCAAAAATCTAGGCTTTGGACGCCTACGCGGCGTGCAAACTTTTGCATGGTGCTCTAATGTCCTAGCGGTTTTCCGAGTTTGAAATGATGAATCTAGAAACTTGACCCTAGCGACACATGTCCTGGCAGTTAGGTCTCGACTATAATGGCTCTGTGTCACCCTTACATGCATAAAAAACCCCTTTTGGCTCTCATTTTGGGTTGGGAAGTCATCAATTGAATCATTAACACTACTTGCTCTAGTCTTGGGTAAGCTCTATCCTTGAATAGCAACATTTTACAAGCGAAGCCATGCTGGACTAAGGTCCTTCTAGCAACTACAAGCTCTCAATTTGCTACCAGCTTTCAAACAATTACATAGCGATTCGCCCATCTACTCAAGAAGAGGGTCTTGACCTGTGGGTAACACTCTATCTCCCTATCACTCTTTCTTATTAGCTCATTTACTACTTTGTGGTGTGGGCTCTACTCCGAAGTAGGTTTTGCTTTCACCACACACTTTTTTTACTTCCTTTACACTCTTTTCCAAACTTGGTTGTCTTTGTAGGTGGGAACACCAAAATGGGGGTCTGACTGAGGAAGACCCCTATACAACCCCAACCTTTTCCCCTTGATCTTTTGTGTGAAGGTTATGAAGTGAATCTTGGAATAAAGACTCGGACGTAGGAAGGTAATTGTGTTTCAAGTTCTTTTGCGTATTCCTTTATTTTCTAGCTTTATGTCAATTATCTGGTCTCTCACGCTTTTGACCCGAGTATGGAAGTGAGATTCAACTTCACCCACTTGAGCTCCTGAGTGCTTCACGGCTTAAGACACCAACGCATCTTTTAGACGACAGTGTGCCATGTTGGCATCCTGAAACCAGGCTGACATCTTTTGTTCAAGAGCTCCTCAGCCAGGGGTGGAAATCTCAAAGTATTGCTCTCTTGGGGTCTGAGGTTACATTCATGCTTTCCTTCATATTTTCATTGATTCATTCAAGTTGAGGTGTCTAAGGGAAGTTCATTCCCTAGTGATCTCTTGAGAATAAAGAGACCTGTGTGTAGCGAATCCCTCTTATATCACATTTTGCTGAACCCGACGTGAACCATCAAATCTGTTTTCATAATGTCACATAGTTATAATGATTCTTTCTTTGAACAAGATTTTGATATGTTGGAAGATGCTCTAGATGATTTCTTAGAAGCATTCTCCCCTATCTTTAAATCTTCTAGACAAACTCCTTCCTTGCCAACTAAGGAGTCAGTAAATGTGGTTGTATTTTATGTGGCTCCTCCAAGCCCTAAGAAACCCGTCATTTAGGTGACCCCAACTGAGCCATCCCCTAGAGAGGACTATTTTGTCTATGGAATTTCATGTCGTAGTGATCCATCAGACTTATATTCAAGATTCGTAAAAGCTACTGACTCTACTTCTTACAATGCTATTGGGCATGTGTACAATACAAGGAGAAACAAACAAAACCTAGAACAACAAGTTGTTGTTCCTACCTCACAACCAATTCAAACTCCTACTTCTTTACCACCTGGTGGAGCTTTTAATTTTCCCCCCTTGTGAGTTTTTTTACTTTTTCCTTGGCTCTAATTGGTTGGGTTTTGGGTTTTTACAAATGAGTCTTGGTTGTGGATGTTCTATTCAAGAAATGACTTATTATTAAAGGTGGTCGGTCATTTAAGTATGGTCTAAACCCCTTTTTTTCGTCATTTTACCGGCCCCTCTTTACTTTCTCTCTCAATCTTTTGTGCCCTGACTACGTTTTATTTTTCCTTAGTGTCAGGTTGGTAAAATGTTTTAGATTAATCTCTAAAAATCTTTTCGGCCTCGAGGGTCATTTCCCGGTCGACCTAATCAGTCCCATTTTTATAAATAAATTTTTCGCATGTGCATATTGCATAGCCATTGGATGGAATGATCTACATCGTGGCCATTCCTCGCGAACCTCACAAGGTTTCCTGCTGATGTCACTAAAATGTTGCAAGGTATGCAAGATGCTGCCATCTCTCACCTATGATCATGGGGACTAGTCTTTGTTCGCTAACCGATGAAGGACACTGATGTTGACAGTTGTTTCCTTACCAATGCTTCGTGGTCGTTCCTCGCTGACCTCGCACAATTAAAACATTAGTTTTAATAATGTTGTGAGGTGTGCAAATTATTGACACATGGACGTCGATGTTGTACGAGGGATGATCGAGGTGGGACCCGTTCATGCTGAGGTGGTGTCTGATAGGTGAATTTTTGTTTGCCTAAAGACTGGTGAGTAAACGTGGCATTTTCAAACCATTTTGACTCGATCTGAGCCATTCTTTTTGGCTTACATTTTTTTGGATCAACAACTGGCATTTGAAATAGGCTAGTGTTGTACTATAGTCATTTTATCTCACGCGAGTGAATAGTAATGGTTGGGTTTGAACTGTTCTCTCATAATTAAATGCTAAAAGAGCAGTGAATTGCTATTTTCGTGAGTATTTCCACACTAATGAAGAATCGCCTAGTACCGGGTGAAGCAAGCCATCTTTGTGAATTTTCAAGCCTCACTATCATTAATGTTCTGCAAGTGAAACCGTAAGTAACACATATACCATTTCTTATGTTTTGAGAAGGTCTTATGGCTACTTGAAAAAACAATTATCGATTGCTTCTTGTTATGTTCCTGAATGATTATTTGAGTTAATTTTCTTTAAAGTATTTTAAAGCTTGTCTTGATAATTGTTGCGGCTTCTTGAATTGTGAAGCATTTTATGTTTAAGGCTATAGGGTGCAAGTTATAATTGTTTGACATTTAAAAAACCCTAGCTCGAGCTATTCTCTATCTTGTGTAAATGGCACCCAAGGCCCAAAGCTCTGGCTCTAAAACCACTACTAGGTCCTTTTCCAAAGATATTATAGACTTATTAAAACCCTCTACTAGCAAAAGGCTTGAGGGAAAGGCTTTGTTTTATGGGCCCTTACTCCTAGAAGGGTTAACTGATAAGCAATGTGCAGTTCGGGACACTTAGTTACCGTATACCGGATGGTAGTTGTTCTCAAATTGATTTGGGAACAGGAATTTGTGTGTTCCTTTGTGTAACCCATGGAGGTTGGATCTTGGTAAGCTGGTGGTTCCTAATGTCTACTTGGATGTAGATTTGTTAAAAGATGTTGCTGCAAGGTATAACCCTATAACCAGAGTTGTTAGAACGCACTCTGGCATAGAAATGGTAAAGATAACCAGGGAGGAAATTACATAAATATTTGGTCTACATGAATGGAGTCAAGATATGGTTGCTATTAATCTTGAGGCTTTCAAAGAAGAATACATAAATACTAAGGGTTTGTTCAGAACATCTCTTTTGGTACCTCATTTGGCAACCTCAGGAAGAGGAAAGAATAAGAAGCAGGTAGTGATTGGTAAGAATGAGACAAAACCTTTTCATGTGAACTACTTCTCTAACTATTTCAAGAAGACGGTTTGTGCCTTGTGCCAAGTTCTAGGAATTAGCTTGAAGACTACTCTGCCTATTGATATCATGTGCATGGCTGTAAATCTCCAACATCCAGGTTTTAATGTGGTATATGATTTTGCCACTTAATTGGAAGAAAAAATGCATGGGTGTCTGGTGGCCCTAAAGGAAGGAAATAATTGGGTTGGTTTCAGGTGGTTTTCCCTATTAATGCACATGTTTTTGTATAGGGGCCAGGTAGTGTTTGGGCAGGATATGGAATTAAAGAAGGAGGATAATGTTGATATGCATGTCCAATATTGGACTAGTATCCTTGATATGCATGATTGAAAATTTGATTATGTAGCGTTCCAAAAAAAAATTGGATCCAAGTTGAAAAGAGCTCCAATTTGTGATCCACCCAAGATTCCTACAGAGATTCATGATTTCTTGAGGCCAATGGAAAGGAGGCCTGAATTAAATTTGACACATAATTGGGGAGATATTATCCCTTATCATAATAAAACAATTTTTAGAGTATATGGCACTAATGTCAACCCATATGTTCTGCCCAGGGATGTGCCTCTGAGAATTGGATTTTTGGAAATCATGAGACAGTTGGGATGTGCTCAAGAAGTACATTTTCCAGTAGAACAAAAGAAAGGATCTTTCTTTCTTGAGTATACAACGTTTGTTGATTTTGTTATGGCAAAGGGAGGATGGAAGGATTTATACACATTACTTAGATCTTATGGATTAAAGAATGTACGCCCTAGGAATCATGATCCTAAGGGTTTTATTTCTCAAATGAAGGCCAAGCATCGGACTGGAACTTTTGTCCACAATTTCTATTTTCCTGAAGACACTATCAGGAACATTTTTGATTTAGAGACACAAGAAGAGATAAAGGAAAAATACATTTCCTTTACCAAGATGGTGAAAAAGAAGCACTAAACGATACCTAATTTCAATCCCATACCAAATATTAATGGTGAGTTGAACAGGGCTATGTATTCCATTGACAATTTTGAGAATTTGGTGGGGATTCTGAAGGATGAACGGGTTATGAAACAAAGGGGAAAGTCACAAGATACTGAGGAATACCCTAAAGTAAGGTTGGAGGAGAGGCCTACCTATCAGCCCCCGAAGAAGATCAAGGTTTTTTCTAGGAGAAGAGGAAGCAGGGCTGAGAAATTTGCTAAAAGTTTTGCACCATCTTCTTTAGGGCAGTCATTGCCAAATATTGTTGATCTGGATTCCCCTCCGAGGATTTCTGACTAGACTTGTCCATCATCACCAAAGAGACAAAAAATTGAAAGAACAAAGGTGGTTGATTATGATGGTGATGAGGATGAAGAGATCATTGTCACTCCTGATGAAATGCATCAGGGAATGCCATCTTTCCCACTTGACACTTCATCAAGTTCTGGGGTAGTTGCTTTAAGGCTGGGAAAAGATGAAATAAGGGGAATAACCAATAATGATGACCTGAGGATGGAGGCTTGTAGAGAGTTCATGATGGATGACTCTTTTATCTAGACCAATTCTTTTAATGATTTTATGTGGAGGGCACATGTCTCATTATATGCTGAGAAGGTGGCTCAAGAAAGAAGTTTGCACCCTGTGCTCCCAGAGCAAGTAATTCAGTCTAATATCAGGTTGCAAATGAAGGAAAGATTCAAAGGAATAACACCAGAGCAAAGTTGAGCATTGGTACAGAAGAGTGGAGTATCGTTACTTCCTGAATGGGATATTGTTGATGTTGTAGTGTTCGATACAATAAGAAGGGCCAATAGGCCACTTCTTGCAACCGATGAAGAAGCTGAATTGGCACTTAAAGGATAAGCCTTTAGTGAGGAGTGGGATGCTTTGGCAATCTGGTCTTTGTCCACTAGATCTAGGAAGTCAGTAGCCACATAACCATCTAATTTTAGTGGTCACCTTGTTGTAAGAAGAGTTGCTGATACCCCAACATTGGAGGTTGCTGATATGGTAGTGAATGTTGCCAAGTTCATTAGGGTAACTGTTGAGGATTTGACCAAGGACCGGGATACTCTGAGAGGCCAATACAATGACATTATTATTGAATATAATAAGAGTCAACAAAGGGTTGCAGAGCTAGAAACTGAGTTGGCATTATTAAAGCAGCAAATGGAGATATTGAAGTCTCAAGGGAAGGCTAGCTCTAGCCACACTATCTCTCACCCACTAGTGGAGCAATCTGAACTTTCTTCACAAGGACAGTCCTTAGCTATTGTTCATATAATATGGGACAAGTGCCTATTGCAATTGAAAGGGATAATAGCCCAGAAGAAGGACTCTCTAGGGAGAAATTAATTCATCAAGTTGAGGAGTATAAGGAGATGGTGCAACAAATCCGGGAATCAGCAAGGAAGAGAAATTCGGTGATTGTGGACATTGTGTTGAGAAACTTAAACAGGAGGGTCCAAGGAAAATTAAATAGTGTTCATGCAAATTATGCTCTAATGTTGCAAGCACTTAGGATGTTCCCGAGAGATAAATATTTGGCTACCCCATTGCTGGACAGATGGAGCCGCAGAATTGAGAAGTTGAGATTCATGGCAATGGGAGCAAAACAACATGGGGATAAGTATCTTAAGGTTATATCAACATATCAATTTGTCAAGGGAGTCGTGGAGAAAAAATTTCAGGGGTATGTTTCCCCTATGGAGTTAAAGATCAAAGGGTTGAAGGCCAAATATGATGGAATGGACTTAACTCCATTGCCACACATTCTGCATAGTCACGACAAGGTAAAACCCTTGCAGGTTTGGAAAGATCAAATGACTAATATAATGATAGCTCAGACACATGAGATATGCAGAAATGTTAACATTGGTATGCTAGAGAATACACTTGAGAAACTTCATTTGTCATTAGTTTCTTAGAAAACTTTGATAAGAAGGCCATGTCAGTAATGGTGAAATATGCACCCTATCAAGATAATATTGATTAGGTTATGGATTTTAAGTGGCCATCTGAGGAAGATTTTGAATTATGGAAAAAGGTGTTCGCTGATGAGTTTGAAATATGATTACTACAGTTGAGAAGTGCAACTTGGTCATGTATAATATAGATCTGGCCTCATAAGTTATATTTGAAAATATACATTTCCCTTTTGACTTCAGGTATGAGCTGTTGAGGTGGAATAAAGTGTTATAACAGTTAAAGATGCCTTTGGTGTGAATGAGTGACCCTTTGAAGGGCGGTTTCTTTTCTTCCATATCAACTAATGATTATTCTTGTCCTATAATTTTATCTTTTAATCGCATGATGTAAACGTAACTGAATTAGGGATTAGTGGTCTAATGAAAAATGGACATGTGTACTCTCCGACCTAAAGCTTGTTTTCTCCCTTGTTTTATAAAATGGAATTATGGGCCATGGTAGAGGGTCTGCTAAAAAATATCCGAGATTTGAGAAATAAGAGTTTGGTGATACAGAGAGTATGAATGTAAGTCTTGGTCTTAAGGTTTTGAGTTAGATAAGAAAATTTGGTCAATTATGGGGTTCTTAGGCATGTTAGTATTAAATATGAGAATGTTTTGAGTATGTTTTCTCTCCTATTGTGACACTTTGTATGAATTATTAATGAAATATTGGTCCAAGATGATTTTCATTGATCTTCATTTGTTCTTTACTGTGAATTATGTTTAACAATAGCTTTGGTTCAAAGGATCAGTTAAATGCTTCAGTTAATCAATAAGTTCATGCAAGCTAGCAACAAGATTCATAAAGTAGTGATAGACTTAGATACAAATATATGGATTGAATTGCGATTCATATGGATCATAAGTGTTTAAGATGAAATTCGCCCTGTAGTTCAGTCTTCTCATTTGACTCTGTGCTTTAGGATATGGCACTAGAACTTTGATCATGGTTATATTTTCTCATGTCTTGTGTTATGACTTCAGAACATTTTATTCAAATATTTCCTATTAATCTACTTTAGTTGTGTTTGTGATTCTTTGCTAATGGGACTCGAGCCTTTTTGAGGAATAGCCAATTTCTTGAAGGATTTCATCATTTTAGCGTAAATGGGGAATCTATCTGTTGTTTATCAATGTGCAGTTGAATTGTTTAATGTCATATTTAAAGAGAAGATTTTAGGGAGTACCCTCTTGGGTCTTACAGAGCCCAAAGTGTAGGATAATTAGCATTATCACTTTTTCTCGTCGAGTTGGAAAAATGCTTCCTAGACTTTTATCATTGAACGTGGCAAGTTCATAGAAGCTCTCAGGAAGTCCGCTTGGGTTGTAGTAAAAAACACCAACACCACCATCTCAACCTAACTTCCTTCAGCTCCTAAATCTGTGATAAAAGTACCAGGTGATTACGATCTTGTCGAGCGACTTCATGTTACTCCAGCTAAGATCTCACTTTGGGATTTGCTTTAGATCGCTCTGGTTTATCAAGAGATGGTGCAAGAAACCTTACAAAATATCCTCTTGCCTACCATTGTTAGGCCTACAGATGTTGATGCGTTGATGGCACATATTCGAGTGGATTCATCGAATATTGTGTTCCACCCGCAAGAACTCCCACCTTTGGATGTGCAAAAACAAGCAGAACCTTTGATGATTATAGTTAATGTTAACAACATCGATATTAGGTGTACCCTCGTTGACACTGGTTTAGCTCTCAACATTTGTGGTGGTTTGTGGTATGGACCTATTGCCTAAAATTAAATTTGATTCATCTTCTTTAACAACTTTTTCCTTGTATATTGGTGGGTTCGATAACGTCGGCCACCAAGCTCTAGGTACGATAATACTACCTTTGCAATTGGGCCTCCTTACCTTGACTACATTGGTCTATATGATTCCAGACTTGTTACCATACAATCTTCTTTTAGGAAGACCTTGGATTCACGCTATGGGTGTGGTAACTTCTACCCTACATTGCTCCTTAAAGTTTGTTGCTAATAATCAGGTAATTTGGCTACATCCCCTCTCAAGAATTGTATTCCCTCCTTAATCGTTGATGCTATGGCATTTTCTTCATCGACACCCTTTGTGGAAGTCATTCCCCAAGTGAGTACCGACTAGGATGAACCGCCTAAAGAAGAAAATCCAAAGTCTCCCCCATCTTCTCCTTCATCTCCTCAAACGAATGTTCTCTTAGGTGATGATTGGGGTTCCTTGAATTTCTCTGAGTTCTTCAAAGCGGAGTATAAGTCAAACCCCTCTAGTATTGAATTTTTAGTTTCTGCTAACATGAGGGTGAGTGACCCTCCCATTGAGGAAGAGAAGTTTGATCCTATCCAGGAGACCACTCCTCCCCGAGAGAGTTAACCCACTCCCGTAAAGGAGGTTAATGTTTGCGAACCGAGTAAAGGAAGAGGGACCACTCCCATAGAAACTTTCAACATCCATTGGTGGAATGAGACACTTTACGTGGAGCCTCTCCCTCCTGAATTTCTACAAACTCATTATGGATTTAGTTACGAACTCGCTTCTCGATATGGCTATGAGTAGAAAGGCCTAAGACGTATCGAGCAAGGAATACAAGTCCCTATCCAGTTTAAGCAATAACAATGCTACCTGCGCTTGTGATGCTTTGTTGAATAGTCTAGACAAAAACCTTGGTGGAGTTTTAATATGATTTTGGTTGAACCATTAAGCTTGGTCCATCCCGAGTTGATAGAAGAAAGAGGACGAGCTGAGAAGGTTCTTGTGGATGTCTTCTCTTCAGACGAACGATTCCCGTATCACCTGCATAAATAAGCATACTTTGGAGAATCCGTTATGAGCATTGATGAGGAAGACCCTCTATCTAATGTCAGCAATGATGTTCTGATATCTCATCCCAAGGACTGTAGCCCTCTCCTTAAAGGAGATACTGTTGAAGTCCCCGTGGATCCTAAATCTTCAGAAAGGGTAATCAAGATCGGGAAGTCTCTCTCCCCTAAAGAAGTAGATGAACACTCTACTCTCTTGCGTGCTCACCCCAATATCTTTGCTTGTACATATGAGTATATGCCCAGTATTGATGAATCCATAGTGGTCTATAATATCGTTCTTTGTCCTGACGCCAAGCCTGTTAAGCAGAAAATTCAAAAGATCAATTCTAGGGTAGCTTTGATGGTCAAGACTGAGATAGAAAAGTTATTGAAAGCGGGCTTTATCCGTCCTATTGACTATTCTCCTTAGATTTTGAACATAGTTGTTGTTAGAAAATTTGATGACCTTATTCGTATATGTATTGACTTTCAAGACCTTAATAAGGCTTCTCTTAAAGATTATTTTTTGTTACCTAAAATAGATATGATTGTGGACTCAACTACAGGCCATGCGTTGTTATCTTTTATGGATGGCTTCTCGAGTTATAATCAGATCTGTATTAACCCAGATGATTAGTACAAGATAGCCTTCACTCCCCTTGGGGTACCTTCTACTATGTGGTCATTCCCTTTGGTTTAAAGAACGTAGGAGTGACTTACCAACGAGCAATGACCCTGATCTTCCATGATTTAATTCATAAAATCTTAGAATATTATGTTGATGACATCTTGGTGAAATTTGTAAACCGTCAAGATCATGTGAAGAACCTTCATCTTATCTTTGAAAGGATTTTAATTTACAAGATGAGACTCAATCCCCATAAGTGTGTCTTAGATGTAGATGCTGACAAGCTTCTTGGGTTTATAGTCTCTTATCGTGGAAACCTATTGAGCTAACTATTTGCATCAGCTAGTGATGCTCGACGAGTGTCATTTACAGGCCCTCAATCATCTTAAAGCTTATCATTGGTCGTTATCAAGACAGTATAATCAGGGTGTGCTTCCTAGGACCTTTAAGCTAGGAGACGTGGTTCTATATGAAAATCAGCAGAATGCAAATGTGCCACCTTATCAAAAAGGGAAGTTTAGCCCTAATTGGTTAGGTCCTTACATTGTGATTTTTGTATATGGTTTGGGTGCCTATGGATTATCATCTATGGATGGAACACCTTTAAAAGATCTTGTTAATGCAATGCATATTCCTCGATACTATGAATAGTTTCCTAATGTGTCACATGTGTGTGGTTTTCTCCCCAAAAGGTAGTAATACTGCATATATTGACATTTGCTCATTTTCACATTTTTGAAATTTTTTGTGTTTCTGACATGAACATGTGTGTGTATGTGAAGAAAACATACATACCTGTGTCTAACTATGCTATGTATCCATACATCACATTACATCTTTTAAAAGTAAATAGATCATCATAGTATTTAATTAACATCTAACAAAACGTGTTTAATTAAATCATGATTGACATCTAATATAAGCATACATCCATATAAGCAAATAACATCCATAACATGAGCATGCATGAAAACAGACAACATACATATAAGAAAAACCATGATACTGAAACTGATATATATATATATATATATATATATATATATATGTGTCAAGTGTATGAATAAAATGCCATTTACCTATATCGGGCCACTGCTATAAAAAATGAGTGGCTACTGAATATGTTTCTATACAAAATATCTACAAGTATATATGTGTATCTATATTTGGCTACAAAAATGATATACAAAAAAGGGACTCCTATCCCTGTGGTGCATGGCTCCCTGAGCCCTCTGGCTTTGGTGGCCACTCTAGTACTCTAGGAGGAGGTTGCACGGTGGTTTGTGAGCGGGATCAGTGTGATCATGATGCAGATAAGCCTGCTTGTATCCCTCTCATCTCCCCTTGCAGTGAACATATATTCATCTTCACCTAGATCAGCTCCTGTTGTAGCCATTGAACATCTGTCGGGATCACAACCATTGGTTGCACATTGAGCTCATCGATGCAACTCTAAAGAGTGTCATGTACCACCTCGACGACATCAACTCTCATCACTGCCGCATCTTTCTCAGTGAGCATTGTCCGCAGCTCCCCCGACAACTTATCTCAATGTCCTCGCATGGTCATCAACTCTGTAGTTAGTTGTATGACCTTCATGCCCTACTCCTCGTATGCAGTCCTCAGATGTGCTACCAGCTCAAAAATGGGGGCATGCCTCCCTGCTAAAACCGGTCAGTAGGCCTCAAGGACTATCCCTTGGATTGGCATGGTAGGGGCCACCTCTGAAATATACTGAGCTATGAGCCTAGTCCATCCCTGTGCATCCTCTGCAACAATAGAAAAAGAAATAGGAATCAGTATCACATGGCATATATATAAACAATCATAAGACAAAAAAAGATCAAAATCATGAACATGACAATAATGTACTATGTATACCTGGATCCCTTGGCTGCCATGTGGGATCAGGGTGTGGGTCGACGCTAGGGCTTGTACCACCAGTATCAATGGCCGACCCTGGCAACGCTAGTGCTGCTACTGCTAGGACAGTGGAGACTGGTGGAGCTGATGAGACAAGGGTATCTACGGGAGGATTTGATCTCCTATGCCGCCTCCTCTTCCTCCTATGTCGACTCCTCCTTCACGTCGCCTTGTTGGTGGCCCCTCCTCCTACCTTGCAGAGGTTGGTGGGGCACGTCCTGTTGTGGGCCAAGGTCCCCTTGCCAAAAATTGGAGCAAGACAATGCCTCTCCCACCACCGCAAAAAATTTGTTTCTACCTCGACATTATCTACCACCGCCATGGTCGGGAGATCATGTTCAGGCTCATCATCGTCTGAGGGGATGAAGTTTGTGATAGAAGAGTGAGAGCGATCACCTACCCTCACTGCACTACAGTGTTCCCTAGTGTATGTGGGCACATCAAGTGATATGGTTTGAATACGGTCATGCTACCGCATGACTCGACTCCAATAATAGGGAACAATAAAAAAATCACAGCGACCAACCAAAAAATGGTCTTGTTGTAGGTTCCTCAGGAACCTGCTGTCATCGACCCACCTGAAATACTGGTAGGGTCTCCAACAAAACTCTCCCATGGCAACAGTGTCAAACTGTAGCCTCCAAAACTGTAAATCCTCGAAACACCATTGGCTTGTCATGTCGTACCAGTGGGCCATCGATACTTGATACGGTCGTCACTGGGAAAAACCGATCGGCCATGTGCACATGATGTGGGTGGAAACCCACACCTACAAAAGTGTGCACATTGTGGGACTGCAGTACTTATAGTGCACGTACCACCCAAGCTCCCGGTATAGGTGCGTTAGCATGTTGTGCCCCCAAGAAAAAATAGTTTGATGCTCTACCATCTCTCTGATAGTAGGGATGAGGCCCCCATGAAGGTGTGAGCCTTGCCTGTCTATTATGATGTGAAAGGCGACTATGACAACCATCACCCAACATAGCAATGACATTGTGGTCCTCGCCTGGTCATACTATTGAGTGTAGATATGAACAGTACTGTCGCTGCCATCTATCCTCCATGTGCAGTAGAGGACGCCCTCACTACACTCCCACGTCAATCGGGTGTCATCTAGGGCCACCCGTCGTCCATGGATGGGTAGCCCAAGGATCCGATAGATGTCCTTGAGAGTGATAGTCATCTCTCCACATGGAAACTAGAAAGATGATGCGGTGGCATTCCATCACTCCATTAAAGCGATGAGAATCCTCTCGTGATATCGCATCTCTAGCATAGTGAATACGTGCCAGAGACTGACCAGCTCGAGGTATGTGATCTCATCCTAAGAAAGGCGATCCCTCTACTTGCGAACAAGTCAGAATTCTCACCCTCCGAGATGTTCCCAGATCTTTGGGTACTCATGTAAAAAGTAAAAAAGTTTTAAGTCAGAAACATCATAGAAAAAGAAAAAAAGTGTTGAAGGACATATGCATGTCGCATAGACGTCTATGTGTCATGTATGTGTCCTGGACCACCATGGTCACCCTAGAGGATGCTAGCACGTCCTTAGGATGACAATACAGATTTGGGACCCCAACAAGTGTCTAGGATGACAATGCATATCGAGGATGCGAGCGCTGATATAGAGGCCTACTTGGTCCACCTCATGACCCTCGACGATGACTTCGCATAGCTACTCTAGCCTCGACACCTCGTACTCCCTCCTGCTCATCATTTTGCTAACTTCTCTCCCAAAAAATTCAACAATTTGCTTGCAGTGAACAGTGAGAATGACCCTTCTAGGGGCCCACCTAGGTATATATAGGCCCCTCGAGGCCCACTTTTCCTAGAGTTTGTGGTTCCTCAGTTTCTCCTGATTTGACCCCCCATTCTGGGGGAAAATTCAGCAGGGGGCATATATTCACCTCTTGATCATATTTTCCCTCTAAATTGACCACTTTTTCTTGATCATTCTTCTCTCTATGGTAGTTTCTTTCGATTTTTTCAAAAACTGACTTAAAATTCTAGTTTTACAGGACACAGTTTCGAACAAACTCTTACAACTATTGAGTTGTTGTTTGTTGAGCTTGGAAATTGGGGGCATCCTCGGTACCGGTTAGCTCAACCTCGGTGACCTCTGTAGTCCCTCTTTCTGGCACACATTTCCATAAAATTTAGAGTTCGGATGAAATTTTTCTTCTCTACTTTAGTGAGGCTGACTTTTTTCCAAAATCGAGCCCACCTAAGTGGGGACAAAATGGAATGTCGCAGAATTGCACCTAGGGGAAATTCCACATTTTTGCATCTTGCCTAGCATTTATGACATCTTAGAAACATTAATAGCAAAATCCCAGGATTCAGAATTTCACGATTCTGACTCCATGTGGACACATGGTGAGAAGAAAAAATCCTAACAAGGTGTTTCCCAAAAATCTAGGCTTTAGACGCCTGTGTGGCGTTCGGACGTCAGCGTGATGCACTAGCATCCTGGCGGTTTTCTGAGTTTGAAACAAAAAATCTAGAAACCTGACCCTAGCGACACATGTCCTGGCGGTTAGGTCTCAAGTATAATGGCTCTATGTCACCCTTGCATGCATAAAAAACCCTTTTGGCTCTCATTTTGGGGTTGGGAAGTCATCAATTGAAGCATTAACACTACTTGCTCTAGTCTTGGGTAAGATCTATCCTTTATAGGCGAAGCCATCCTAGCTTGAGGTCCCTCCAGTAGATATGAGCTCTCAAGCAGCTACTAGCTCTCAAACAAGCACATAGCATTGCGCTCGTGTGCTCCGGAAGAGGGCCTTGACCCATGGGTAATGATCTCTCTCCCTATCACTCTTTCTTATTAGCTCATTTACTACTTTTTGGTGCGGGCTCTACTCCAAAGCGGGTTTTTCTTTCACCACACACTTCATTTACTTCCTTTACACTCTTTTCCAAACTTGGCTATCTATGGAGGTGGGAACACCAAAATGGGGGTCTAACTGAGGTAGACCCCTATATAGCCCCAATCTTTTCCCCTTGATTTTTTGTGTGGAGGTTACGAAGTGAAGCTTGGAATAGAGACTCAAATGCACGAAGGTAATCTTGTTTCATGTTCCTTTGTGTATTCCTTTAATTTCTAGCTTTTTGTCGACTATCCGGTCTCTCACGCTTTTGACCCGAGTCTGGAAGTGAGATTCAACTTCACCCATTTGAGCTCCTGAGTGATTCACAGCTTAGGACGCCAACGCATATTTTAGACGACAGCACATCGCACTAGCATCCTAAAATTGTGCTGACATCTTTTGGCCAAGAGCTCCTCGGCCAAGGGTGGAAATATCAAAGGCTTTCTCTCTCGAGGTTTGAGGTTACATTCTCGCTTTCCTTCATAGTTTCATCGATTCATTCAAGTTGAGGTGTATAAGGGAAATTTGTTCCCTGGCAATCTCTTGAGAATAAAGAGACCTGTGTGTAGGGAATCCCTCTTATATCACAAGATTATATCTCAACAATAAACGAATCCCATCAAAAGTATAATCTCATCAATAAATGAATTCAATCAAAATTATAAACTTCAACAATAAATGACCTCAATCAAAGATATAAACAACAATCAAATGATCAATCAGTTCATATAGGTTAATCCCAACCTATTTGCTTCAATCAATTATCAAATAGAAAACCCAACCAAATAGGTTATTGTCAACCTAGGGTTTCAATCGAAAGTGATTTAAAGATCAAGTGATTATAAACAAAACACAAAACCTCTCTATCCATATACCTAAAATATTTGCATGTTTAGAATGTTTACTATATTTGAGTATAATCTAGAGGACATTAACCTAAGAATGGTTTGTGCTTATGCACCTTCAAGTGCTCTTCTCAATACGACTTTGGGTTGTCAGAACATGTGTCCTCTTTAATTTTATGAATAGGAATAAACCCTTAATCAAAATAACATAATCATATAATACATTTTATCAATCCTATTATTGAATATTGATATAGCCATCGAGTTTACACCCTAACCCAAGGGATAAGACTCTCTTCTTACTTTTGAGGAGATACAAGTAATCAATCAAGTATAGACATACTACATATATATAAATATATTTCATTCATACAAACTCCCATATATAGGGTACATACACATCTATTTAAGTATAGCCAATATGATAGATTTCTCCAACATAATAAACAACCAAGAAGCATACAAGAATGTATAAGTAGTACAACATACATAATTAGTTATGAATCACCAAAACCTATAAACAGTAAATACCTCTCTTTTTTGCCCACTGGAGACCATGAATCAGAGCTTCATACTTAGTTGTATTATTATGACAACAGAATGTGAACCTAAATGCATAGTAGTACTTGTCACCAATAGGAGAAATTAGCATGCAACCACCTCCAGCACCATTCCTACTCCTTGAACCATCGAAAAACAACTTCCATACCTCGTTTACTTGTTGATCAGGTTGTTGTTAGTCACTTTTTACAAGATTAGATATAACATAATTAGATTCATGCTTTAAGTAAACTCTCAGATTTACCTCCTCATGTTTTTCATTCAAGGAATCATAAACATTCTCTGTTTCCCACTCATCTAATAGAACATCAAGGATATCCTCTATCTGTGTTCTAGTCTCTTTGGCTGGAAGAATGTCTTCTTGATCAAGAAGAGCACAATTAACAGCAAATATTGCATTGATAACACTTGGATTATATGGTTCAATATGGTTTTTAGAGACAAGTTTTAATTTGATAGTGACCTTAGTGCCATACACGGTCCTAAACAACATATGGACCAATCAGAGGACAAGTATCCTCCAATTTTAGCAGTGAAGTCTCATGATAAACATATGGAAAAATATAGAGGCAACTCTATGACATAAATGTCCTGAGGTATTGAGAAGTTCGGACATGTGTGCAATGTGAGACTGAGATTTTTAATGACTCCTATTATATTAATATCAATACCATATAGTTGAACTACCCTCTTTTCTAGTGGCTCATACTCTATTCCCAACTTATCAACGATTTGCTTGGGCATTATAGAATTATTGGCCCCTTAATCAATCATACAATCATGTACTAAATTTTGGCCAACAATCAGAGTTACATAAAATGGGGGTGTCTTAACAACCTTTGTATGTTGTTCCTTCTTTTCTTGAGACTCATTTGTAAAAACAACCTTAGAAGTTTGTTGATTAGACACACCATCAGACAAAGAAAACTTTGGCAATGCTTCATGTAATAGATCTTGTTTTCCTAGGAAGAGCTAAAGAATCCCACATTGAAACATTCTTAGTTTTCTTCATATGCTCCAAAATATCAAAACTACCAGCACTAACCTTATGTTGTCCTCTAGGAATAACAACATCTTTTTGTGCCCGTGTTGGTTGAACCAGTGGTCTAGGTTGATCCTTGACCACCATAGGTTGTGCTCTTGGCAGAACTTGAACATTCTATGTAGAAGAAGGCCTCACTTGGCCTTGTGAACTTTTAGATGATTGTATTGTATCCCCATCAGTTTGTTGTCCTAGGTCAATAGCCCTTTTCTTTGATCTAGTATTGGCTGACACAGGATCATTTGACTGATTTTGTGCATTGTTAATCCCATAGAACTCTTCACCTTGCTAGTTCAGTATTGAAACATAGAGATTACCTTGTTTCTCACAAGCAAATTGTTGTTCATTGTGCTCTTGAGATGAATATTTTGGAACAACGGCACTACTTTGCACCGTTAGTGCTTGATTCAAAATATCGTTAGAATAAGTGGACTGGTTATGCGGTTGATTACATGGAAAACACCATTATTAATCAACTACTAGGTTATTTAGCACAAGTACCACCTCTTTGGAAGAACTAGGGGCATTGGGGTTATAAGGCTGGAGAGGGGTTTGATTAAAGTTCCTCCTCTGAACTTGAGGATTAGACTAAAATAGGGCTTGGTAAGGAGCTTGGTAAGGTGGTTGATATTGTTGCTTCTTAATGTTAACCAACTCATTACCAAAGGTCTACAAGGTCTTTTGAATGTTTTCATTATGTTCTTTAATTCTTACCAGCTCTTAAAATTGGCTAGGAACAACATGCTCTTGAGCTGCTACTTGGGCATTATATGTTGGAAATGAAGGGACATCAACTACAATAGGTGGCATTAATGGGGTAGTTGGTTGTATATCAGAAAAATATGGCATTGGAGGTCTGGTAGCTATCTTACCTACTTGGATCAAGCTATTCTCAGCCCTTACAACAACATCAAATGTTGTTGGTAATGTATCCCCTCCCATAGATTGTATCATGAGTGAAATTTCACTTTTCAAAGCCTTTAAATAAAATAGGAAAGCATAGTCATTAGAGGGCTTTACTGAGGTTGGAATTCGATTCCAGGTCTTCTTAAAATAGTAATTGAAGTCCACCAAATGATCATATGGGACTCTTTTAATGGTAGTGATTTGCTCCACTAATGAGAGATGGTATGATTTTTCCTTGAACTGCCTATTCATTTGTTCTCCTAGCTGATCCCACGTAGCTATTGAGTTTAGAGCAAGGCCTTTGAACCATTGGAGGGCTTTACCCTTAAAAGAAGTTGCCAAGAGCCTTACTCCAACATCTTGTTGAGTTATATGATGTACTCCACACAACAAGGCCACATCTCTGATGTGTTTTATGGTTGTTGTCTGGTCTTCTCCAGTAAAAAATGGTAAACTCTTAAGGGTTGCAGCTAGTATGTCAT
Source organism: Sequoiadendron giganteum (assembly GCA_007115665.2). Lineage (NCBI taxonomy): Eukaryota > Viridiplantae > Streptophyta > Pinopsida > Cupressales > Cupressaceae > Sequoiadendron > Sequoiadendron giganteum. The sequence continues at coordinate 517,031,269 of CM021107.1, forward strand.
TGTGTTGGGCAAGATTCAAGGGGCTTCTTTGATCAAATGAGACAAAGGGATGATTTCTAGGTGGTGGAGGATGAGCCATAGGGATTCTTACAGCAGTAAAAACTGGGGCAGTAGTATGGATTCTCACTGAAGGAGGAGTAGACTTAGTTCTTCTTGAATAAACAATGGTCTTTTGAGGCTTTTGAATTTCTCTCCCTTTTCTTCTGGGTGGGGATAATTGTAAATACTCAAAAGAAGAAGAGCTTCTTCTAGTCTGTATTCTTTTCATTAGCTAAAAAGCATTGATTTTACTAAACCAAAGGTTGGAGTCACCAGGTATACTAAGAAAATGTCTCTTGAAGACTGTAACTATTGCTGCAGACACCAAACAACAGTGTGGAATTTCTGATTTAAGACTGAAAAACTATTCTCAATCCCACCAAGCATTCCAAAAACTTTTGACATGGGGATTTGCACCTGATGCTAAGTTAAAAACTATTAAATCTCGTGCAACATGGGATTACTCTCAGGCTATGGGTATCCTATGATGAGGGTAGACCTCTAGGTTATGGGTTGGATCCCTTTGAATATTTCTTTAAAAACTACTCATTCAGATTGGAAAAGGGGAAGAAGGATGATGCAAACACTTAACTATGAGGTGATTCACTGACTGAAAAATTATTGGAACCTTCTTTGAAACCTCACAAGATATCTCAACAAATGAAATTAAAAAGATTCACTACTCAATCTAGTGTGTTTTGCATAAATATTTCATCTTAAAGGCTCCTATGATTGAAGTTTGTTTGAAAGAAAATAGCAACATTTTCATAACAAACATCCAACAAATAAAATAAACTCGGATAATAACTTGCACTATAACATACTGGACCTGAACAAGACACTGAAGAAATAAGATAAAAAGAAGGATTTCATAGAAATCACAAAATTTTAATCAAAGGATTCACACGCAATGCTTACACAAGACAGATTTGAGAAGGAAACAAGCTTATTTATTGAAAACTAAGAGATATTTGCAATACAAATCCATAGAACTCATAAGAAATGAGTTAAAAAGTATGTGCAATCTGCTACAATAGTCCCCAAACTCAGAAATACAAAAAGAAATGAGAAGAAAAGAAATCTTATACAAATGGCTCCAAGAATTCAAATTTTGAATTTTGGCTCTAAGAAATGATGTGTTGTCCTTCCTTTCCCTCAAATCAGGCATGTAATTGAAAGAGACTCCTCCAAGAATGCGTAAAGAGTTATGAATTTTAGAACAACTCCAAGGGTCATATACAACTAAAAACCCCTCCAAAATAGGATTGTAACTTAATGAAACAAGGAGTTATGTGCCTGAAATTGCTCCTTGATTGGAACTCCATCAATCTTGATCTCTTAATTGAAATTGAACTCTTGATTTAGTGCTCCAAACTCCTAATTTTACTCCACATGTTGGCTAAATTTTCTCAATCACTTCCATGACTTAAGCAAAACCTTTTAAAGCTCATTTACAACTCCTTTTTCAAATCCAGCATTTGAAAAATACATATAAGGCATTTAATTTTGCATTTCAAAATATTATTTATTTAAAGTGATTTATTATCATCACTTAAATAAATATTTACATTTTTTGAAATAAAATGCAAAAATAAAGAAGTATTTGATAAAGACAAATATAAAGAATTAAGTGGCTAAATCAAAAGTATTTATGAAATATTTAGAAGACTTATTCAAAATAAAAACATTAGGCATAAAAGCCACGACCTAACATAATTGAATAAAGTTTTTTGAAAAACTTATGGCAAAAATGCCTCTTCCTTCCCATCGGCCTTCTTAGGGTTCTCAAACCCTAAATCGAATGTTAGACATTCATTTGTCATTTCATTCGCTTTCATTTTGCTTAGAAACTTCATGCTGAAGGTACCACCATGAGGAGAAAACCCTAGCTCAAGTTTTTGACTAGAAATCTCTGTACTCAAGTCATTTTTTGCAAATTATGGAGTTCCCTTATTTGGTAAGTCTGATTTTGGTTGAAATTTGGAAGTTTTCTTCATTTTAAAGCTTTTGAAAGCTTCCAGGGCACGACCTCATACATTTTCTGATGCATTTTTATGTGAATCTTGATTTTCTATTGTGTTTTCCTTCTTGTGGCCACCATGGATAATATTGTTCGAGCCTCCATGAAGTTCCAGCTAGATCCTTCAATGGCGCTTTAATCTTCGAGTAAATTTTCCATCTATTATTTTCTTTGTCCTGTAGTCGCGGGTTCTCCAATCATTTCTAAACATGTAAAAGAGACAATGGTTTTATTTCTTTGAAAGAGACAAAGGAATGTAAGGTCGCGACCTTCTTATTCTTTCATCTGGGTATTTGGGTATTTTTGGTTTTACCATCTTTCTATGTACCTTTATGCTTGGAGAATTGTGAGGGTTTCTCCATATTCTTCATTTCTTGAAAGATTATAATGCCCTTTATTATCATACTTCACTGCACATTATATTTTCATACTCCTCCATAGTTGTGCCTAAGGATATTTGATGAAATAGATATCTCTAAACCCTCAGTCGAGCTCACTCCCAAAATCTGAGAATTTGGCCTAGGGTTCTTCTATTTTCTAAAGATTTTGTTGAAAGCTCAAACTTGCTTGTATTTTTCTATAGCTCCTTTGCTTTTTTATTTGTAGCCCAAGGGTTCCTTCAATGTCACTTTCTTTGTGACATTCATTACCTCTATAGTATGGATTTGTTCTTGAAAGCCCTTTGATAACTGCCTTTTACATTGTACACAAATTGTTCATTCATGTGTCATGGCACATTCTTGTCCTTTTGAGGCTGCATCAATGATCACTCATGATTTTCATTTTACTGTGAAAAGACTACCTCAGTGATTGTTGTTTTTGTAGTCTATGCAAAGAATGATGAAAAAAATCTCTCTAGACTGAAATTATCTCCAATGCTTTTATAAAAGTCTATGTTATGTGAAGATTGTAATGACTATTTTCTTGCACATGATACTCAACATTATGTATATTTCTACATTGTGTTTGTGAAGTAATTATGATAGTCCTTTATTTATGAGCATCATTATAAAGACTTTGCAGATGGAAAAATATTGTCCCTTACAAAAGGTTATGTAGACAAAGCAAGCAAAACTCTCATGACACAAATATGACATTACTTTGTTGTTTCTTTATTGTAAGCAATGTTCACTGTACCTTCTGATGATACTCTTATGGCATTGTAATCTCCATTAATATGAGTTGGGATCAACCCTTGTGGGAGCCACATTTTCCACCACTCATGTAGTTGGTAACAAGACTTGACCTGTATCTGCACATGAAAAAAACAAGTTAGAAAAAATAATGAAATTGATGATTTTTTCTGATGATTTGATCTGGCAGTTTTTTTCATTTATCTCTCTCTTTATGACTAAGTTGATTTAATTTGATAATAATCACAAGTTATATATTTGTTGATAAGCATGTAATTGAATCTCATGCACTGAGCTCTAACAAAAAATTTCAATCAACTGTAGGCATGTCGGGAACTCAGGAGCAAGAGGAAACATTGAAGACATTGAAGATCAAGATGGAGAGTAATGGGTCAACCCTACATCAACCCTCAAGGGAATGATGAACATGACCTCCTCTTATATGTTTTTCTTCTTTTAGTTGATCTTCAGATGTATGATTTACACTTATTGTTGAATTAAATCAACTTAGTCAAACCCACGGCTTGTGTGGGATTACAAAAACATATCTTTCAATAAATCGGTTACTTCAAAGTATGTAATGGCTTGAATCTCCATTTGAACTTTTTTCTTAATTACATAATCTGAAATAATTGATATGAATTTGTTTAAAGCTCGCATGTTTTGTAATCAAATGTAGTAATAATCTCAACATATCTTTCTCCTAAACTACAATTCCTTTATGATAAAACAACAGTAACACACATACTTTGAATGCTTGTTTTCTAAATGAAACTTGTGTGTTGCTTTGAATGATTATGATAAATCAACTCTAAAACTTTTCATTTAGAAATATAATGTTGAAAGGATGTCTGAACATCAAAAAAGTTATACCTCATGAAACAGTTGCACATTTAAACCTCACTAATTTGTGCGAGAAGCAAAAAACTAGTAACATTTTTGGTGACCTCTCAGGGGTGTTTGTTGGCTAAATAAATAAGGCTAGTTGCCTTGCTTATCCATTGGGTATGGAGTATATTTCTTCCCTTTTCTGACTCAAAAAACTTAGTGCAAATCTCATTCATACTGTTGTAACTGTCAATACTTTACTCTTACTGATTATAGCTCCATTAAGTAAACATGTGTTGTTCATGACATCGAATTCACCATTCCATGTTATGAATGAGGGATGTCTATTTGATTGAACTGTAATTAGTAATGGAAAATCACTCCTTATTTCCCCCTAGAAAAACTCAAAGTAAATTAACTAACTGTGCAAAATAAGACATAGGGAAAAGGAAAGATTTAACTAATTTATGTGCAGTAGCACTTATTTGACATCTAGAAATTACTCAAATATGTACAGATTTAGATCATACCTCAAAAGAAATGCTTGAGGTGAATCCCATTCACTAGGATTGGCTCCACTTCACCATCCAATTTAGACAATTGGAAGGCATTATGTTGTTTATGCTCAGTAATAATGTAAGTCCCAGTCCAGAATGCATCAAACTTGGAGTGCTTTCTAGGTTTGCTTTTAAGTCCATCCCACTTCAGTACTATATCACCTTCCTGGAACACTCTTGGGGATTCCTTCTTATCAAATGATCTTTTCATTTGAGCTTGGTGTTGTTCAATTTTCTTCATTGCTTCAACTCTAGTCTCTTCTAGCTTAATCAGTTGAGCCAATCTTGTTGTCATAGGCTCTTCTTCAATCATGTCAAGCTGATTGACCATATCAAGGACTGGAAGTTCAAGGGATATAGGCAGTCTTGCCTCTTTTCCATACATAATCATGTACATTGATAGTCTTGTTGACCTTTTTGGTGTAATTATATCAACCCACAAGGTTGATTTCAATTTGGTATGTCATGCTCTCTGATTTCCTTCCATGGTGTTGATAATCCTTAGAAGGTTCTTATTTGTGGACTCAATTTGTCCATTGCCTTGAGGATAATAGTTAGAAGAAGTATTTAGGTAAACACCATTTCTAACAGCCCAATCAGATACTCTAGTTCCTATGAAAGCAAGTGCATTATCTAAAACTATTGACTCAAGAACTCCAAAACTTGTAATCAACTCTTCATAGAAATTTAGAATAGTTATCTCATTAGCTTCCTTAAGTACCACAACTTCAGTCCACTTTGAAAAGTAATCAGTGGATGTTAGCACCCACTTGTGGCCTGCACTTGAAGGTGGGTTTATAACTCTAATGAAATCTAAGCCCCACTTCATGAAGGGTTATTCAATCTGAATTGGCTACAATGGAAGGGTTGCCAACTTCTCTTTTCCTGCAAATATAGCACACTCCTTGCATTTTCTCACCCATGAATTGGCATCTTTGAATAAAGTAGGCCAATAATAGCCTCCTTTCATAATCTTAAGAGTTGTAGCTCTTGGAGAGAAATTTCCTCCAGCTGATCCTTCATGAAACTCATATAAAACTCTATCAACTTGATCAACCTCTATACATCTAAGCATAACACCATGGAAATATTTTCTAAAAAGAAAACCATTTAAAAGTACATAAGGTATAGATTACAGCCTATAGTACCTTCTTTTTTATTTACTCAAACCAGGAGGACACTCACCAGTTAACAAGAAATGTGTCACTTCTTTCACCCAACTTGTAGAAGAAACAGGTGCAGCAATTTGCTCTTCATCCTGAAGAGCTAGGATAGCCTCCTCTTCATGTTTTGTACTATTCTTATTGTTCTCTATAAGTTGTTCATAGAGACCTTTACCTCTTATTAGCCTAGTAACCTTGATCTAAATATCATATTCCATTACTTTAGTCACCCAGCCAACTCTTTTACTATTCAAATCTTTATTCAGCAAAAATTCCTTAATTGAAGGATGAGCAACCAGCAATTTAATCATGTTGTTAGAAAGCATGTGTCTAAATTTTTTCAAACTTTTGATAACAGCAAGGATGTATGCTTCTCAACAAAGGAATAATTAAGCTCATAATCTTTAAGACCTTGACTAAAAAAGGGTAAAGGCTGCTCTAAACCATGATCATTCTACTGAACCAGCATAGCTGCAATATTATCAATGTTCCCATATGCATACAATATAAAATCTTTTGAGAAATATGGGTTTAACAAAGTAGGAGCAACTGCAAGTGCTTCTTTTATAAGCTCGAAGTTCTTTTTTCCTTCTTTAGTCCAGCTGAAGGAAACATTCTTTTTTAACATTGAAGCCAAGGATACTAATAACTCGACAATATCTGGGATGAATCTTCCAACGAAGTTAATTCTACCCAAGAACTTTGCAACCCTTTCTTATGTACTGGTAAAGGAAGGGAAATAATTGCACTTACTCTCTTTGGATCAATGGTGATTATGTGTTTTGACACAATATATCCTAGCAATTTACCTTCATGAACAACAAACACAAACTTCTTTGGGTTGAGAGATATATCAAACTCTCTACACCTTTCAAAGATTTTCTTCAAGTGATCAAAATGTTCATTTGAATTTTTTGAAAAAATAGTTATGTCATCTAAATAAACTAGAACAGTCTTATATATCAAACCTTTAAAAGCCATGTTTATTGCTTTGTGAAAATTAGCTCCAACATTAGACAGACCAAATAGCATTTTCTTGTAAGCCATTGTGCCCCATTTGGTTGTAAAAGTTGTCTTAAACTGATCTTCTTCTTTAACCAGGATTTGGTTATATCTTGAGAAGCCATCTAATAAAGAAAACCTCTCAGGACCTAAAAAAACTTGAAGGATTTGTTCCATGGAAGGTAAATGATGACGATATTTCAAGGAAGCTCTATTAAGATCTTTGAAATCAACACAAAGTTTGATTTCACCATTCTTCTTCCTCATTGGGACAAGATTCGATACCCAAGAGGTATGTTTGATAGGAAAAATAATATTTCTCTCAATGAGCTTATTCAACTCTTTGATCATGAGGGGCTCAAGCTTGGGGTTAAGTGGCCTCTTCTTTTGTCTTATAGTTTTGGCATTAGGCTCAAGCTCAATGGTATGTTGGGCAATAGTAGGAACAAAACCTTTCAAATCTAAATATTCCCATGCAAATATATCACTAAACTCTTGACAAAGTAAAACAAATGCATGCCTTTCTTCTAATGTACATACCTTTCCAAGCTTCAAAATCTTGTCCTTGAAGATTTCAATGCTCTGGCAATGATCCTCTTTAATGTGCATACTGGATTTTTCTTTTCTAACTTGATCATCAACATTGAAAATGGACTCCAATGTCAATAATCCTTTGGGCAACTTGTTGGTTTTCAGCTGTATGATATGATCTTCATACTATTGTCTGAGTTTCTCTTGGTTAGCATTGGAGAATTTTGCTTCTTCTCTCAAGAAATTAATGATCTGTTGATCACTATCAAAAACTTTCCAATGCTCATTATTGTTAGGAACGGAAGACCTAACAATCACTTTAACATACTGCTCTTTAGAGTTGTTGATATCATTCGGAATATCATGTCGAGCTCCTATAGATGCTAATCTATCAACATGTTTATTTTGCACTTCTAGGTATAGATAGTAAATTAAAAGCTTGAAAATATTCAATAAGATCCCATAATCTATGCTTATAAGACTTCAACAGATCATTTTTAGTAGCATGGAGACTTCTTACTTGATTGACAATTAGTTCTGAATCAACAAAAACCTGTAAATAGTAAATATCTCTATTTTTTGCCCACTAAAGACATGAATTAGAGCTTCATACTCAGTTGTATTATTACTGCAGCTGAATGTGAACCTAAATGCAGAGTATTACTTATCACCAGTAGGAGAAACTAGCATGCAACCACCTCTAGCACCATTCCTACTCCTTGCACCATCAAAAAACAACTTCCATACCTCATTTACTTGTTGATCAGGTTGTTGTTCATCACTTTTTATAAGATTAGGCATAATAAAATCAGATTCATGCATTAAGTAAACTCCCAAATTTACCTCCTCATGTTGTTCATTCAAGGAATCATGAGCATTCTCTGTTGCCCACTCATCTAACAGAACATCAGGGATATCCTCTATCTATGTACTAGTCTCTTTGGCTGCAAGAATGTCTTCCTAATCAAAAAGAGCACAATTAACAACATTTGTTGCATTGATATCACTTGGATTATATGGTTCAATATGGTTTTTAGAGACAGGTTATGATTTGATAGTGACCTTAGTGCCATACCTGGTCCAAAACAACATATGAGACCACAAGTATCCTCCAATTTTAGCAATAAAGTCTCATGATAAACATATGGAAAAATATGGAGGCAACTCTATGACATAAATGTCTTGAGGTATTGAGAAGTTCGAACATGTGTGCAATATGAGATGAAGATTTTTAATGACTCCTACTATATTAAAAACATTACCATCTAGTTGAACTATACCCCCTTTTCTAGTGGCTCATACTCTATTCCCAACTTATCAACGATTTTCTTGGGCATTACAGAACTATTGGCCCCTAAATCAATCATATAGTTATGCACTAAATGTTGACCAACAATTAGAGTTACATAAAATTGGGGTGGCTTAACTACCTTGGTAAGTTTTTCTTTCTTTTCTTGAGACTCATTTGTAAAAACAACCTTAGAAGGTTGTTGATTAGACACACCATCAAAGAAAGAAAACTTTGGCAATGCTGCATGTAATAGATCCTTTTTCCCAAGAAGAGCTAAAGAATCCCACATTGAAACATTAACATTAGTTTTCTTCATATGTTCCAAAATATTAAAACTATCAGCACTAACCTTTTGTTTTCCTCTAGGAACAAAATCTATTTGTGCCTATGATGGTTGAACCAATGCTCTAGGCTAATCCTTGACCACCATAGGTTGTGCTCTTGGTAGAACTTGAACGTTCTGTGTAGAAGAAGGCCTCACTTGGCCTTGTGAGCTTGTAGATGGCTGAATTTTATCCCCATTAGTTTGTTGCCCCAAGTCAATAGCCCTTTTCTTTGATTTGGTATTGGCTGACACTGGATCATTTGACTGATTTTGTGCATTGTTAACCCCACAAAACTCTTCACCTTGCCAGTTTAGTAATGAAACATCAGGATTACCTTGTTTCGCATGAGTAGACTATTGTTCATTATGCTCTTGAGATGAATTTTTTGGAACAGAAGCACTACTTTACACCATTAGAGATTGATTCAAAATACCATTAGAACAAGTGGACTGGTTATGCGACTGATTACATGGAATGAATAGGGAAGTCTGTAGAGGATAAACAACTCATACAGAGTGGTGTTTTAGAATATTGAGGCTTAAAACCTTACTTTAAAGGTTTTCTAGAAGGATGAATAGGGTTGTCTAATCCACCAATATATGCTTTGCTTTGTCATTGGCATTTTGGAAAGGGTAGACCATTAAAATGAATACTTTACCAACCACATTGTTGTCATTACCATACGGTTGAAGGTACATAATGATAATCAAGGGTGCATTATTTGATTGAGATATTTTGATGGGCCTATTGTAATCACCTTTGCAATTGTTGACATTAGTCTAATTTTCATCATTCTTTTCTTGAGGCATAGAACTTGTTAATTCGGAAGTTGATTTGATCTTGTGAGTGAGTCATGGATAGTCCTTATTTCTATGTTTCTAGGATTAAGACCCAACAATATTTTTTAGGTAGTTATATATATAATATGCATTACAAATGGTGCATTTCAAATATTAGTATATCATTCTATCCACTTGTATGGATTCTCACAATCCAAAACTAGATTACTGACACTTGATGGGTTTCAAATCCCATACCTCATGGATTGTTTTTTAAAAAAATCTCAAATTTATTGATAAATGGTGGCATCGGTTGTTCCCATTCCAACCACTTTAGCATTAATAACCAAATGTAAAGTGCAAGCTCTAGAGCAATTTAGTTATGAAGCATGTTTGATGATTTTTAACATGTATGAACATAAAGACCATAACCAGATCGCGGAGACTGAACATTATACAAACCGAAAAGTTGAAATATTTACAAGATAACATAATCTTCCTACAGCTTTATAACTAAATGACATGATAAATAAATGAACATGAGGAGCAAAACTGTTTTCATAACTGTTTCAACTCATAATTTTATTTACATATAGTCACAATTTTAGATCCTTATCACAATATGCAAGATGAGTGAACATGAAACAATATACAGTGTACTAGAGTTGAAAAACACTTATATGCCAAGTCAAGTGATTGTCAAAGAACTGAAATGAAGAGACCATCAATTGAATTACCAAAGCAATATTGACTTTTTTACCAATCAAGAACATCTTATTGTCATATTGCTTTGACATTAATGCCAACACATGCCAGAGGGGACAACACAAGAGTCATGTAAAATTTGTGTTCCAAACATATTAACAGATAGTGAACAAGACTATTTTTCTTAAAGTCTGATATGAAATGGATAACAATTATTTGTTCCAATGACATGAAATAAGTATATATGCCTATATGTTCAGCATAATTGTACAATAATAAAATAATTAAAGAAGCCCATGAAAAGTCTCGTATCAAATGTATAACACCATAGTGTTGAAACATATGCAAATGGTGTATCTCTACACCATAATTGTTCAATATTGAAATATTGAAACCCACAGAGCAGAATCAGTATTTGGAGCCTGTCTCATCAATTCCTACGCTGCCTATTCCTTGCAATCGAGTTTAGGCCTATGTAAAATACAACATGTTTCTTAGGGTCCTTTTGTATTTCGGGGGGGGTGATTCCAGATCCACGAACCCTCGCAGATGATGAACGTGAAACAACAGATTTCTTTGTACTATGTGCTTTGTTCATGTCGGGTTTAACAGCTTCACCCTATAGCAAACAATTAATGAGAATTAACGTATGCATGGAAACAATATACGCAGTATGATATATATACAACAACATATCGTTTATGTGTACCTCTAGAACAAAATGCTTCATCTTGGCAAGCTGCCATATGACAAAGTCGCCCACGCACTCTGCGATGGTCTCTGCGCTAGGCATGGGAAAAGGCACGTAGCATCGACCATCAATGGCCTCAACAATGTTGACTCTCGCATAATTTTTTGAGTGCATCAAGCAGTGGGTGTGAGAATTTATGGCGACAACATGTAGAATGTCTTTCACAACCCGTTTACGCCACCTCCAAAGGTCGACATGATCACCGACCTTAAAAGTTATGCCGTTGAACTCTATCATTTTTTCATCCACCGGATTTGCTTGCAATGGAAACATCATTGATGTGAAGCATAATTGAAGGCACATTAAAAGATTCCTAAAGAAATAAGAACAGAGCATGGAAGTGTGTTGGGTTTCATACCGATATAGATGGCATGCCGCACCTCTCCCCATCCCCATTTCCATCTTTATTGCCATCTCCCCCTTGCAAGCCAGCACTCTCCTCCTCCCCGGGTCCATCCTTATTACCCTCTCCCACTTGCAAGCCAGTGCTCTCCCCATCCCCATGTCCATCTCTGTCACCCAGCTCCACATTCAGCCCAGTGTTCTCCTCGTCCTCATGACCATCTGTGTTACCCTGTCCCACTTTGTGGCCAGTGCTCTCCCCATCCGCATGTCCATCTATATTAGCCTCTCTCATTTCAATCACAATGACATCGCCAATTAGGTCAAGGCCAGCACTTCGTTGTTTATCCTTGCCCTGTAATAGCAGGAATTAAAGCTCATTTCAAATTTAGGTGCATGCAACCAATTCATTGAAATAATCAAAACAAACATTAAATAAAAGAATTGCAATTCACCGTTTCTTCTACTTCCTCCATGTCAAGGCACCTTGACACGTTTGAAGGCATATGCTCATTCTTCTTCTTCTTCTTCTTCTCAACATTGTTAGACGGTGGGTCGGGAGGAACAACATCATCTTGTGCTTCCATGGGCAATTGTTCACCATCGAAAATCACAAAAACCTACTTGAGGGCAGCAGTTCATTGTTCATCATTGTTGTGTAATATGAGGAATTGAAACGTTGCACCAAACTTAGATGCATGCAACCAATTCATTGAAATAAGCAAAACAAACTTTACAGTAAACAGAAGATTTGGAGATCACCGTTTGTTTTCGTTTCTTCTTCAGATGGTGCCTTGAAACTTTCAACTCTATAGGATGCTTATTCTGAATCTTATACGTAGGGGTGGGAGGAACAACATCGTCTTCGCCTTTCGTGGCCACAACTTCCTCTAGCGAATGAGCCCTACTCTGTTGGCGGGAAGAAACCGCTTCTCGACCATCACCCTGGCATGTCATGTAAGTTAACATTAAGTGAACCTTCTATGCATCCGAACAAAAAATATTAAGCAAGGAAAATTCACATTTAACAGTTCAGTTCGACATTACCATTCTGTCCTGTCTCTTTCTCTCCTGCAATCATAATATTCTTTGCCTTCTTTGCTCCTTCATCTCGTCAGTGTTGTATAACGCCATTTGTTTCTTCACCTCGTCCTTTCCTTCTTGGGGAAGTTGAAGGAAGTTTTGTTTCCCAAACTTTTGACAGACACGTCTAACAACACACTTCTGCTGCAGATGCTGTCGTATATTCATTTGGTACTCTGTATTTTCCACCTTCTTTAGAAGGTACTCTTTCAATTTATCAGGGGGAGGAGCGGGTTGTTTTGGTTCCCCCCCCAACACAGCTCGACCACGCTTTGGTGCGTCAAGAATAGGAAGGTGGTGATGATGAAACCTATGCATGTTGAACACTCTCCAATCATAATACTTTCTGGTACATTCTTCTACAATACAATAATATATATATCTACCATTCACCATTTCTCTTATGTATTCAGCAGCAACCTGCACAACAAGTTTGGAAAATAAAATCACTTAATATATTTGATATTCAATCAAATTGAATGCACAACATATATACATAGCCAAATGATGCAATAATTCGGTTATTATATCTACCTTCTCACCCACCACATCACCCCGTACTTCATGGATCCCTCTCCATCCTTAGGGTCTCCCTCTGCACGCTTTTCCTTCTGGTCATGGACTATGGCAAGAGCGAGATCATCTCCCTGATTATTTTCCTGAATCAAAGGAACGATATATGCCAAAATCAAAATATTTGTAAGAGACGTGATATTTTTGAACTGAAATTAAAAGGCATTTTGATTCATGCATAGGAAGGGAAGGGCAATTGCAAGTTCACAATCAATTATTGAACGCGTCGCTGCCTTACGGTTGGCCGTTTTCGTAAACCGAGGGGACTTCCTCCGTACCGCGGTTGCTGACTCCTGAATAAAACATTCCCACTTTCCAATCAACCTCATAACCACTTATGAGAGATTAAAATTATACATTGGATTGCATCTTGTAATCACCAAATCTTACCTACACGCTTCGTGAATGGGACCGCCCCGAAGAAGATGCCCTACTACACAACCTTTCAAGTGTGTTGTCCACATCAATGACATTCTTCACTGCAGGAACCAATTTTCGTTTTACAACACGCATCCTTGGTTTCCTGTAAACTGTAAAATTGTTGCAAGTGTTATGGACAGTTAAAGTTCAAAAATTTATTGCACAATTTTGCAGTAATCAAGCATATATTTTTTTCAATGAAAAGAAGAAATTGAAACACACAACCCACACTTTTGTAAAACGCTATACAAGTAACCCACTCTGTTTTACAACATGCAACTATTTTGTCCAATTATTATTGTCAATCATGTGAAGATACTGAATTGCAATTTATACCATAACTAACAGTTGTAATTTTTGGAGGTGCCATTTTTACATTCATACAATGTAAATAAGAATACCTTTTCAAGACACTCAAACTATTATCCGAATTTTCAGGTTGGAAAACATAGGGTGTTATAAACCATGCAACCCACAAACTGTTAAAAGACAACACTTTCTATTATGCAGACTATTACAAAACACTGTATTGAAGTTCACATTCATATTTTATAAGAATCCATCACATGCACTAAACATTCCATTTCAATATCGGAATATGTTTCAAACAGAAGATGCACAAAAAATATTGCACGATGGAAAACACACTAGGTTGTCCTTCACTTTTCAAATATTGTTCAATGACAACACTTAGTGTTATGCACATCATAAGAAAACAATGTATTGAAGGTCACTTTCATATTTTATAACTGCCCTTGCTTGCAACAAAAGTTGAACAAAAAAAAAGAAGTAAAGTTGCAGTATGGAAAACCCAGCGGGTTGTCCGTCACTTCTCAAAAGCTTAAATAATTATGGTTATTTTTTAGCTTTAGGATCATTTAGGTTATATATAATGGGAGCAAGCTAAGTCTTGGACAAAATTCACATATGTATATAACATAGGATATGCCAGTTTGAAGTGTTTTTTTTGTGTCGAGGGTTTTGAAATTTTTGTTTTGTTTCCTCCACGTATGTTGGTTTTCGAATTTTGTCGTTTCCGAATGAAATAAGCAACAACCCATTATAGAAATATGAGTGAAATTACTGAATAATGTTTGTAGAAAGCAGAATCTGTGGGTTTTATAATGAAATGCTATATTTCAAAAATCATGTAAAACCCGGAATGTCGCCATTGTTTGCATTATTTTTTGGAATGGATAGAAAAGTGCATACCGTGGCATTCGAAATCATAATAGGGAAATAGGAAAAAGCCCACATCCAATCCCATTTTTTTTGCCATTTTATACATTGTTGTTTTGGAAAACACACTCTCTCGTAAAACTCAGACTATTGTAAAACCCATTGTTTCACTACGATGTCTCGTCATGTTATGTATGTGTCCACGTATGTTCTTATGTATGTTTTTCATGCAGTTTTCAATGTGCATAGGTGAATTTGGTCTAGGAATTTGAAACCAGCGTAACTCGTAGACAAAATTCACCTATGTACATTGAAAAACGCATTAAAAATATGCATGGATACTACACAACATGATGAGACGTCATAGTCAGAAAACACACTATCTCCTCTCTGTTGCAGAGGAACTGGCATATCCTATGTTATATACATATGTGAATTTATGCTTGAAACTGGCATATCCTATGTTATATACATATGTGAATTTTGTTCAGGAGTTAGCTTGCTCCCTCCTTAACTCATGGACAAAATTCACCTATGTGTATATGATAGAATATGCGGCCATAACGCATGGAGAAAAGAGTCACGACGGAAGAGGTGGGACCCGCGGCGATGGAAAAGGTTGCCAGACGAAAGGAAAGACATGACAGTCAGAAGTCTCATCCCCTGTGTCGTTTGTTGTCCCATCATCGGGAAATCGTGTCAATGCCGACAGTTTTTTAAAATAATCGTCCGGCGTGGATGGACAAAAAGCCAAAAACGTTGCCATTCGAAACGATTATTAGCAAATAATAAAAAGGGCTGACAAGGTCCCATTTTCGCCTTTTTTGGACGGCGACGTTTTGGTGGATAGGGAGGGAAAGAGTAGCAGCCATGCGGAGCTCCTTCGAGTATGTATATCCACTCTGTGTTATGCACAGAGTAAGAGGACAATGTATTGAATCCGAGCTTCATAATTTTTAACAACCCTTACTTTCAACAAAACACTCTTGTTCAATCTCTGCCCAACACATTATTCACATAACAGTTGCATCATGGAAAACACACTGGGTTGTGGCTCACTTATTATTTTATGCAGGCTGTGAGAAATGAAAGTTTTGAAGTTCCCGTTGTACTCTTTTAACAACACCTACTTCGAGCAAAACACTCTTTTTCAATATCTGCCCATATGTTTCCAACACAAAATTCACATAACAGTTGCATCATGGAAAACATAGTGGGTTGTGGCTCACTTTTTTTTTTTTCTGGACTGTAGCAAAATAATGTTTTCAACTTCCCTTTCTTGTCTTATGAGACCCCTTTCTTTAAGAAAAACAGTCTTGTTCACTACCTGTTCATATGTTTTGAACAAAAAATTTACTTAACTATTGCAGTATGGAAAACACAATAGGTTGTCCCTGACTTTGCAAAAACAGTAAGAAGACAGCAGCTAGTGTTATGCACATAGTAAGGGGACAATGTATTGAATCTGAGCTTCATAATTTTTAACAACCCTTAATTTCAGTAAAACACTCTTGTTCGATCTCTGCCCAACACATTATTCACATAACAGTTGCATCATGGAAAACACAGTGGCTTGTGGCTCACTTATTATTTTATGCAGGCTGTGAGAAATGAATGTTTTTAAGTTCGTGTTGTACTCTTTTAAGAACACCTACTTTGAGCAAAACACTCTTTTTCAATATCTTCCCATATGTTTTCAACACAAAATTTACATAACAGTAGCATCATGGAAAACACAATGAGTTGTGGCTCACTTCTTATTTTTTTCAATTTCCTTGTTTAAATGTAAATGGAAAGCTTAAGGTCTGAGTGCACGTGGAGTAGTTGGAGTAGAATACCGACGAAATGGAGGTGAGGGGTAATTTGAAATTTGGGAAACACAATGTGGAGTATTTCAGTTTCTGGAATGTCTTCCAAATCACACATTCCATTGTTGTGTTTAAATTTGAGTCGATTGATAATAAAATTGCACAAAATATCTCTGAATGGGAAACATAGTGTTGGGTTTAAGTTATTTGAATCTTTCCTTGTTTTAATGTAGAGGTTTTTACAAGTTCTTTGTGTTTGAAATTTGGGAAACAGAATGTGGAGTATTTCAATTGCTCGAATGTCTTCAAAATCACACATTCCATTGTTGTGTTTAAATTTTGCACCATTGAGAAAAGAAACTACAAAAAATAATTTTGAATGGGAAACGTAGTGCTGGGTTTCAATAAAAAAACTGTACAAAATTATTCTCAATGGGAAACACAGTGTTGGGTTTCAGTTATTTGAATCTCCTTGTTTAAATGTAAAGGGTCATCTCATGGTGGGTTGCTTGCTTCTTAACACGCATGGTCTTGCAACATGGAATGTTACTTGAATGTCTTCAAAATCACACATTCCATTGTTGTGTTTAAATTTCGCACCATTGAAAAAAAAAAGTGCACAAAATAATTATGAATAGGAAATACAGTGTTGGGTTTCAGTTATTTGAATCTCCCTGTTTAGATGTAAAGGTTCATCTCATGGTGGGTTGCTTGGTTCTTAAGACCCACGGTTTTGTAAGATGGAATGTTAGAAAACAGTATGAAAGTCTTCTAGATCACACCTTTCATTGTTGTGTTTAAGTTTCAAGTATATAACAAATTGCATGCTTCATAACACATTGCATTTTTCAACCTCCACATCACCACATACCCTAGCCCTTTTTGGTTTTTAGACTAGTATATCTAGGTGTGCACATTGTGTAGTGCATGTCGGAAAATACAATGTGTTATGAAGCCTGCCTTTACTTATATGGTATACCCAACCTTTGTCTTGTAATGCAAATATACAAACGTATAGATGGTGTTTTATTTTATCAAATAACACATCTCTCATTTAACGGGGACAATAATAACCCTCAACACATAGTGTAACTCATAGTACGCACTTCATTATGTTTCGCAACAATTCATGTTGGAAAACCCTACGTGTTAAGAAAGAAGCAACCCAAATAGTGTTGTCAAACCCTCTGCAACACTCTTGGATAGTACACATCACCTCAATTTGGTCGGTATTCTCCTCGAAGTCGTCCACGTGCACTGAGACCTTCTGCTTTCCCTTTCAACATGCAAAAAGGAAACAAAACAAATAGTATTTTCGCCTTGCTTTCTCCAAACAGAAAAGGCCCACGTCATTCCCTTCCACTTTTCCCATGCCACACAAAAGAAACTTGTCGACGAAGCTAACCCGCCTGCTTTTTCGCCCGGCAACGGGCGGGAAAATGCACCTGGCAGTGCCATTAACTCTTGCCTGACCGTAGCACGGACGTTTGGTCCCATCTGCCCGTTTCCTCACTTTTTTTTTCCATGTATGTTGTTATTTTAATAGCTCTTTTATAATTTGTCTATAATATTTAGGGCCAAGTAATGGGAGTAGGCCAAATTATCAATTAAGTTATTCCTACCCATTAGCTTTACAAGTTCTATTTAATACAATGCATAGAACTATTTGGACTAGTCGCTTGTTATATGTGCACATCTTTTTGCAGTGTGGTGGTCAGATCAAAACATACTGAAAAAGAGCAGAAATAGAATATAGAAATAGCATTCTACAAAATTTCCATCAGATGTTAAAAAACGAACCATTTATAACATACTAAATATTCTATACAAATAGCGAAATTGTAAAAAGAACTATTACGAAAAAACTTATGCACCACATATATACTCTTTCGGTGAAATATTTCAAATTACCGCAAAACACTTTAGAGTGACATGAAAATGACAGCTAAATGAAAACCCCAACATTTCACAATTTCAAAAAAATCGGAACTTCTAAATGCATATTAAATTTTGGAAATTTAACTGTCCACTACACTTGCGATTCAAGCTATGGAAGCCAGAATCACCTGTATTTATTGTAGAAGGTTCACATCTCCTGAAGCATCCTTGTCAATTCACCTGCCCTTGTTTTGTTGAATCTTCTTCCATGGCCTATATAAACCACCTAGAAGAAATACAAGTGTTAGTGATTTTTTTAAATTGGAAAATTAAAGACAATTGGTGCTAGAAATAATTGTATTTCTTCCAAATTTCCCCAATATAAAATTTATATGTTCTGCTTAGTGCAAAATGACAGCTTGCACACACAATAAACAAACATATTAAACTGTACATTGGGAATTTAATTTCCAATTTAACCTATCTCTAACACTAGTATATATATCAGCAATCATATGTGCCATTTTTCCATTCTACTAGAACTGTGAAGCAATGAACGTTCATTCTATTGGATAAATTCATTTCTTCCAATCAGGAATCAGGAGAAACCTAAGTCATAAACAAAAAGCACCTATGTATGTAACATGAGATAAAAATGGCATTTCATTTTCGTCATCTGATTCAACCAAATAAATGCTCACACTATTTGCAGTGTTGGAAAATACAATGTCCCCATATAAGGTGTTAAGAAACAAGCAACCCAAATAGTGTTGTAAAACCCTCTGCAATAGAGAGGAGACAGTGTGTTTTCCAACTACGACGTCTCGTCATGTTATGTATGTATCCATGTATGTTTTTCATGTGTTTTTCGATGTACATAGGTGTAATTGTATGTCTAGGAGTTAGTCGGCTCCTTAATAAACAAGCAACCCAAATAGTATTGTAAAACCCTTTGTGACAGAGAGGAGATAGTGTGTTTTCCAACTGTGCAACTAATGAGAGCAATTGAATTGTTCCAATCAAGAGAAAGCTAACTCATAACAAAAAGCACCTATTTATGTAACATGAGATTAAAAAGGCATTTCATTTTCCTCATCTGATTCGACCAAATAAGTGCTCACATTATCTGCACAGTTGGAAAACACATTGTCTCGATATAAGGTGTTAAGAAACAAGCAAGCTAACTCAAACAAAAAGCACCTATTTATGTAACATGAGATGAAAATGACATTTCATTTTCCTCATTCGATTCGACCAACTACATGCTCCCATTATTTGCATGGTTGGAAAACACATTGTCTGGATATAACGTGTTAAGAAAGAAGCAACCCAAATAGTGTTGTAAAACCCACTGCAACAGAGAGGAGACAGTGTGTTTTCCAACTGTGCAAATAATGAGAGCAATTCAATTGTTCCAATCTGGAGAAAGCTAACTCATAAACAAAAAGCACATACTTATGTAACATGAGATGAAAATGGTATTTCATTTTCGTCATTTGATTTGACCAAATAAGTGCTCACATTATCTGCACAATTGGAAAACACACTGTCTCGATATAAGGTGTTAAGAAACAAGCAAGCTAACTCATAAACAAAAAGCACCTATTTATGTAAACATGAGATGAAAATGACATTTCATTTTCCTCATCTGAATTGACCAACTAAATGCTCCCATTATCTGCACGGTTGGAAAACACAATGTCTCGATATAAGGTGTTAAGAAAGAAGCAACCCAAATAGTGTTGTAAAACCCTCTACCTTTTTGCCTTTGTGAAGTCTATGTGCCAAAACGTGATCTTTTCCTTGTAAGAGGTGGTATGCATAGTGTGGACTTTAAGGTAATGGAGACAGATCCTAGGGAATACTGTGTTGTTCCTCCAGATATTGAATTTTTTTTGTGAATGGGAGCCTGTAAAGCGGGTGGATGAAGATAGATTAGATGAAAGAAGTTATGATGATGTTGGTGGTGTACGAAAACAAATGGCTCGGATACATGAATTGGTAGAACTTCCTTTCAGGCACCCACAACTCTTCAAATCAATTGGTGTGAAAGCCCCAAAGGGTATTCTGCTTTATGGGCCACCTAGTTCTGAGAAAACCTTAATTGGTAGGGCAGTTGCAAGTGAAACCGGTGCCTTTTTTTCTATATCAATCGACCTAAAATTATGTCAAAGTTGGCCGTAGAAAGCGAAAGCAATCTCTGGAAGGCTTTCAGGAGGCTAAGAAGAATGTACCTTCCATTATATTTATTGATGAAATTGATTCCATAGCTCTCAAGAGGGAAAAAAACCACGGTGAAGTTGAGAGGAGAATTGTTTCTCAACTTCTTACAGTTATGGATGGACTTAAGTCTTGTGCTCATGTTATTGTGATTGCAGCAACTAATCGACCAAATAATATTGACCCATCACTTACAAGGTTTGGAAGATTTGATAGGGAAATTGACATTGGGTTTCCAGATGAAGTAGGGAGGTTGGAAGTGCTTCGTATCCATACAAAGAATATGAAGCTCTCTGATGATGTACGTATTGTAGAACCTAAATTTATTTTTGTACTTCTAGATCTAATGTCAAGCAGTGCTTGGATTTTGAGAGCATTTATTAATCTTTATTTTTATTGGCGACAGTATATATTAATCTTTAGGATTCTTGGTACAGGTTGATCTCAAAAGGATTGGTAAGGATACTCATGGATACATTGGAGCAGATCTTGCAGCTTTGTGCACTAAGGCTACACTTCAGTGTATTGGGGAAAAAATGGATGTCATTAACTTAGAAGAAGAGACAATAGATGTTGAGATTCTAAATTCAATGGTTGTGACTAATTAGCACTTCCAAACTACATTGGGCTCTTGCAACCCATCCGTTGTCCGTGAAACTGTGAGTTTTTCCAAACCATGTCTAGACATTCAATTTTTCTCATATCGATTAAGTAGGGATTGTATTTTTAAACTATTGATTTGTTGCGCCCCTAAATTTTCAATTCCTAAGTTTTTTTGTTTCTGATGATTTTCATAATGGTAAATTTGCTTATGAATATTGGGAAAACATTGACAGGTTGTCAAGTTCCAAATGTCACTTGGGAAGATATTGGAGGGTTGGAAAATGTCAAGAGGGAGCTTCAAGAGGTATATTGAGATATGTGGTTCACTATATTTGTGCCTTGCTTTTCTTTCAATGCAGAAAACTTGCTTTTGAAGGAGATATGAACTAAAAAAATTCATATGAGTTTGGTGTACACTGTTCAATATCCAGTGGAACATTCTGAGAAATTTGAAAAATTTGGAATGTCTCCTTCAAAAGAAGTGCTATTTTATGGACCACTAGGTTGTGGAAAGACATTGCTTGCAAAAGCCATTGCCAATGAATGCCAGGCCAATTTCATCAGTGTGAAGGGCCCTGAATTGTTATCAATGTGGTTTCGAGAGAGTGAGGCTAATGTGACACATTTTTTATAAGGCCAAAGGGTCAGCTCCTTCTGTCCTATTTTATGATGAGCTCAATTCTATTGCTACGCAGGTGTGTTGCTTTTTTATAAGTAAAAGTTTAAGGTTGACTATAAATGACTGGGAATTTTGTTTGACCTTTTTGAAGTAGGCTCTAACTTGTGATGCATAATTGGTTTGCATGTTTCTAGCATGGTAGTAGTGTTGGGGATGTTAGTGGTGTTGCAAATAGAGTCCTTAATCAACTGCTGATGGAGATGGCTTGTATGACAACCAATAAAATAGTTATCATTATTGCTGCTACAAACATGCCTGATATCATCAATCCTGCATTGTTAAGGCCTGGCCGACTTGACTAGCTGATTTATATTCCCTTACCTGATGAGTCCTCACATTATCAAATCTTCAAATCTTGCTTGAGAAAGTCACCCATATCAAAGGATGTAGACCTAATGGCACTGGCCCATTATACCCAAGGATTTAGTGGAGCCGATATCACTAAGATTTGTCGGAGGGCTTGCAAGTATGCTATTAGAGAAAATATTGAGAAGGTGAGTTCCAATTGTGCCGTCTTTTGCAAACTAGATATGTTTTATGGATTTCTAATGGTTTTTATTTTGACTGTTATGTTACTAATTTTTAAGATAGAGCAGTAGTCTACCTATTGAACTTACCTCAACTTGTAGCTTGTTATTTCAATTCATCATACTAGCATGCGTTTCAATTTTACCATAACCTCTCCCCCCACACTTTTAGGAAATTCAATGTGAACGAAAAAGAGTCGAGAATCCTGAGGCAATGGATGAGGATGATGGTAATGAGGTAGCTGAAATAAAAGCTGCTCATTTTGAGGAGTCTATGAAATATTCCCGAAGAACTGTTAGTGATGTTGATATTTGGAAGTATCAAGCCTTTGCACAAACACTACAACAATCTTGAGGCTTTGGTTCTGAGTTGTGATCTCTAGACAGACCTGTTGGTACTCCTACTGGGGCTTCACATGTATTTTCTACAACAGATAATAAAGATGACGATGACTTATATAGTTAGGAAACTTCATACAAAACTGTCATCTTAATGAAGAGACAAATGTGTCTATTCTAGCAGGGACCTTCCGCTGACAACTAGCCAAAGCTATTAAATTTGGCTCCATTTTGCATATACGAGTTTAATATTCATATGTTCTAAACTTTATTTAATTTAGCAGCCCTTTAGTAGTGGACTGAATACTCTTTAGTAACTTGTAAGTTGTTAGAACAAGATCAACTTTATGGCAAATAAAGTTACTCAGCTATGGAAACCTTCGTTCAACTGGTAGATAATGCTATGGAAACTTTTATTTTTCTTTATGCTGTTATAAAATATGTTTTACTAAAATAAACTCTGCAACAAAGAAAGCCTTGTTCAGCTCTGGTAGGTATGCTATAGAAACTTATTATTCTAAAGCCTTGTTCAACTCTGGTAGGTATGCTATAGAGACTTATTATTCTAAAGCCTTGTTCAACTCTGGTAGGTATCCTATAGAAACTTATTATTCTAAAGCCTTGTTCAACTGGTAGGTGTGTTATTTTTCTTTATCTTCTGAGGAATATTTTTTCACTAAATCATTTTACAACAAAACCTTGTTGAACTTCTATTTATATGCTATAGAATTTTGCTTTATACTAACCCTGTTAGGATACAGTTTACAATAAAATGTCAATTTATGTTCTTACATTTATTATTATTAACATTACTATGCATCCACTACACTCGCGATTCAAGCTATGGAAGCTAGAATCACCTGTATTTACTGCAGAAGTTTCACATTTCCTGAAGCATCCTTGTCAATTCACCTGCCCTTGTTTTGTTGAATCTTCTTTTGTGGCCTATATAAACCACCTGGAAGAAAGACAAGTGTTAGCGATAGATTAAATTGGCAAATTAAAGACAATTGGTGCTAGAAATAATTGTATTTCTTCCAAATTTCCCCAATATAAAATTTACATGTTCTACTTAGTGCAAAATGACAGCTTGCAGAGACAATAAACGAACATATTAAACTGTACATTGGGAATTTAGTTTCCAATTTAACCTATCGCTAACACTAGTATATATATCAGCAATCATATGTGCCATTTTTCCATTCTGCTAGAATTGTGAAGCAATGAACGTTCATTATGTTGGATAAATTCATTTCTTCCAATCAGGAATCAAGAGAAAGCTAACTCGTAAACAAAAAGCACCTATGTATGTAACATGAGATAAAAATGGCATTTCATTTTCGTCATCTGATTCGACCAAATAAATGCTCGCACTATTTGTAGTAATGAAAAATATAATGTCCCCATATAAGGTGTTAAGAAACAAGCAACCCAAATAGTGTTGTAAAACCCTCTGCAACAGAGAGGAAACAGTGTGTTTTCCAACTATGACGTCTCGTCATGTTATGTATGTATCCATGTATGTTTTTCATGCATTTTTCGATGTACATTGGTGAATTTTTTCTAGGATTTAGGCGGATCCTTAAGAAACAAGCAACCCAAATAGTGTTGTAAAACCCTCTGCAATAGAGAGGAGACAGTGTGTTTTCCAACTATGACGTCTCCTCATGTTGTGTATGTATCCATGTATGTTTTTCATGCATTTTTCGATGTACATAGGTTTAATTGTATGTCTAGGAGTTAGTCAACTCCTTAACAAACAAGCAACCCAAATAGTATTGTAAAACCCTCTGTGACAGAGAGGAGACAGTGTGTTTTCCAACTATGACGTCTCCTCATGTTATGTATGTATCCATGTATGTTTTTCATGCATTTTTTGATGTACATAGGTGAATTTTGTCTACGAGTTAGATGGCTCCTTAGGAGAAACAAGCAACCCAAATAGTGTTGTAAAACTCTTTGCAACAGAGAGGAGGCAGTGTGTTTTCCAACTGTGCAAATAATGAGAGCAATACATTTGTTCCAATCAGGAGAAATCTAACTCATAAACAAAAAGCGCCTATTCATGTAACATGAGATCAAAATGGCATTTCATTTTCCTCATCTGATTCGACCAAATAAATGCTTGCATTATCTGTACATTTGGAAAATGCACTGTGTTGATACAAGGTGTTCAAAAACAAGCAACCCATATAGTGTTGTAAAAATTTGTTCCAATCAAATAAAGAAAGTGAAATGACATTTCGGCTATAGCAAAGAGTTGTTCAAAAACGCATGAAAAACATACATGAGAAACATACATGAGAACATACATGGAAACATACATAGCATGACGAGACGTCGTAGTGCAGGGCCCGCCAGAATAGCGATCGACACAAAACTGGCAGACGAAACAAAACGTTCGGGCGATGGTCAGGTGGGAGTTAACAGCATCGTCAGGTGGGTTTTCCTGCCTGTTGCTAGGCAAAAAAGTGGGCAGGTTAGCTTGGTGGACAAGTTTCTTTTGTCTGGCGCAGCAAAAGTGGAAGGGAATGACATGGGCCTTTTCTGTTTCAAGAAAGAAAGATGAAAATACTATTTGTTTCCTGCTCTTGGGACTTTTATGTTTCAGGAAAAAAAGGTGAAAATACTATTTTCTAGCAACAAATAGTCGTTCTTGTCTTCGATGTTCATTGCATAATGGCAAGATGGCACATACACAGAGCGAATATACATACCTGAAGGAGCTCCTCATGGCTGCTACTCTTCGATGGTTTTGAATGCCACGTTTTAGGCTTTTTGTCCATGTCGATAAATTATTTTGAAATCCCGCCAGCACTAACACATTTTCCCGGCAATAGTTGCAGGTATTGGCCCTTTTTTGTTTCGAGAAAGAAAGGTGAAAATACTATTTCTTTCCACTCTGCACATTGAAAGGAAAAGTTGAACGTTTTAGTGCATGTGGACAAGTTGGAGGAGAAATCAGACCAAATTCAGGTGACATGTACTATCCAATAGTGTTGCAGAGGGTTTTACAACACTATTTGGGCTACTTCTTTCTTAACACCAATGGTTTTTCAACATGAATTGTTGCAAAACAGAATGAAGTGAAGGCAGGCTTCAAAACACATTGTATTTTTCGACATGCACTACAGAATGTGCACACCTAGATATACTGGTCTAAAAACCAGAAAGGGCTAGGGTATGTTGTGATGTGGAGGTTGAAAAATGCAGTGTGTTATGAAGCATGCAATTTGTTACATACTTCAAACTTAAACAGAACAATGGAAGGTGTGATCTGGAAGGCTTTCATACTGTTTTGTAACATTCCATCTTACAAAACCATGGGTGTTAAGAACCAAACAACCCAGCATGAAATGACCCTTTACATCTCAAGTGGATGATTAAAATAACTGAAACCCAGCACTGTGTTTCCCATTTAGAATTATTTTCTGCACTTTTTTTTTTTCAATGTTGCAAAATTTAAACACAACAATGGAATGTGTGATTTGGAAGACATTCAAGTAACATTCCATGTTGAAAACCCATCGGTGTTAAGAAGCAAGAAACCCACCATGAGACAACCCATTACATTTAAACAAGGAGATTCAAATAACTGAAACCCAACACAGTGTTTCCCATTAAGAATAATTTTGTACAGTTTTTTTATTGAAACCCAGCACTGCATTTCCCATTCAGAATTATTTTTTGCAATTTCTTTTTTCAATGGTGCGAAATTTAAACACAACAATGGAATGTGTTATTTTGAAGACATTCAAGCAACTGAAATACTCCACATTCTGTTTCCCAAATTTCAAACACAAAGAACTTGTAAAACCCTCTACATTAAAACAAGGAAAGATTCAAATAACTAAAACCCAACACTATGTTTCCCATTCATAATTATTTTGTGCAGTTTTATTATCAATCGACTTAAATTTAAACACAACAAAAGAATGTGTGATTTGGAAGACATTCAATAAACTGAAATACTCCACATTGTGTTTCCCAAATTTCAAATTACCCCTCACCTCCATTTCGTCGGTATTCTACTCCAACTCCTCCATGTGCACTCAGACCTTAAGCTTTCCATTTACATTTAAACAAGGAGATTGAAAAAAATAAGAAGTGAGCCACAACCCACTGTGTTTTCCATGATGCTACTGTTATGTAAATTTTGTGTTGGAAACATATGGGCAAATATTGAAAAAAAGTGTTTTGCTCAAAGTAGGTGTTGTTAAAAAAGTACAATGTGAACTTCAAAACATTCATTTCTCACAGCCTGTATAAAATAATAAGTGAGCCACAACCCAGTGTGTTTTCCATGATGCAACTGTTATGTGAATAATGTGTTGGGTAGATATCGAAGAAGAGTGTTTTGCTGAAAGTAAGGGTTGTTAAAAATTATGAAGCTCAAATTCAATAAATTGTCTTCTTACTGTGTGCATAACACTAACTATTGTCATTGAACAAAATATTTGCTAATAATGGTTTCGAATGCCACATTTTTGGCTTTTTGTCCATCCACACCAAACAATTACTTTGAAAACCCATCAGCGCTGACACGATTTCCCGACGACGGGACAACAAACAGCACACGGGATGAGACATCCCACCCTCAAGTCTTTCCTTCCCGTCCGACAACCAATTCCCTCGCCAGTCCCACCTCTTCCGTCGCGACTCTTTTCCCCATGCGTTATGGGGGGCATATCCTATGTTATATACATAATTGAATTTTCTTCAGGAGTTGAGGAGGGAGCAAGCTAACTCCTGCACAAAATTCACATACGTATATAACATATGATATGCTAGTTTCAGGCATAAATTCAAATATGTATATAACATAGGATATGTCGATTTCAAAATCCTAAACAAAATTCACCTATGCACATTGAAAAAAAGGATGAAAGACATACACATGAACATACATGGATACATACATAACATGAGGAGACGTTGTAGTGAAACAATGGGTTTTACAACAATCCGAGTTTTAAGAGACAGTGTGTTTTCCAAAACAACAGTGTATAAAATAGCAGAAAAAATGGGATTGGATGTGGGATTTTTGCCAATTACCAATTATGAGTTTTAGAAGACACTGTGTTTTTCAAAACCCTTGACAGAAAAAAAACATTATCAGACCTGCATTTCAACTAAATCCTAAACAAAATTCACCTATGTACATCGAAAAACGCATGAAAAAAATACATAAGAACATACATGGATACATACATAACATGAGGAGACGTCGTAGTGAATCAGTGGGTTTTACAATAGTCCGAATTTGAGGAGACATTGTGTTTTCCAAAACAACAGTGTATAAAATGGTGGCAAAAATGGGATTGGATGTGGGCTTTTTGCTATTTCCCAATTAGCTTTCGCCAAATAGGCGGGAGCTGGCTAGCTGCTAGACAAAATTCACCTATGCACATTGAAAAACGCATAAAAAACATACACATAAACATACATGGATACATACATAACATGAGGAGACAAAGTAGTGAAACAGTGGGTTTTCCAATAGTCTAAGTTGTAGGAGACAGTGTGTTTTCCAAAACAACAGTGTATAAAATGGCGGCAAAAATGGGATTGGATGTGGGTTTTTTCCTATTTCTTTTGTGTGGCGTGGGAAAAATGGAAGGGAATGACGTGCACCTTTTCTGTTTGGAGAAAGCAAGGCGAAAATACTATTTGTTTTTGTTTCCTGTGTGCACGTTGAAAGGGAAAGATGAAGGTCTGAGAGCATGTGGACGACTTCAAGGAGAATACCAACCAAATAAGCTGAAGCGTGGAGTGCACATGGAGGATTTGGAGCAGAATACAAACGACATCGAGGTGAGGGGTAATTTTGTTGCAAGCAGAGGGTTTTGCAAGATGTTTTAATTTCAAATTTGGGAAATACAATGTGGAGTATTTCAGTGGGCTTTTTGACTATTTCCCAATTAGCTTTCGCCAAATGGGCAGGAGCCAAAAAAGTGCTAGACAAAATTCACTTATGCACATTGAAAAAATGCATGAAAAACATACACATGAACTTACATGGATACGTACATAACATGAAGAGACGTCGTAGTGAAATAGTGGGTTTTACAATAGTCCGAGTTTTAGGAGACGGTGTGTTTTCCAAAACAACAGTGTATAAAATGGCGGCAAAAATGGGATTGAATGTGGGTTTTTTGCTATTTTTTTTAATTATGATTTCGAATGCCACGTTATGCCCTTTTCTATCCATTCTGAAAAACTATGCAAACAATGACGACATTGCGAGTTTTACATGATTTTCGAAATATAGCATTTGATTGCAGAACCCACAGATTCTACTTTCTACAAACATTATTCAGTAATTTCACTCATATTTGTACAATGGGTTATCGCTTTTTTTCATTCGGAAATGACAAAATTTGATAACCAGCAAACGGGGAGGAAACAAACAAAAAATTTCAAAACCCTCGACAGAAAAAAACCCTTTCAACTAAATAGATTCTTCGGCAACCCCATAATTTTAAAAACACAGACAGGAGGAGACGAAAAACTAAAACCCTCAACTGAAAATAACAAACCCTTAATGGAGCAACGAATGCCCGTTTATTTCTTCGTTGTTCATGGCATAATGGCAAGATGACACATACACAGAGCGGATATACATATCTGAAGGAGCTCCACATGGCTGCTACTTTGGTGCTACTCTTGCCCTCGCTATCCACCAAACTGTCACCGTCCAAAAATGGCAAAAATGGGACCTTGTCGGCCATTTTTATTATTTGCTAATAATTGTTTCGTATGGCCACATTTTTGGCTTTTTGTCCATCCATGCTGAACGATTATTTTGAAAAACCATTGGCGCTGTCACGATTTCCCGACGACGGAACAACAAACGGTACGGGGGATGAGAAGTCCAGCCGTCATGTCTTTCCTTCCATCCGGCAACCTTTTCCGTCGCTGCGGGTCCCACCTCTTCCGTCGCGGCTCTTTTCTCCATGCGCTATGGGTGCATATGCTATATTATATACATAGGTGAATTTTGTCTAGCAATTAGCTTTCGCCCAATAAAGCTACCCAGCCAACAAAAGAATAAATAATTAGCACTACACACGTCGATCAATCTCATGTGATCTACAAGCCAAGCGATAATGAACAGCCACATTTAAGCCACATTACTGCTCGATTCGACAGACATGAAGCCCAGACAACACTTGCAGATCCAGTCTGCGACGGCAATTCTACTTCACAATAGCGGCTTCTTCGATTTTTATTTTGAAGCAATCGCCTCACAAGGAATAAGGGTTGATTTGCATCGAATGATCTAAGATTGATCCAAAATCAATCAGAAATCGTTGATGCCTGCCAGGGATTTCTGCTAACGAGAAAGGCCAATAAGAAATAACCCTCGAAATAATATTCAAGCAGGCCTTAGATCCGATCTTTATCAAAGGATATCGTTGAGCTAAACCACCTTGATCTCTGCGAAAAATAGGCATCTAAATCGCAGTCTGTCCAACTTGGTGCTAATTTGAATATCCAGAATGGGCTCTTTCAGGTCTGAGAGAAACTCTTTCAAGAAAATAACAGGCAAGTCGGTTCTGCCTTTCTGGAGTCTCTTATGGGGTCCCATGAGGGGTCTTCAGGATCTATTTTTAAGGAACAAGAGGTATGAAGTCAAAAAAGAATTGTTGCAGGAATAATTGGAATCTTTTCCTAAAGAATAGCAGCTCCTACTTTTTAGGAATGCATATTTGAGGGGGTGAAAATTGGGTGGGGCTGGAGTTTGCCCCTACAATTTAAAAATTTCATTTGCCATTTGTCAATCATCTCTATTTTTAAGCTTCCTTAAATTTTGAAGCTTAAATTTTAAACTGAATTGCACAGTAAATAAGTTCATGAGACCACCAGCTTCCTTAAAATTTGGAGTTTAATATTTTAAGCTGAAGTGCATTACCAAGTTCATGGGATCACCACCTTTAAAAAATTCCTAAAAATTCTCAGCAGCACCCACTGAAACTTTTTAGGAAGCCCCCCTCCATGGGACCCCACCCTTATTAGCAACATATTCCTCCAACTACACCGATGTAACTCCAAACTAGGCGATATCCTCTCTCTAATTTGAAGGCACAATATAGGGCCTGTCATCAAAGAATAGGCACATAATCGACTTTTGCTTTGATACCATAATAGAAAATTGGGCAAAATAGCTTACATAATTTTACACACGAATTCAATCCTCCTCCTTTTTAATTCAAATACATAACAATTATATAGGAGTTTAGTCTCCTACATTATAGGAAACTCTATAACAACTTACCTAAATATATTGAGTTGTTTTAGTAACTCAACACATTCGTACCTCTAATATACTAACCTCTTTAACAAAATATAACAAACCATACAAATAATTATTTTGTGTGTCCAATGTGAACACTAATTTCCAACATTGTGATTAAAACATGTAAACCTATGCCAATTTGAGAAACAAGATAAAGCAATTCAAAATTTAAAAAATCCCATTTTTGTAAGAAAAAAAGTATTAATCATCCATTAAAAATAGAATAAGTAATTAAAACTTTGCTAGCAAGGAATTCATTTTTTATGGCATGAATAGTGTTTTACTTTTATATTAAGATATCAAACTATAATATACAATTCACATAAAAGGTGAGTGGAATAGAATCACACCCGGAGAAGTCTATGTTGAATTCATAAGGACTTTCACTATTAGAAAGAAAGAAAAAAGAAAGTGGAAGGGTCCTTAGTTTGTTAGTGAAGTTGAATGGTTTTGAATGAATGCACCAAGGATCAAGCCTCGTTAAGTGCAAGGCCTTTGAAACCATAAGAGATGAGACCAAGATTATGTTCTAAACAATTTTAACAGAATAGCTACCATTTCATTCTTAACTATAGGAAAATATCAACTTAGACTCATACTATTCTTGAAAGATAAACTTACATTACAAATAAATCTTATATAATACAATAATTATAATTATGAACCATTTAAGAGACTTAACCCCCAAAAAAGTTAAAAATGGCTATTATCACAATCTTGGGATGCCTGTGCCTGCTAAATTTAATTACCAAAATCCAGCATGACCAATTGGGTTAACTCATTAAATAATTCAATCAAAATGGTCATGAATCTTCGCTGAACTGCCAACAACAAATTGGCCGATTGTATTAAATCATACAAGAATTCAATCAAAATGGTCACGAATCTTTTTTGTGGTGCTTGTATCTATTCTACTTGTTTAATTGCCGACACCTACTTGTAGGAATTCAATTAAAATGGCCATGAAACATACTTAATATGCAAATTACCATATAACAATCAGAAGAATTGGAGTCACAATGAACAGATGATTTCATTCTAGAATAGATATGAACCTGTGATAGAACTGTCCTTTTATAAGCAAGGTGTTCTTCTTACATGTCATGGCAGGCATGCATGAAACATTTTCATCCCTTGTCACTTCCTTCGCTTTTTTCACATAATATGTTATTTCATAAAGGAAGAAACATGCCATTGCTTCATGAAATTGCATTTTTGCTTTTATTGATGATGAGAATGTCCAGGTTTCAATCGGTGTGCTCTGGTGGCCTACATTCGCAGGACATAGGCCATCAAGTGTTTGATGTTATACACTACGGAGCAAGAGCCAATGGCCATGAAGATGACAACCAGGTAAGAAATTGGAGTCAAGACATTGTTCACTTAGTGTGTTTTATACCATCTTTAGGACTACTCACTGTTAGTGGTCAATGTGCCAACACTTTAGAGAAGTCTCTACCTCCAATGTATACCACAATGTGCCAGACACTTTACAGTGGACACCACTCCCATGTATACAAACATGCCCACATTTTACAATAGCAACACCCATTAACCACAATGTGCCAACGGTTTAAGCTCTTCCCAATAGGACTTGGTGCACACTGAGTGAGTACATAGAAGGAAAAAGGGTATTTTTTGATTACTGTTTTTGTTTTAGTCTGTTTCTAAAAATTAGGGGCATACAAAATGCCAACGGTTTAAGCTCTTCCCTATGGGACCTGGTATAAACTATACACTGAGTGAGTGCATAGAAGGAAAAAGGGTTTTCTTTAATTACTGTTTTTGCTTTGGTCTGCTGGTAAAAATCAGGGGCATTAGTGTAAATGGGATCCCACGAATAAAAGAAATGATTGTAAATTTCCAAAATAAGGATCCAAGAATAAAGGAGGTGGTGGTAAATTCTTAAAAAAAGGGGGAAAGTAATCCAGTGTGTTTTACTATTTCTAGATCAGAAAAAGTTGCATTCCAAGTGATCAAAGTTCATGATGTATATGCTGAGATTTCTGGTTTGAAACTGTGTGTGATTTTTACCATGACATTTTTGGATCGAACTCTATGATCCATCATCAGGGATTCAGGATAATGCAGTAAAAGAAAAAGAGTGATCATGGATCATGGAATTTGATCCGAAATGTCGATGCTAAAAATCACATACAATTTCAAGCCAGAAATCTCAGCATATACATTATCATGGACTGTGAAAACTACATGCTATTAAAGTTCATGATGTTATGTGTCTAAGCTTCTGCTCCAGATAATAAGTGGATATATATGCTTACATTGCATTAGCCTAGTGAAATATGCAGGATACCAGATTGCTGAAAGTTTCTTTCTTGTAAGGCACTCCATGTAATGAAAGATTTGCTAATCTAAAAGCGGGCTTCTAGATGCATGTTGCAAGTTCCCCTGTTCACGTGTTAGCATCTTCCTCCTTTCTAGTGCTAATGCAAGCATTTGTTTTCCTTATAAGTTCATTTTCTTTCTGATTTATCAAATGTGAATGTTGTTCTGAAAATCACAAGCTTCAATACAATGCAGTGGCATATGCTTTGCTGAGGATCTCACCCAACATCAATATCTACCTATCTCCGCCTCTGCAGCAAGATGTGCTTAAGGCCTAGCATTTGTTTCTCAGCGTATATCTTACAATTCATTTGCTTGAATTCTCAAATGCAGGCATTTCTTGGAGCATGGAATGCAGCATGTATTTCTGGCAATCCATCTGTAGTTTATATACCCAAAGGAGAATACTTGCTCAACCCTATTACCTTCAAGGGGCCTTGTAAAGCTCAAAATATCAGAGTGCAGGTAATGTTATTTTTTGAGATTAATGTCATCTTGATCTTTACTTATTTAGGTCTAGAAACTAGGTTCAACCGAATCATGAGCCTTTCTTAGACTGATTAGAGATGGTAGTACAACGATACTAATGTTCAATTAAACTCCATTATCGATCAAAAAATTGGTCTGGACTTAGTGTTCTCATTCAAACTTAAAATTGAAAATGCATTTTGGACAGGTGGTAGGAAATCTTATAGCTCCAAGAGAACACAGTCTCTGGAACAAACAAGTCCTATACCATTGGCTACAGTTCACAGATGTAAATGGGCTGATAGTTGAAGGATGGGGATCTCTTGATGGAAGTGGAAAACCTTGGTGGGATGAATCATGCAGAATAAATAAAAAAAATGTATGTAGATTTAGGAAATTATGGTATATTTCTTTGATAATTTAACTTTCTATACAGAAGAAGCTAATCAGAATCCTAGGCTTAGCATCTTCTTTTCAAATATGTGTTATATGCTGCTACTAATCTATACCTGTAATGTCTGTGCAGCCATGCAGACAAGGACCCAGTGTAATAATTCTTTAACCCATTGCTTACAAAATATCATCTAAATATTTCTAAGATGGAATAAATGGAAAAGCCATTTTTTAATTTTTAACTTTCTTTTGAAAAATGGATCTTAGTGGTAGAACATGAATAAATTGTGAGGAAAAACTAGAAAATCTCATTTTTTTGATATTCATCTTTCTTATGGAAAATGTTTTTTTGTGGTAGTACAATGCACATAAACAAAATGTAATGACTAAACTGTGATCATGTATATTTACAGTCGTTGCAATTTAGCAGATGCACAGATATTACTCTGAGAAATATGACCTTGACCAACAGCAAGCAAGTTCACATACACTTTGACTTCTGCAATGATGTTAAAGCATATGGACTGAAAATCTTTGCTCCTTCTGACAGTCCAAACACTGATGGAATTCACATAAAACAATCTAAGAATGTGATGATTCAAGATATTACTGTAGGGACAGGTAAACCTTAATCTCTCCTAGACAATTCAAGAGAATATCTATAGCTTTTAAACTTGTATTTTTATTATGATAGAAAAATTCAACATCAATATATGCATCCATGCCCACTTTGAATGCCTGAGATGAACCTTAGAAATTCGTATACACAAAAGTCCAATCATTCTAGTCTAAAAGGTTATCAATTGACACTTCTCTAATGATTAAGTACTTTATCTTATGCAATAGGCGAGTGTACATTTGGGTGGCATAGGCCAAGGATTGTTTATGCTAACTTCAGTATTTGTTACTACACAGTAGGGAGTGGGTACAAACAATTGTGATGTGTTCTATCAATAACCTATACTTGTATAATTACAGAAATATTGTGAATGTGTATTTACTTCTCCAATAGCAGTAATGAAACAGTATCACTGCAAACATTATTTTATGGCATGGGAATTCAAATGAATATAAATATCATATTCAGGTGATGATTGCATTTCTGTGGGGCATGGCTCCTGCAACATTCACATTCAACATGTTACATGTGGACCAGGGCATGGAATCAGGTCATAATTTATCTCGAAACTTCATAGCTTTTATTGTAATTTTCTCTTTTGAAGACAAGTATTTAATGTTAATTATTACTTCTTTGTTTAGTTCAGTGTGGGAAGCCTAGGAAAACATAATCAGGAAGCTTACGTAAGAAATGTCACTGTAAGTGATGTCAGTTTGTTTAACACTGACAATGGGTTGAGAATTAAAACATGGCAAGGTGGAAAAGGCCTCGCTGCACATCTAACATTCTCTAATGTGGAGATGAGAAATGTTAAGAATCCCATCCTCATTGATCAGTATTATTGCCCTCATTCTTCTCATTGTTCTAACCAGGTAGGCATACAATTAAGGTTTTAATTTGGGTTTATTGATCTAAGCTTTGAGCTAAAATTACACTAGCTAAATTGGTATGCTGGTTGTTGTAGACCAATGCAGTTCAAATTAGCAATGTGGCATACAACAATATAAAGGGAACTTCAGCAACAAGGGAGGCAGTAAAATTTTCTTGTACAGCAAAATCTCCATGCTTGAACATTAGTCTCCAGGATGTGCACTTAACTTATGTAAATGGCAGTCATGAGGATACAAAAGGCGGCAATGCAATATCTATGTGTTATAATGCTCAAGGTAGTTGGAGTGGTGAGGTATATCCTCCTAGTTGTCTGCTACATTCTAACTAGAATTGTCCCATCCGTTTTTCTTACAAAATCAAAAGCACCCATTAAATAAAAGCCCATGGAAGTGACAGGGAAGCAACTTTTTTCCATACTTTTGTTCTACTCAAAATCATCTTTTCAGAACCAATGGATAAACTTAAGGCTCCATAAAATTATCAAGAGAGACAATTCTCTTATTTCAAATGGCTTGTCTCTACTGTCTAATGATAGAAATGTTATTTTGATCAATCATGTATGCTAACATTAATAGCTTGTGTTTGACCTGTTAAAGCTAAAGATAATTGGAGGATTGATTTTTTTATTTTTAAATATTCTCAATGTACAAGCTGATCAAATATATCCTTCAATACAATAAATGAAAATTCTAATAAGTTTTGAACACTTACAAAGGTGAGATATTTAAATGTACAATTTTTTTATAGCCATTGCGGGCAGCCCAGCTAATTGTTTATTAGTTCAAACTAAATACTCTTGATTCATCTGCCCTTGGAAATGACCATACCTAATAAAATCCAAGATAATGTCAAATATTAATTATTTTTATCAAAAGGTATATTCAATTTGTTGTATGATGTTTTAAAAGGGGTTACAATATTTGTGACCTTAAAATGTTATGTCTTTTATAAGATGCTAAACAAACTATTAAGGCAATAAAAGAAATAACATAAAGAATACACCTCAAGATTAGCCCAAGGAAAGAAATTGCAAAGAAGTAAGCTAACAAATGGATAAATGATTATACCTCTTTTGTGCAGCTTCTTCCTTGGTTGGCCTTTGATCTTTGGATGTTTTGTGTGCTCTTTGGATGACAAGTTAAATCAAATATGCAAAGTGATATGCAAAATGAGTGAAGACATGGTAATGATGAACTCAAAATACTATGGTAAAGGCAAAAGAAACTCAAATGAAGAATTTGAAAGAGTTTTGATAGCAAAAGATTGATTTTTTCAAATGAGAGAAACGAGGGGGTATTTATAGAACAATTTAAATTCTCTAGAGAATTCAACGGTTGAGATTAAGCCAACAAGGTCAAGATAGAGGGCTATGGTGAGTTGAGGACTCACAAACCCTTACATCTTGACATGTGGAATGTGAGATGGCTTAGGGTGAGATGATGTGGAAATGAGGTGGAAGAGAGGTACATGATGTGGAGGAAGGACAAGTACCTTGTAGGTACATTGGGGGATGAGAAGATTTCCTCAAAAAAAAATTTTTGTCCCTAAATAAGAATGAAAAAGACATTTGAGAAATTTTAAATTTTTTCAAAAATCTCCATGGGAAATGGGAAAGTGGTTGCAGAAATAAATGTGAATTAAAAATTCACATGCTTGAGAGAGTGTAATGGATAAAAGAGGGTTTCCAAAAAGATGGGGATTTGCCACATGTGAGTGATGTGACAAGTCAAAAGTTCTAGAAGTCCTTGGCACATGTAAAATGACAAGTCAAGTCTTCTAGAACTTGCATGGGGATAGAGTAAATTTTGGAAAAATAAAATGTGAATTAAAAAGGGAGTGAAGGTCACGAAAGACAAGTGGAAAGGTTGACCAAAAAAGGTATGCTAAATGTGGCTAATGACCTTAATTAATGAGAGATTATAAACAAGTGGGAGATTATGGAGGATGTGACACTAATCTTGATTAAGTGGTGCACATCCTAATCATAGATTAATTTATTTAATCCAAATTAGATGAGGATTATGGAGGATGTGACAAGGAGAGAGAAGGTGAGGAATTAAAAATTGATTTTTAATCAAAAGGTTAAGTGACTAAATTAAATAAATTGTCTTATTTATTTAATTTAGAGAAGAAAAAGTGTAAAGTAAAGTATTTAATTATTCAATTACATATTTTAGGAACTTTAGGCAGAAAATGAAATAATGATTAAATAAATTATTTAATCATTATTAACGAAATAGACTAATAGAGTAGACAATTTTGACCATGTGGAAGTGGTCAAATTTATATGTCTACAATATTTATATAATATTTATGTTTTTCTTTTCGGTTATTTATATTAAGTTCATTGGTAATCTACTTTAAATTCATATTATTGTGTAGTTAATTATTTATGGTATTTATCAAGGAATGGTAATTTTGTTTATAGATTAAGATGTTATTAGCAATTTATGATATAT
This sequence comes from Sequoiadendron giganteum, assembly GCA_007115665.2. NCBI lineage: Eukaryota > Viridiplantae > Streptophyta > Pinopsida > Cupressales > Cupressaceae > Sequoiadendron > Sequoiadendron giganteum. The sequence continues at coordinate 517,069,520 of CM021107.1, forward strand.
TTCATGTTAATTAGACATGAATTATGAAATATATCATCTTAATAGAATGTGATTTAAAATTACCATTTGTTATAAGGGGATAGACACACAGTTCATTATATTATCTGATTCAGTGATAAGAATGTCACAATGACATTAAAATATATGGGTTATAATTCTTTAGTATCCATAATATGTTTGAGTTATGCTAGTGTATTAGTTGTACTAGAACAATTTGATGTGTTGAAACCATGTCAATTTGTAGACAAAAGGAAGTCTAAGAATGTCGACTACCAAATGAAGTCTATAAATAGACTTAGAATTGTATTTTTCTATAAAAAAAACCATGCCATTTTTACATGATAACAATCTAATCCTTCAAGGTTGAATTATTTTATTTTATCAATGCTTGGACTTCTTAATAGATAAAAGTGGAAGGTAATGTATAATCTTACCCTATGATTTTACATGGAATAAGGTGGCATAGAGTCTTAGATTGAAACTATAGCTATCTTGATCTCCTTATATTGTGGACTAGGAAATTATAGACTTTCTTAATACAAGATTTGGCCTATTGTTGCAGAATATAATATAACCTGGATGATGACTTCATTTATGTTTCTAGAACCATATGGTACTAAACATATTTTTATTGTTGCAATTTGATACTCTTGGTAATCCACTTCAAAGTGGTGGATAAAGGCTTTATATGACTAAATAGTGTTTATTGATCTCTTAAGTACAATAACCTCAATAGGAAAATTATCATGGGAACTAAGGAAAGAGTACTATGGTTATTTTGGACGATGGTATGTTTGTGTAGTATTTATGGCTAAGGCAAAGATATACCTATGTTGTAAGTCCTATAAGGTCACATGTACTTCCTTGGTGACTTCTTGATGTTTATGATAGAGTTAGATGATAATGGTAAAAATATTTCATTGCAAACAAAGAGAATTTTAGTTTGATATTTAATCAACCTAGCCTTAGTGTCAATGAGATGAATCTATAAGAGATTTTAGGATGATCAAGTTGACTCATGAATGATAAAAATGGTGAGATCTAATTTAAGATCTTGATGTCTTTAGATTGAAGTGTTATAATTGATGTCCCCAACAACCGAGGGAAACGCAAAGGAAATCCAAGTATCTCATAGTTGAGGTATGTAATCAAGAACCACGAAGATAACTACTTTGGACCCTTTCAAAAAATTTGAAAGTGAGGACCAAGGAAGCTATGGCCATAGAACTAAAGCTTTATTTGGACAAATGCATAAAAGAGGTGGAAATTGAAGGTGATTCATTGATTTGCATTAATGCAATAAAACAAAAGAAAATAAAAAATTGGAACCTTCAAGGTTGGATAGATGTAATAGGGCTCTAGGAAAATTCACCGCGAACAATTCACCACTAGAAAATTCACCGCCATGACAAATTCACCTCAAGGAAAATTCACCACCAGCATTTCATGGCTGCGGAAAATTCATCCCATTAAAAGTTTGCGATTAATTTTCCATAGCAGTGAATTTTCCTTGAGGTAAATTTGTCATGGCCGTGAATTTTCCTTGAGGTAAATTTGTCATGACGGTGAATTTTCCCGCGGTGAATTGTTGACGGTGAATTTTTCGACAATGAATTGCTGATGGTGAATTTGTCTGATACCATGTAATATGGGCTCGCCTATCCTTGCTACGTGACTTCTCTTTGCCCCATGTATTTCAGGAATCCAAATCATATGATCAATTTCCTTGCCAACCAAGGGATGTACAATCAGGCCGAAACACAGATTTCATCCTCTTTTGCTACTTGGGCAAGCTTTGATGAAATTTTAGTGGCAGATCATAGAGCAAATATGTGAATTGGTACATGATGATGATCCATATGGATCATTCCTCTGGCTTGGAAAACTGAATGGAATCTCAAAGTGGATCAAGCAAGATTTCTTGATATCCAAGTGTCGGCCTGTGAACTTTACATAAAGAGGTTCCCCTCCAATTCTTTCACACAAGATGGCGAATCAAATGATTTTTGGGGTCGATTACAACTGTACCAAAGAGTTTGACTATGCCTAGATCAAGCGATTGTTTATCTTGGAGTCTAATGAAATGGCAGAGGAAGTCATGAAGATTGTGAAGAAAGAAAAATGAGAAAACAACCATATGCATGATAGGCAAGTCTTCTAAACTTTCTTTTTGAACGCCCTGCCATTACTTGGAACAACAAGTTAGAGATCAGTATTATTAGGAGGACTAGTCAGATCAAAATATAGGGAAGTTTGATATATCCAAGGGCTTGAGGTAGTGAAAGAGGCATTAGAAAGATGGGTCATGTAGGTACTACAACCATGGATATAGCAAAAAATTGAAATAGAATCAAAAGTAGGTCTTTTGGTTTCTAGGGGTGCATTTGGTCTAACTTTCCCATGTCTCATATATATCATCATCTATTTTTTGAATCATAGTTGTTGGGAGACAAAGTATTGGTATTGGTACGGGGACAGGGACGCCAATCAAATTAGGGTACGTGAGTTAAATGAATAAGGATGCTGCTATTTTATATGTAAATGATTCACCGAAAATTTTAGGTACAAGATTGGTACGTTGTCTATGTTCCCATAATGGAGAATCCCAACAACTATAATTTTTTCCTTATCCTTATCTTGTAATGAGTTCTATGGTAAACAAATCACTTCCTCAACTTGCTGCATACAATATCCAACAAATTGCATAGTAGTTAGCATATAAATATGTATAAATTATAATTCCCTCATAAATTCATTTGATCTAAGTGAATATTATAATAATTTTAATAAATAAATATGCATATATAAACAAGATATGCATTACATCGTGTTCCTATCAACAATGTGGTTATTTGAGTTAATTTGAAGATTTAATTAGTGGAAGCAAATTTTAGATGATTATTGGGTAGTTATTGGTAGATAGAGTAGTTGAAGATTGTAGTTTAGAGTAGAAAATAGAGAAGCATAAGCATACATTCGTTATACCTATTTTGTTCAATAAAGACTCATAAACATGGTGACTTGTTCAATAAACAAAAAGGATATTGATGAATGTTTTTTTGTCTGGAACTTTTAAAAAGTGACTTTTTAAAGAAACTATGTTCTAGCCACCTACATACAAAGGTTGTACACAATGTTTTTAGTTTATATTATTTTGGGCATACAAACTTTTGAAAATTGTGACAATCCTAGGGATCAAATTCTAATATAATATTATACAGTTTTCTATAGTGATTCTTCAATCAAAGAAGCACATACAAAATTAAGGATGCATGAATAATAAAGGGACTTATAAAAAGGTACATTTGTTATACCTATATATTTAGTAAAAATTCACAAATATGCCAACCTTCAACCTTAAAATTTGTTAAACAAAATACATATTGATGTGGTTATTTTCAAAATAAAATTGAAAATCTAAAGAAATTATGTACAAAGCCACTACATCCCGTACAATATTTGACTCCTCAAATACAATGAAAATTCTCCTAAGGTTGAAATCTTATTAATATTGATAAACCATAAATCCTTAGATATGAAGGAGGTCATTATGTCTAGGATTGAAATTTATTCAAAAACCTAAATACTCCACAAAATTATACATAAAATAAACAATGATGTGTCAACCCTAATTCTAAGGCTAACCCTAGTTCTAACCTTAATTGTAACCCTAATCATAATTGTAATAATTTTAAAATTATAATAATTAGAATTAAAATTAAAATTTAATTAATAATTATAAAATTAAGGCTATAATTAATTATCTTAGTTGTAACAACCCTAATTAATAACTATTTAATTAAAACATTTTTAGTTATTTTAAATATTAAAATATTAATTAATAAGTTAAAATTATATTTTATATATGATCTAACTCTAAAATTAAATAATATATATAATTTTAATTCTAATTCTAATTCTTAAAAATTAAATCTGTCTTAAATTAATTAAATACTATTAATTATAATGCTAATCCTAATTAGTTAAAAATAATAATAATTATTATTATTATTTTAAGACTATATTATTTTTAAAAAAATTATGTAATATTGGTTACAACCTTCATCTTAATAGTATTAATAATTATAATATAATATAAACACTATAATGAAAACAACTTAGTGTTGGTTTTGTTCTTTGAAGTGAAGGAAAATTGAGAGTAGTTATAGTTTTGTTTTGTTTTATTTATTTTTAAATGATGAGGATAGATGACTGAAATGTTGTTATCAAATATAACAACCCTTTGATCACTTATGTATAACTATTTTTTTAATCTTTTTTTATATAAAAAATTAAATTTTTTTTTATGAACAAACCCATTAATAACAAATCTTGTTTCTTGAACAATAACATCTATTATTTCTTTATTTTTGAATCATAAGAATGCTTCTTTCTTTAATTGACATTATAAAAATCCATATACTACATATTTTATAAATCCTTGTAATATTTAATAAATTCAATTAAATAAGCCTATATCTCTCTTATAATATTTTTCTATTTAATGGTAGCATCCTTGACAAAAAAAATTCTCCTTTCTTGAACAATGTTGGTTTGTTGACTGAAAAATTGGTGATGGTGTGTAAAATATTTTATCCTTTAGAATTCAACATTTTCTGTTAGCAGCTTTTACAGTCTGATATTTGGAGAAATGTAGAAGGGAATATCTTTATCCAAGTTGTCATTAAAAAAAAATTGCAGTTGGAAGTCATAGCTTGATTTGTCAGACATTTTATTATGTTTGCATGGTATTTGATATGACAAAGTCAAGATATATATATTAAATGACTTAAATAAGTAACACAAAAATCTTTAGCCTCGTCTAAAAAAATTTCCCCCAAGAAAGCAATATATAAAGCTCAATACAAATTTAGAATCCTTTAATTTTCTCCTCCTTTGATTCTGCATTAAAGCACAAGAATTGTACATTTGTTGTTTTATAGGATCCCAATGTTCCTGCCATTGTATGATCCACCATAATTTGTAAATACACAAATTTCAAGTAAACAATTGGATCAATTAATTTAAATAAAGTATCTAAGTTAATAGATTTTAGATTTTTTGAATAATGTTTTGAAGTATTAGAATAAGTTTGTTTTCATAAATAAAATAGCAAAACAAATTCATGAATGATATAAACAAAAATTATTGAAAAGATTTTGATATAAATTAAAACTGTAAAAAAAATATAATGAAAATGATATTTGTCATATTTAATTCATATTAAATATAGTTAATTTTTTCATAGAAACACTTAACATTTGATATTTCAAACAAAAGAAAATAGATATACTATCTAAAGAAACAAGATATACTTCAAAACAGTGAGCACTGCAAAAATATAGCTTTAATCCCATATGGAACTAGAGGGTTACACCGATAGATAATTATTTGCTTATAGTGAATTGAAGGAAATATTTGTATAAAGTTAATTTTAAAAAAAAAAAATTATAGTAACAAGAAGAAGATGAAATACCAGTTTTGAAACCAAACTAAACACATAAGCATATTATTCTAAGAGATTGAGAACTAAATTGTAAGACCATGCATCTATTAGCAAGATGATTGATAACAAAAAATAATGAGGTTAGACACTTCCATAGCCTCAAAATAAATTACATTGATGACCATTAAACAAATCTCTACCACAAATTTGCCATGATCGATCTTACTAAACATTATGTTGTCATTATGAAATTGAATTTGATATGCACATCACTTGCAAACTCTCATAGTTCCTTACCCTTTTCACCCACAAATTGAGGATTTTGAAAGCAAATCTCTAGCATGCTACAATAGTAAATCTTTGAACCACTGTCACTAACATACTTATAAAAACAAAACCACCCTCTCTGTAAACAAAGGTACAATGTGTTGCTAAAAATAATTATTTCTTCCATTACACCTCAAGGGCATAGTACTGAAAATGGTCTCCCTCCACCTTCTCCATAGCTATGATAAGTGATAGATGAAAGGAGCATCTAAGAGGAAGCATGCAAATTACGGAAAGTGTTGGAAGATGACTAAGAAGGGGACTTATAGAAGGATCCACATGACCCCAACCTCTACCACTAAGTGGGGTGAGAGAGAGAACGTAAGCCAACTACTATTGTTGCTATTATTCATGGATTTCACTACCAAGAAAACCTTGACAACTTCTTTGCCTATAGTCAAACCTACCTCCATGACTACTTTTGACCCCAATTGAAAAAAATCATAGATAAAACCACAATACCAGTGCCTGCATTTAACATATCAAAACATGACTATTTTAGAACGAATTAAAACACAAAAAATGATCCATATGTGCAGTGATGCCAAAAAAACACATTGAAACCATGGCAAGTCATTTACCTCAAGATTTTACACAATTTGTGTCGTGTTGTTAACAAGTCTAAAAAAAATGGATAAAGTTTGTAGGAAAAATATTACAAAACCCTACAAGAAGAAAAAATTTCTAATACAAAATTGATTCAATCTATTTACAACATTGGTTGTGAGTGCAACTAACCTACCCCCCTATCAGTCGATTCATTTCATCCCTTGCCCTAGGCTACACTCCTTATCCTTCTCCTAGTCAGCATAGAATCAAGAACGAGACGAAGGGGGACAAAGAATGAAATATGATGGTTGGCAGATTTCCCCTAAATTTAATTTAGTAGATTTCTTTGTCAAATAAGAGTAGTGTGCAATTTAATTAAGTTTTTGTTTAATTTTATCCACACCCACATTGGATAGAGCATTGATTTCCATACCTTATTCTCTAAAGAAATGATAATTTTATGGGGCTAATAGATGAGTACAACATTATTAAGAAAACATCATCCTAAATATTCTTAAGATACTTTATTATGATATTATAATAATTGCATTCTCACTACCTTCCCTTCTATAATAAAATTATGAATTCTTTTATTTTGAAATTGTGAATATTGAAGTTAGTGGTTTTGTCGAGCATGGTAGGTATCAATGATTTTATGGAACTAATAGATGAGTACAACATTCTTAACAAAATATCATTTAAAATATTCTTAAGATACTTTATTATGATATTAAACACCAAGTCCATTCTCCATAAATAGTAATCTTTGCTAGTCCCTTTTTTTCTATTTACCATGCTTTGTCAAATTTCACTCCATTTAAAAAGAGGAATTTGAGATCCATTCCAATGTTAAAAAAAAATCTATCTAACATAGATAACAAATTTAGTTTGCAATATAAATAATATGGAACTTACAAGAGGGTGATCCCACAATAGTGGTTTACAATTGTTGATCAAATTGGACACTGAAATTATTATTTTTAACTAAATCTTCACATTTGGGTACCTATAGCAGCTAAACTGTGAGGAATTTGAAGATTATGCAAACTAGAGTCTCATCACATTTTGTCTATAGATTCTAAAAATATTTTTTTCAATTTTTTTTTAATCAGATTGAACTTCTTTTTCCATCTCCCACGAAAACTGGTTTTTTCAGAAAACAACATTTTTAAAAAGTGACTCACACCGTATAACACATAACTTTTTTTCCATGAAGAATAAAATTCTAATTCTTTCGAATTTATATTTGTAACTCCAATATCTAGTGCTTCCACTTGGTTAGATAGTTTTTTACTGAATATTTTTTTTTAATCAAGTTTCGAAGTCAAACCAATTACAATTCAGACATAGTGCGATCGTATAACGTGTAACTTTTTTTGTATATATCGAGATTCATTTTTTTTTGTTGGATCAAGGACTTCAATATCTGGTGCACTAATATTTTTCAATTTTTTTTTTATAATATGCTATTTTTCCACATGTGCAGAATAGAGACCTTCATTTTTTATGAAAAACCTATGTTTAATAAAACTAAAAAAACAAATACATAATAAAACCAAAACATATTAAAATTATATTTGTTGAATAGCTCATTCCAAGGACTACCATAATCATTTGAAATAAATTTTAAATGAATTCATTTGATCCTCCAAAAGGTAAATCAAAAGTGATTTTTAATCAGCATTTTGATAGGTGTAAAGGAGACTCATTTATAGGTATGGTTTAAAACTAGTGAGGTTCTATCCAAGGGGGTTTGATCTAAGGTGGTTTGGTCAAACCCTCTTCAATTGGAATCCTTAAAATGGAACTTTTTAAGGCTTAAATCATTATATTTTCTAAAAAGATGTGATTTCAGCAAAAATTAGTTCCTCTCAAAAATTGTAAACCACTATTGTGGCAACACCCAAGATTGTGTGTGTCATGAAATCTTGAACAAAAATAGTTTGGGAAGTGAAAATAAGTCGTATCCTGTGTTTTATGGTGATCGTGTTTAAGAAGAGACAACCATAAAACACTCTGAGACAACCTTTATAGACTTAAAAACCCTTAACAAGGAAAAAATTTGGTAGCAAAATTCTCAAAGCATACAACTTCAATAGAAATAAGTGTACACCATCAATGGTTGTTACTATCCAACTTGATTTCTCAAGTTAAAGTTATGTCTAATGTGTTTTGTGATGTTGTTTGAATCTTTTAATTCCTCTATTTTATTACTAAGTGGTGTTATACTATTTAAAGTTAATTTAAATAGTATCAAGTGTGTGAGTGTAGCTAAAATATTAGGCTATAGAATTCTATTCTAGGGTTCATACAGATTTAATGATGCTATGTTATGTATTTCCTATTTTTTTTTGTTTTTTATTCTTGAAAGAATAAAAAATATGAACCTTTTTACAAAATTAAAAGACATGTTGAGGAAAAAATTAATTCTCCTTTTATGCATGATTGTGTGTCCATACAAAATATGAAAAATGTGCATACAAAATATGAAAAAATATGTTACCCAAGGCTATCTCTAGTTAGCTTAATTTAAAAATTAACAACCATTAGAAACATGAGTAACAATTAATAAATCCTCACAATAAAAATCATTTAGAAATTAAAACTTTATCCTATCAAAGAACTGGCCACTTTTGAAGTCTCCTCCCATAGTAAGCTTGATCATTAGGAGAAAAATAAAGGTATTCAAAAATAATGTAACTTGGATCCCTCCTACTCTTCCCTAGGTAAAACTAAACTTTTATGGAGCTTCTCAAGGATATCCTATGTCCTTCATGGGTTGGTTGTATCAAGTTGGAAAATGGTACAACCAATAAAGTAGAAGTTAGTTATTTTTAATTTCAAAATAAAATAATTCATGTAATTTTATTATAGAAGGGAATGTAGTGTGAACTACTTGTTATTACCTAAAATTTTACCCTTGCTAAGTTGCAAAACTCAACTTACTAGTGAAACATGGGATACTTTCCAAGTTTGTGGGTCACCTATGATGAAAAGAATCTCCACAGAGGGTCAGTTCCCTTAGCCTACATCCAAGACTCACTCTCTTCTAAAGAAAGAGCCTCCTTGTAGAATCTAGGTTCATCATCAGTACTCAACAAAGCAAATACACAACAAAAATTAGACGAGCTATACCTGTCAACTGGATTTTATTGCCTTGTAGATCTTCTCAAGGTAGAAGTAAGGGGTTCTTGTTACTCTTCTTCTTTTACATGCTCATCTTGCACATCATCTGAACTCTCTAAACCCTCTTCTTCTCCACCATCTTCTAATTCATCTGGTTATTCTTCCACATGTGCATCTTATCACTTTTCAATCTTTGTCTCGAAGTGCACTATTTTTGTCTTATCTTTCTCCTTTGGTCGTTCTTCACTTGAGTAATCTCTGAACTCCCTGAAAGTCACATCTCTAGAGAAAACCATTTTACAGGTTAGTGGATTCCAAAGCTTATAACCTTTTACATTTTCATCGTAACCAATAAAGATATATTTATGTGCTTTTGGATCCAATTTAGAACGCTTCTCTTGAGGCACATGAACAAAAGGCTTGCGACCAAAGACCCTTAAATGTGAAACAAAAGGATTTCTACCTATCCACACTTCATAAGAAGTTTTATCAACAAGAGTTGAACAAGGAGATCTATTAACCAAATAACATGCAATACTTATAGCTTCTACCCAAAAGCATCTATCAAGCTTAGCACCACTCAACATGCTCCTAGCTCTTTCCATCAAGGTTCGATTCATTCTTTTTGCTACCCCATTTTTTTGAGGTGTATAAAGAGTAGTCTTTTGTAGAACAATACCTGCATGCTTACAAACTTCATCAAATTCCCTAGAACAATATTCACCCCATTGTAAAATCTCAATACCCTTATCTTATAATTCATTTGCTTCTCAACTAATGCTTTAAATTCCTTAAACTTAGTGAAAATTTCAGATTTTGCATGCATAAAATAAATCCAGGTGTATCTTGACACGTCATCAATGAAAGTAACATAATAACAAGATTTTCCAAAAGAGTCAACATCCACTGGTCCAAACACATCTAAATGAATTATCTAAAATAATCTCTTATCTTTATTATTCACATTAGGAAATGATGATCAATTCTATTTACCAAACACACAATGCTCACACAAATCATTTTTACCAACAAAATAATCAAAAATACCCTCAACCAAATTTTTATTCAAAATGGTCTTAAGACCCTTTTCACTTATGTGACCCAATCTATGGTGCCACAACATACATGCATTTTCAATGCCAGTTAAATTGACAGAGTTACACAAAGTGGAAGCATTAAGCCTAAACAAAGTCCCAATCTGAGATCCTTTAGCTATCACCAAACTCCCTCTTACCAACCTGCAACTAGACTTGTCAAATGTCACATGCATTCCAAAATCATTCAACTTGGATATTGAAAGTAAATTTCTCACAAGTCCTGGAATATGTAAAACTTGATCAAGGGTTTTAACCCTTCCATCACTGAAACACAACTTTACTTTTCCCTTACCAACAATCTTCTTCGTGTTGTTATCACCAAGGAAAACTTCCCCCCATCATAAGATGAATATGAAGTGAACCACTCCTTGTGAGGAGTAATATGGTAGGAGCAACCTGAATCAATAAGCCAAGCATAATCACTAATAGTGTTAGCAAAAATAAACAAAGCATAAGAATCGCCATCTTTTCTGAAGACTTCTCCATGGAATTATCTGAACTCTTTTTCTTGTTTCTACTCTCCTTCTTCACATGCCCTCTCTTACCACAGTTCCAACACTTTACTTTGCTCTTCTTAGGGGTTTTAGAACATCCTTTAGACTTGTATCTCTTTTCGTCCCCTTTAGGCCCTCCTTTTTCTTTGGACCTTCCTCGCACATGCAAGGCATCTTGGGAGCCCACATTCATGGAATTTCTCCTCATCTCTTCTAAAAGAAGTATAGTAATGAGACTTCCCATCTTCAGTTCTATACCACCAGGTCACTTATATAGCAATAATTAGACTTTCCCAAGGTCCGGGTAAAGAACAAAGCATCAAAATACATTTATCTTCCTCTTCTATCTTAACATCTACAAATACAAGATAACTTATAATCATATTAAAATCATTTAAATGTTCCACAATAGAATCAAAATCCTTCATTTTTAAATAATACAAACGTTTTTGAGATATAACTCATTTGATAGACTTTTAGTTTGATAGGTTCCACCTATCCTCCTCCACAGCTTGAATACGGTAGATTCTTTTGAAACATTCAAGAGGATGGAATTTGCAAGACATAACCAAATGGTTCCCCATGCCTTCTTGTCCATTTTCTTCTAATCCTCATCATATGTCGATTCTAGTTTATTTTCACTAGAAACTACCAACCACTGATCTCTCTCTTCAAGGAGATCCTCCATCTTCAAATTCCACATCTTGTAGCTTGTTCCATTGAACTTCTCAATATCTATATGAGAGGTAGAAGCCATGGTTTACAATCTTCTTCACAAATATGCAAAACCCACAATGCTTAAGCTCCCACCGCAACCCAAAAACCTTCAACACTAAAAAGAAAGGAGTCCCTCTCAAGTAACATAATCGTTAGCTCTAATACTCAATGTTGTAAATCAAGTTATAACTTGTAGCAATATGAGCTTATTAAAGTGGTTGCAAATTTGAAATTATATGTTCAAGATTACCATGGAAATATTAAATGATTGACAAGTGCAACAATGAAAGAAAAATATGTAGTACCACAAGTCATCAAACACAAGTGACACAAGATATATGTGGAGAAACCCTTGCAAGATAAAAAATCACACCCAAAGAGATCCAATGTTTGTATTAATCTTCAAGGAAGTACATCAATACAAAAATCCTCTTTTTAATCTGATAACACTTCATCGCTCTTACAACCTGGAAACAAACTCTTACAAACCACCATCTCAAGGCTCCAATATATAAGTTTGTGGGAGAGAATACCACAAATGGTATCCCAAAACTACAAGAAAGCCCACTTGAAAAAACCCACAACCCCCTTAGTAGATAGCCCACAAACATGGCATAAAATATTAAATAATCACATGGCCTTCACATGGGCGCCTAACCAACAACCAATCAGAATTGGTCAAACCTGTGTGCTCCATACCTCATCGATGGCTCCGACGACTACATGCACCAACATGCAAACCTAGGTGCCCAACCATGCAAGAGCATGCAAAACATGCAAATAACATGCAAGGATATGCACACCAAAGTTGTCCCCACTCACAAAGTTGGACGCCCAAGAGGAATATCCTCCCAAAATGCTATGTAACTGCCACTATAAAGGGTCCACTTCTTTGAATGCAATTACAATTTGTCATAGGAAAATAAATAATAAATATTTTTTCCCTCATGTCCCCTAGAACACTTTCCAAAGAACACAGAGATACATAAATCAACTTAGAATAGCAATTATAGTGTCACCTATCCTAACAATAAATGCACACACACACACATATATGAATAAATGCACGCATACATACACAAACACACACATACATACATACATACATACATACATACATACACACACACACACACACACATACATACATACATACATACATACATACATACATACAAAGGTACTCTTAGAAGAGATCATTGGAGAAATAATTTAGATGAATTTTGTACAAGGGTGAGCCATTGGACCTTCTATTGGTTATCCTTTATTACTAGAGTGATTCTTTTGAAATATGTTTACAATTCTTGCCCATCTACAAATTTTGATGGCTCCTAAAAGCTTTCTCAAATATTTTGACTCTCTTTCAAGGAAATTTCTTTGGGAAAGTAACTTAGATTCTAAAAAATGGAGCCTTGTGAGTTGGGACACTATTTGTCTTTCAAAGGGACATGGAGGTCTTGGTCTCCATCATTCTAAGCTTAATTTCCAAGCCCTTGCTGTCAAATTATTTTGGAGATGGTGTAAGAATCTTGGACTACCTTGGGCCACTATTTTGAATTCAAAATATTTGGGAGGGGTGGCTGATGAAGGTGTTCCACAAATAGAGTTATGTGGAAAAGGGTCAATGATTTGGAACACTTTGGAAAAAGGAGCAACACTTATTAAGCAAGGTCTTTTATGGATTATTAATAAAGGAAACAACACATTATTTTGGGATGATTCTTGGGATAATTATCCTCCCATTATTTCTTCTTTTCCCCATCTTCAATCCCTCCTAGATGTTTTCTTACCAGTTGGTGTCAGAAAGTTCACAGTGTAGAATAAATAAAGAAAAACAATAAGCACAAATAACACATAGAATTTACGTGGAAAATTGGGTAAAATTATACCAAGAAAAAATCCATTGAAAGAGAACTCTTATATTTTATTAATTTGGAAAAATCCATAAATACAACAATCTCAAATAGTAAAAAAACATGACTTAAAAAATGCATAAGAAATTTGAGTTATAGAGTCCTTGTTGAACAAAACTTTCAAAAAATAAAGTGTAACTCATGCAACTACATGTCAAACATTTTCCAAAATTACCATAAATAGTAAGTCCCCCCAAAAATTGTCTAGCTTCACCAAAAAATGCCTTCAACATCCAAGAGGCTAAGAAAAACCTCTTGGGACCCCCTATCACTTCAAACTTTAGTTGAATAGAAGGCCTTCAGTCATGTCAAACACATACTTGAAGCACTACCTAGGATTTTCAATGTTGACTATTCATCACTATTGGAATAACAATAAAATTGATTTCATATTCCAACAATCAAATGGTCTAAGGTGGGTGACTTTAAGTTTAGTCACCACATGCACAAATCCTTGCTTCATGGTTGGAAGATTCAAATTCTTGGCCTAGAGGAGGCTTTGTAGAAGACATAGAAGCCTTTGCTTCAATTTTGGCTAATAGATTGTGTAGTCTTTTGGAGGATCTTGATATTTTGACCTAGGGTATGAGTCCTAAAGGTGAGTATTTTGTTGGGTGTGGTTATCATGCTCTAGAGATGCATAAAGGAAGATGTGTGGATTTTATCGGATGGGAAAGAATCTGGAATAAGTTTTGGTTGGACAAAGTGTAATTCCTTTTTATGGCTACTAAGTCACAATAAGTGTCTCACTTGGGAAAATATTTGGAAGAGAGGTTTTCACAGGCCTTCCCTTTGTTTTCTTTGTGGTAAGAATGAGGAAGACATGAATCACATTTTGGTGGTAGCTTGAAACATACTTTCTTCTCATCACACATCCTTGGTTGAATTCTAGAATAGTTTAGGTAGACCCCTTACTTCAGCATCCTTTCTTCTAACTACTTGGGATATTGGACCCTATTTTATCCTTTGACAAATCTAGTTGGAAAGGAATTGTCTTATATTTCATAATAGGTGAAAGGAATTCATTCAAATTTGGTATAAAATAAAGGGTATAATTAAAGAGACTATTGATGCTAAGTTCTATGAGGATGACCCTCTATCCTCTTTAGACCAACGTATCACCAATATCCTAGAGATATCTTTTATTCTTGCTTTAAATTATAGGTCTAACTTTAGAGTTTAGTATGGTAGAAGGTTGGATTGTTCAGGTAAGTGGTCTCCTCCTAGTTATTTCCTTAAAATTAATATGGATGGACCCTCTAAAGGTAACCCAAACCCTACAAGTATTGGTGGTATTAGCAGAAACAATGTTGGCTCTATTCAAATTTTATTTTCCTACTTCTTGGGAACTCACTCTAATAATCAAATGGAAGCTTGGGGTCTTCTCTATGCTCTTGAGAGAGCTTTCTGAACTACTCTTAGAAGTTAGCCTTGATGACTAAACATAATCTTTGTTTAGCCACAAAGTTTGAAGTTATATCTTTTATTCATGTTCCTGGGTAAAGGAACAAGGTTGTTGATTGTTTAGCCAAATGGGCTTTGGAGAAGGAGAGTGGTTGACATGCAGAGAATTGGATAGATCTTGACCAAGATTGTGTCCAATTACTTCATCGGGTTCTTTACAAGGATAAGAAGGATTGAAATTTATAGGCCAAGAATGGTAGGGAGAAGCATTGTGTGGATTAGTTGCTCTTTTATGTCTTCTTTTGATTGGTTTTGTAGGAACCCTATGTGGGTTCTTCTTTTGCTGAGTATTGAGATAGCTATGGCCATTTGAAAATCTCTATGGTTCATGTACTTAAGTATTTAATGTTATAATTTTTTTTAACCCCACAAAATAAATAAATATAAATATATAAATAAACACATACATCCAAACAAATAAATAAATAAATAATTATATATAATATAAATATATGTGTATGCATGTATGTATATGTATGTATGTATGCATATATACATACATATTAAATACACATATACATACATACATACATACATACATACATACATACATATACATACATATACATATACATATACATATACATATACATACATATATATATATATATATATATATATATATATATATATATATATTATATGTACTTATATATGTATATGTGTATGTGTATGTACGTATAAATATCTATATATATATATGTATTTATTTATTTTTATATATAAATACATATATTATATATGTATATGTACATGTGTGTATACACAAATAAATAAATACATATTTAGTCATAGTAATTTAAAGTACCTCACTAAGATTCACAATGCCATCCCAAAGTATGATAAGATAATGAAGTATCAACATGAGGAACTAATCAAGTATCATCAAGGCACAATTTATCATTATGTGAAGGAAGATCATGTGAAGGTTAAGTAGGCATAGACTCATCATGAGATGTAGAAGAATGATCATTACGTATGAAAGAGGGAAATTTATGTGAAACACATTAATCTATAGAGATATCATGACATGTAAAAGATATATTATTACTAGTTACACTAATATTATGCATAGGTTTAAATTACATGACACATCTTTGCTTAATATATGATCATAATTTTTAGAAGGCACATGATCAACATGAAATGTATTTGAATAAATGAACTAATCATCTCTAATAACATAGGATAAACACTAACTAACTCAACAAAGAACGAAAATGGTACTACATGATAAAACAACCCATTACATAAAACACATGTATCTATAACATAAAATTTCATAAGTGTATCAATGATAGATGTATCATATGATATGAAATATATAAACATGCAATTTAATATGAAATAAATGCATATAGATTAGCAATGACAAAAACCTTGATAGGTGCCATAATGATAGGGAAATCTAGGTTGAGATAGTGGAATAAAAGATAAATCACTATGCATTTTCAACCTCTGATTCAATGAGAAGTAAATAAATACCAAACCCCAAGCAAGGTTAAAAATAAGTGAAAAATTAGAATAATAATAAATCTAAAAGTGTAAATTAGAATCCCTTGAAGGAGGTTGGGAAGTGTAGGATCAAACAAGTTCACTAAAATGAAAAGAGAAACAAGCTTTCCCTAGATCTAGCCAAGGCTAAACCAATGAGATGCACATGCATACTCACAATTAACATAGAGTAGGTAACAACAAGCCAGGTATTGTTAAATTTTTAATAATTGAATATGAGACATGCAAGTAGAAAATAAATGCACTTTTCTCAATAATTGAAGATGACTTCAAAGTTGATGTAGAAATTTAATGTGCCTCATAATTTGGAACAATAAAGAATTAGAATATTTTTCTATGATAGTGTAGAAATGAATTTAACTTTCAATGACATATATGTGATTTTAGAAGCTTGTCATTCAGTGGCAAA
The DNA here is from genome assembly GCA_007115665.2 of Sequoiadendron giganteum. Classification (NCBI taxonomy): domain Eukaryota; kingdom Viridiplantae; phylum Streptophyta; class Pinopsida; order Cupressales; family Cupressaceae; genus Sequoiadendron; species Sequoiadendron giganteum. The sequence continues at coordinate 517,086,577 of CM021107.1, forward strand.
CTTAATCTATATAATTTGTAGTTTATTCTTCTTTACTTTACTTGAGATGTCTTAATTTATTTTGCACTTCTTGATGTCTAAAAGAGTTGACAATATTGATAAATACGTCTATTTGGTTGACATATGATTGATTGGAAGGGCACTCACCTTGACTAAATCATTGAAATAATATCGAAAACAACACTCTTCAATCATAGAAATGCTTCTAGAGTAATTGTACAATGTTAATTTCCTTTTACAACACCAATTGAAGTGTATGGTTGCAGATTTATTCCCTACTTTCTAATTTCAAATGATTATAATGAATGCGTTGAATGTCTTTAAATATAACATCATACAAACCCGTGTTTAATTGGTCTTACGTAAGAAAAGCAAAGATGAGATAGACTCTTTATGAATCATTCAACTTCCCCATTAGATCAAGTTCCACTCTATTAAACAAAAGATATGACAAATACATAAATAAAAATTACTTGAATAGCTCCAATACCAGAACTCCTAAAATAAACACAAAACTAAATCAAAAAAAATATAAATTTATAAATTTCTCATTACAATCACAAACTTCAAACTACTCCCCCTCCAAGTTCTTCCAACATGCTAGATCAAACCTTTGGGAGTTTCGGATCTAGGTACTCAAAAGAACCAGAACAAACTTTAATAAATTTGTATTGAAAAAGGTGATCGAATCAATTGCTTTCCTATATTTAACCATTATAACTTTTAATTTTATGAATATTTCGCACTCCTAAATTTGCAAATTTAACAGTAGAAGTAAATTTTCTGGATCTCTTGTAGTCGGTTGAAGTTGTTTGAGAGGGGAGGGTGAAGAATGAAGATACTTCACTGGGGTTTAGCCTTCGCTGTTTTCAGCGGATTGACAGCAATTTTTCTCTACATCACCGGCTTCAACAAATTTGGTAATGTTTCTCTGTCAATTTTCCCGAGTAGATGTGCTCTTCATTATATCTATGACGGTATAGGTAAATTACATCGGTCAGAGTTCACACGATATTCTTTTGGTTGGCTTGTTAGATGGTCAGCCCTTCATCTCAGAGGAGGATATCAATGCATTGGAGTATTTACAGACAAGCTTCAAGCAATGCGTGGTATTTATACTCTATCCATGTGCTCGAATGCTGTGTTTACCACTGGGTTTTTATTTATATTATCGTATAAATTACTCAGATGCAAATGAAGAATGATGGCATTCAGAAGCATGCTTGGTTTTTTGCATATTAGTATACTATTGAATCTGCGATTACAGTTTACTTCATCAAGAGTCAGAACAAATTTTGTTGCTACATGATATATGGATCTAAATGAATAGGGTTTACTCCATTAAGGGTTAGAGCAATTTTGGTTGGTACATGATATATGGATCTAAATGAGTATGAGGATGTAATTGAGGGGAAAGGCATTTTTTTGGAAGGGGACTTTTGCAAGCCACAGAAGAGGAGAAGGGGGGCTTTACTTGATCAATTAATTGTTATGTTAGTAGGAGAGCCACTTCTATTTTGGGGCCATTGACATTAGGATCATGGTATATTGGACTCAATTTTTGAATCATGTGGAATAATTTTTTGAATTACTAGAAAATATTTTGGCATCTGCATTTAAACTCTCATTTTTGGACCTTTGAAGCTGTCTGTTATTTAAATTTTAAATATTGTATCATGTCATGTTAAACTCTCTTTTTTGGGCCTTTGAAGTTGTCTGTTATTTTATTATTGCTATCATATCACATTTCCAGCTCTAGTTGGAAGTTTAATCCTCACAAGCTTCATGGTAGCAGCCATCCTAACTACAATAGACTGTATTTATGAGACTTAACAGCATTAAATAGATTCCTTTATCATTTATATTTGCTAAACAAAGGCTATGGTGGACTCGAAGAAACCAAGTTCATGCGCTTGAAGAGGCATAACTATCATAACTATCATGGGCTCTGCAATGATCTGCTTAGGTGGTTGGTAGTTGATAATATTTGTAGATGCAAAGAGTTTTTCCACTGCTGCATTCATAAACTACCAGAAGAAAAAGCAAAACTGCAAAATATAAGAGAACAAAGCTAACATAGAAATAAAGGGTGGCTGTTCACATGAAATGGAAGGCACCTGCAGATCCAGCCATAAATCCACAAGATATTGTTCATAGTGGCAGCTCTGTCTGTTGCATTAGGAAATGAGAACGTGAAAAGATACATTGTGTAGGCCCTGTAGGGTTTGTCTTCATTTTAAATTTAATGGGAAAGGAAATCATAATTAACTCAGGAATAAACCCGTTAATTAATCCTAAGGACTCAAAACATAACATTACTTCATAATAATACTAAAACCGTGGACTTGGATCAAAATATTCAATAAACAGAAAGCTAATATTATGTTGTCCCTAGGCACACGACATCCTCTAAGCTAAAATATGTAAGACCTGAATTTCTCCTTAATAGAGTTTTCTTACAATCCCAATGTGAGTTGAGACACTCTGCTCAGGTGGGGATAGCCTGAAGCTTCTACCAAGATATGATTCATGATTGTGTGGACTTACCAATTAAATAAAACATTTTGTGGAAAATTATAGTTGTAATCTAACGCATGTATCCGAGTTAGAACCCATGAATCTAATCATACATTGCAAAGGAAGACATTTTACAATTGAACAAGTGTTATGGGGTGAGCGATTGTAAAGTACGATGGTAAAAATGTTTCCAGACTATCTGGAAATCATGGCCTTCAGTCAAGCATAAGTTGTTTGGATAGCTCGTGCCCCATCAAGTTTTGGGAAAAAATTGAAAGGCTTATTTGTGTGGTTTTCATTAAATCCGTTGACTACCATGAATGAGTCTCCAATATTCTCCCTATCCTCAAGAAAAATGGGAGAGTCTATGTGAACATAGATTTTTGGAACCTCAACCTTGCCTTCCCAAAGAATAATTTTCATCTACCTTGTATAGATATTATTTTTGATAATATGGTTGGCTTTGATATGCTTTCTCTTATGAATGGTTTCTCAAGATACAATTGGATTTGTGTATTCCCTTATGAGCAGTATAGGATGACTTTCACTACCCTGTGTGGTATATTTTGTTATATTGCTATGTTGTCATGCCATTCATTCTCAAGAATGGTGGAGCTACTATCAAAGAGCCATAACCCATGTTTTTCATGATCTCATTCATAAGATATTGGAACGTTATGTGGATGATCTCCTTGGGACATCTCCTAAGTAGGCTGATGAGAGTATTGAGTATATTGATCGTTTTAAATTTTAATCATAATTCTCTCCTGTAAATTCTTCACAAACAGCCTTTTCTAGTTCATGTCCAAGATGAAATTTTTTCCTTATTTTTTCAGCAAAACAGCCACATATTCAGCCCCACATATCAAACCCTTGGGGTTTGTCAGGAAAGAAAGAAACTTTCTTAATGCTACCCCTCCACACCATTGAAAACCCCTCCAACATTTGGCACTTCAGCACTTCCACCTTACACATCTCTCTTGCTAACATAAATAAGAGCATTCAAGGTGATGTGCAGAAATTGGAAGAAGAAAGGGCTGATATGGCTCTTCTTTAGCAATGTGTTTTGCTGCTTTTATCTCACATTCAAGGGTTAAAAGAAAACCAAATTGTTGTGCAGGAGTGTCTAAAGCATCTAGTAGAGTGTTTTCAACTTCCCCAGCAAAATAAGCTGCAGCTACAAATTCTAATTGAAGCGTTTGAGAAAATAATTTCCAATGAGAAGGAAAACACATGCTTGCAAATGTAATACAACAAAACAGTTTGCAAGAAAACCTTACGTCATGCAGCTCATCATGCTCAGCACCATCAGTAAGCTGCCCAAGTTGCTGAGGATTTTTCAGCATAAATCCTCAAGCCAAAATCCATGAGTGCGTCTGCCCTGTGGCAACTAGTACACTCAAAGAGAAATGAAATGGGGAGTGCTCAATCGGCTTTCACCATGCCAATCTACTCCAACAACCAAGGTCTGCTATTAAAAAAGAGATTCTTCATGCATAGCAATTTTTGGTTTTGATCTTTTGGAAAAGCCTTATTGCCATCTACTAAGATGTTGTCAATTTACTCGCTCTTTGCTAGCAGATCTATTTTGAATCATTATTTGTTTTCCTTTATCTAACTCTTTTGCCCTCTCATGGAAGCTATCGTGTTTTGAGCTGTTTCTTTTCCCAAATTCTATTTTGAAAATTGGGCTCCTTATATAGATATAATACACCTATATTTTTATCCAATTTTTTTTTGTGTCTGCATGAGAAAGTTAAATTCTGTTTATGTCATCTGAAAAATCAGACTGAGTAGACATTTGGATCATCAGGGTGCTGCACAACATATCCTAGTTGTTGTGCAAGGTCTTACTTGCTGTGCAACTTTAGTGGTTGTGTAAAATTCTCTTTTGGCTACACAAACAGTAGTTGTGCCAGAATGAATCAGAGGAGTATGATGAGGGCAGTTTTGCCTGCTCAGGTGGTCGTTTGACTTCATGATAGGCCATGCTAGTTGTCTTCCTGTGATTTACAAAGCTTGGACAATGAACATCATTCTGAGCAGCTATTTATTCTGTCAAAGCCATGACTGTTTATGTCACCTGAGAGCTGTGGTGGGTTATGTACATTTGGCAGGCATTATTCTTTTTATCAATGACTATTATGCATTAGAGCAGTGCTTGTCCTCCTGTTCCTTTTGCAGAAGACATTATTTGGTTGTCTTTGATTGGCAGCTGTTAAGGATGAGCTGGAGGATGTTTGATCTTCTTGTGTGAGTCAGGCAACGGTTAAACAGTTATCATGGGTGTTCCAGATTTGGGGAGTGTTACTTTGTTTTCTCTACCAGTTGATCTTCCTGGGGGGATGCGAGGTATTGATCAGCATCTGAAGGGGGAAGAAAGAAAGGAGGCATTGGAAAGAGGCAATTCCCACTTCATTTGTAGGAATTTAAGGGGTCATAGCCTGAGAGGAGCAAAGATGAAGGTTGTATTGGCTAGGTTGATGGTGCAGACTACTAGTTGATACTTTATATCTCATTTTGACACTGTTACATTGTGGTTGCAGAAGACATTTGCAAGGTTTTAAGATGATCTAGATTTGATGAGCATCCAACTCGGTTCTGGAGGGATGGTAGGTGGTAAAACTGCATTTACTACTTCATTTTGACAAATTTCAGGGGTCGTAGCTTGAGAGGATCAGAGATGGAGATTGTATCAGCTAGAATAATAATGGAGAGTACTAGCTGATGCTCTGTGTCTCCTTATGACACTTTCACACAGTAGTTGCAGAAAACATGGACAAGCTTTTGAGATGATCCGGATTTGATTGGCATCCAACTTAGTCCTAGAGGGATTGTTACTTGTAAATCTGTACTTAAGTGGATTCATCGTTGGAGTTTTCTTACCAATTAGGTTTCTCCAATTTAAACTATTGTGTCATGGTGTTTGCTGTGATGTTCCTTCTTGTGTTGTTTAATTTACACATTAGTAGAGCATTCTCTTAGCTTCCACTTGACATTGCAATACTATGCAAGGATGTAGCATGTAGCATGAACATGTGAGGAAATTGCACGTCTGTGAAAGGGTTGTTAGGGCGGTTTCCATTAAGTGGTTATGAAAATTCCATCCTTTCTACTGATCTTAGTGTTGCATGTTGGTCCTTTTGGTTTGTTGTAACATTGTGCTAGGGTAATCTGTTGTTGACAAGCAACAGTGTGGAGTGTCCACCACTGCTACAAATCAGAATGATATCAGAGTGGTTTTCCTTGTGTCTGAGGGTGTGCTAACTCATTTTTTGGTTCCATATTATTCTCCAAATTTTGGTGAAAAATGTGGGATCTAGTGGTTGCAAGAGAACATCCATTGGAAAGGCCATGACTGCAAGAATTGAAGAGCTACAAGGAGCTAAATCATCTACTTCTAATGGAGAACAAGAAGTTGAGGAAGGTGTTGCAACCACTAGAGGAAAAGTGTGAAGAATTGTAAATTTGGTTGTCAAGCCATGGATACTTCCTCATGGGCATTGTGGAGATGTTGCAACAAGAGTTGCAAGATGCTAGCCAAATCGCAAGGCAGTGGTGACAGAGTGGAAGATACTCCATGTGTGATGCACTAACTCTGTCAGAGGTACGCATCGCTAAGACTTCATCAGAATCTCTTTCTTCATGTCAAGGATCATTTGGTATCTTCGAGAGTCACAGTAAGGGTTTGGTTTAAAAATGTTAACCAAGATGTGGTATGCTTGACAAGGGATTGGAAAGGAATATGATGGCCCAGTCATGGTCAATACCATAGTAGTGGTTGAGAGACCCTAACATGCAAGTTTGGGATTTTTGGTGGTGTCCTTGGGATTGGGGAATGCTCCAAAAGTGCAGCCTTAAAAGGAAATTGCAAGGACAGGCCCAACACACCAAGTGCTAGAGTCCATTCAAGTTATAAAAATCTTTTCTTTTTTTAAAGCTAAGGATGGTTTGTTGCCCCAAGTTGATGTGCAGGTTGCTAGGAGGAAAAGACACCTCAAGAAAGCAATTCAATAACTCCAATGAGAAATGGACTCTCCAGAATGAAAAGAACAAGAAGTAGCCAAAGAGTAGCCCAATGAGGAGCTCGAGGAGTCCAAGACCAACAAGCTATGCCAATGCAGTTTGCCATTGTTGGAAAAAGAAAGGGTATATAGCTAAGGATTTCTGGAAAGCACATCCATGTATGTCTTTTGGTTTTAATAACCATTATGTGGCTTTTTGTTGGAAGAAGAATAACTATAAGCTTATTAATGGAGAGTGTAAGACTTCCAAGAGGAAGAATGTTTTGCCCAAAGGCAAGTGTAAGGTATTTTGCTCCCATTGTAAAAAGAGTGGGCATAAAGAAGAGGCATGTTGGAGACTTCATCCACAACACTGCCCAAACAATTGTAAGAGGGAAAAGTCACCTAAAAGAAAAGGAGAGGAGGATGCCAAGCTAGAAATTAGGTCATTGGGAAAAGAAGCCACAGCAAGGGGCAACCCAAAGAGGACTTGTCATCCCTAATTCAAGAGGTTAGTAGTAAGAAATTTTTCCTTCAAGTTTGGGTTGAATGATTACTTAAGTTGTAGTTTTACTTCATGTTTCAGTTATGATTGTTCATTGGGAAAGGAAGCGACTCAATTTGTGGAAGAAATCAAGGGGTATGGAGGATTTAAGGTATGAGAAACTCACTAAATTGGAATCACTTTTTCCATGTGATTTTGTTACAATTATGCTAATGATGGCATGTAGGTGGGTATTGTTGCATGGGTTCATCACCTCTTTTCAGGTTTAGAGGTTCTAGTATACCTACAAATTGTTGTGGCATGCACTTTACAGCTGTAGCAAATTGTTTGCTTGTTTTGGGAAGCTTTATGCACTTATGTGAAGATGCAAGAGGTTTATTCAAATCTGGTTTGATATCTCCACAGGGTTTAATGAGCAATTGAAGCATGCTCGAGGTCCTACAGGTTCTTCCAAGGTGGCAGGACAGTTTGCAGGGTATGTGGGTCCAAAAAGGAGGTATAAACAATACTCATGGCGAGTGGAACTCTGAGTAATCTGCTGGTTTATGCCATTTTGAGTTGCCTTGATTTGTTGAGCACTCTAATGTATGTTGCTATGACATTTTTACTTTCTTTTGTAATGGTGTTATGTGCTTTAGATGATACAACCATGTTGAGAGTAGTTTCTTGCATTTGATGTTGCAAGTTCTTGCCTTGTTGTTACATGTTTACATAAGACCCTAAGATGTCAATGTTTGTACACGATCTGTCATGCCCCCTGATCACAGCCTGCACAGAATTAAAATAGACACTAGCAAAGTGAGACTTCAAAAGGGATCGATGAAGGTAACTAAAGGAATAATTAAATGCAGCGATTCCCTATTGACACAAGGCAGCACTAGCATAGTGAAGACCTTAATTTAATTAAAAGCAGCGATCAAAGAAGTCAAACACAAAGGCAGCAATTAAGGAAGGGATGCATCCTTTGTAAGGGGTGCAATGATTATTAAGGGTGTGACTATTCACCCCACCATGAAGGATATATAAGGAGGACAAATCATTTAGTGAAAGGTATCAGTCAAGGAGATTGCATAAAAGGGAAATAAGAATTTGATATAATAAGAGATCTATTGGAATAAATCTTATTTTTAGCAAGAATATATATTTTTTTGACCGGTGATATGATTGTATTTTATTAATATTTCCAGGATTTGTCCTGCCTCGAAACAGGGATGGTAATAAGGGAAACCATCTCCCCCTGAAAAGGACACCAACAGACAATCAATACTCAGAATAGCAAATCATAAACCCCCTATCAAGTCAATACTCAAAGCCACAATCCCAAACCCTCTCACAATGACTTCAAGCTGTTCAAGCGTATCCTTTTCCTTTGGTTCCTCCCTTTGTCTGTGATCGGAGGACCATATCAAAGGTTTCCTTCCTTCCCTTTTTGTCTCGCTTACCCTTCACAACTTGCCATCCCTCCTCCATCCTTGCAGCCTCTTTCTGCCATTTCTTAGAAGTGTCGGACTGCATCACAAGCCCTCCTAGATCTCCACATACAACATTTCCACACTGACCCTCTGAGGTGCCTTTCACCTACCCCATTTCTTGACCCCTCGCCGACTCTGATTTTTCCCTACACTCCAGAGTTTTAGCACCATGGTGGTTTTGTTCAGCCACCCCTTCATCCACCTTCACCGTATCAACAACGTTCGAGGTAGGCAACTCAACATTACCTAACCCCCCCCCTTTGTTCCCCCTTTCTTCTGAGGCCCCATTTGGCTGATGTGGTTCCGAGTTACTCACAACTTGAGAGTAGCTTTTGCCTTGTTCTTCCTTCTTCTCACCTTGTTTCTGCACCGCATAATGTTTGTGTGACACATCTTTCCACCAGGTAGCTGGTTTAGGCACTCGGGGCTTTGCACATTGTGCAGCCAGATGTCCAGTTTGGAAGCATCTTTTGCACCGAAATGGGATCTCTTCATAGTCCAAAGGTTGCATCCAGCATCCTTTGGAAGTGTTGATTGCAATCTCTTCTGGAAGAGTCTTTGCAACATCCATCTCCACCAAAATTCGAGCATAAGTAGAATGCATAAGATTTGAAGAATCATCATCGATCACCAGAAAATTTCCTAAGGAATTTCCTACAGCCTCCAAACAGGACTCAAACCAAAGATGAAGAGGAAAGTTTGGGAGTCTCACCCATAGTGGAACTTTATCAAACGTCTCCATTACGGGATTAAAGGCTAGATGCCATGGCTTCAGTAACAAAGCAAATTTTTCTTCCCAACTCCAAAAATAATCACACAGAACTTTGTTTCTATCTTGCATAGATTCAAAAACAGCAATAAAAAAACCTCTCGAGACAAGGTAGATTTGAATACAACCGTTCACCACGAGTTCCCAATGTTCAAAGATCCATTTATGTAGATCACATAAACTTGGCTAGAATCCCCTGAAGTGTCCAATCAATCCTAATTCTGAAAAAACATTTACATTGTGAGTTACCTCCTCATCGAGCTCTGCTTGCAGAGACACAGACGCTAGAGTGGCCTTTTCCGTCTTTCCCGACGCTTGGAGGAGAGGCCCAGCATGTGCATTATCCACCACTCCCATCTGGAATCCGCCGGTTCTCTCTCGAAAAACCGACTCCATGTCCTGCATCGCCCTATTTAACTCCTGTTTCCCCTGTTTGCTTTAGCTTCTGTCCCAAGCTCACCTCCAAACCTCTGCGATTTGAAGGGCTTCCAACAAACGTGCCCGATGAAACCCTAGTGCTTGCTGCACATGCCAACGGCTTCATTTCTTGTAATTGTTTGGTATCATTTTTAGCAAGAATATTATTGGGAAGTAAGTTTTAAAATATAATTAGGAATATATATATATATACATTATAATTGCATAATGAAATGATATTTGATTAACAATTAATATATATATATATATATAATTGCATAATGAAATGATATTTGATTAACAATTAATATAATAATGTAATGCCCCCTATTTGGTATACTTAGAATTCTGCCCTAAAATCACAATTTCCAAGTAAGAGATATATTAAATTTCAACTTCTGATAGACTCTAGTTGTGTCTTGTAATAATGTTAGCCAATGATTCATAATATAATATAATTAATTGATCATTTGTATTGTTACATCCACTACATTATTTGATATATATGTATATTGATCTAGATGAGTAACTCACAATGCTGATTTTAAATTATTATCCCTTCAATAATCAATCATTGGGGAAGATTAGAGGAGGAACCTCAATTGGGTGCTAGGAGTCTTTCCTACTTCTAAGCCCAAGGGTGGATAGTCAACCCCCTTGTCTACTTAGCAAGGAATCTCTCCCCTCATGTACTTCAATCTCTTCTTCCTGTGAACGATTATAGAGGCCTTAATAATTTATGATTAGATTGATAATGCAATATGAATTACAATTATTATCCATCGTAAAGGTTGGAAAGGAAATCTCAATAGGGTGCCCGGAAATCCTCCTATCTAAGACCAAGAGTGGACACTCACCATCTTGGCCACAAGTGGAAGGCACACTGGACATCCAGCATGTGGTGGTCTACTTAGATAGCGATCTCGTATCTGCTCCCTTTCCTTGCATTTCCTCTTCTGCCCCACATGCTTGCTTACCAGTTATAGATAGATTAAGGATTTAGAATATGCATTTCACATTATCAAACCACAATTACTGATTCTATTATTCATACTCATATTAAAGAATCATAATTACTTATAAGACTCAATAATTGCTGCAAGCATCATATTATATATATATATATATATTATTCTGAATGCAGATTTAATTATATTTGCTGATCTCTCCATATCAGACTTCTTCATTTCATTTCCTTATTGCAGATATATTTCTCTTTAGATCTGCTGATGTATATCCTCATGTTTCTATAAAGAGATGCATCCCTTATGAAGGATGATGTCCTTCCAAATGAACATGTCTCTTCATAATCCTTGATCGCTGCCTTTGTTATTAATCATTGCCCTTTCAAAGACTCTTAATTGCTGCTCCTTGTAATTATAATCGCTGCCTTCATCATATCTTCAATTGCTGCATATTACAAAACTTTAATTGCTGCTGTTAATAACCTATTATATCTGCCTTTCTAATTGCTGCTGTCTATTTCATAAATCTGACCACCTCATTATAGTCGACCAAGGTAATTTAAGTTTTGTTTATTTAGGCAGTCAGCCATATCATGAAGTCGGCCCAAATTTTATAAATTTCTTGGAATAGTTGGCTAGTATACTACTTGCTTGGTTTATTGTTTCAGTCTACGGGGGCATGACAAATAAGATTCCTTTAGCAATCTATTTTGAATTTAAAGAAGTGTTTACAAATAGGGAGGCCGATCAACCTTTCGGGTTCATGAGATGGGAAGTACCATCAAGTATGCCACCCTTGAGATGTAGCGCTCATGGGGCCGGGAGGTGTATGAGTACTCTCAGGCTTGTTGAGGAAGGCAGTTTTCATGCATCTTATCAAGCTAGCCACCTTGAGATGCAACGCTCATGGGCTGGGAGGCGAATGAGCGCTCCTGGGCTTGATCAAGGAGGATGGAGTGCCTCCAAGCTGGACTAAAGGATGGTGTGGATTTGAGATCTTGCCATGCTCATGGACCAAGAGGCAAATGAGTGCTCTTGGGCTTGAGAGAGACTTCTCAAGTACGCCACTCTTGAGATGTAATGCTCGTGGGGTTGGGAGGCATATGAGTGCTCCCAAGCTTGAGGGTCTTCCCAAGTACACCACCCCGAGATGGATGGACAAGGATCCACCCATGCTCTCACAATACAAGGACAACCATCCTTGATTGCGGTTTGTAAATATTTCTAGTGAATTCCTTGGGCTAATGATTGGTTAGGGAATATGCCTTGGGCTAATCATTAGTGATGTTAGGTTATGTGGCATTCAAATGTTAATGATGATATGAACTATAGATCTAACTATTATGATGTTTTAACCATGGTGTATGGTTCTCAATGTTGTACTATTTTATGTATTAGTCTGATTATAACAATAAAATTGATACTTGTTATTACTAATATCAGTTTTTAGTGTTTATTATTGTTTTGTAGGCCTGAATCAAGGAACATCTGTTGCACAAACGGTTGTCGTTGCACCAAAAGATTGACCTGTTAATGCCCGATACAACTGCCAGAGTTAATGAATCCATGGGAGGTGGTTAAGCCATGTCACGAACCCAAGAGTTGCGCTACACAACACAAGTAGACCAAGGGCACACACCTTGCAACAATCCCACCCTAGTGCAAGTGAGGGGTTCAAACCAGTGACCCAGGCTTTGATACCAATTGTTGCATAGACGGTTGCCGTTGCACCAAAAAATCGACTTGTTAATGCCTGATACAATCATCAGAGTCAATGAATCCACGGGATGTGGTTAAACCATGTCACGAACTCGAGTGCTGTGCTGCACAGCACAAGGAGACCAAGGGCGCACACCTTGCAACAACATCCCAAAAGGGGACATTACACGATCATGATGGGTGACATTTGTAAGCTTTTGTATTGATAGTGCAAGTTTTGTTTCATTACTTGTGTTGCAACTTTGAAGGGCATTATCTATAAATTATTGAATAGCCCTATGAAAGGCAACTGGTGGTCATTTTATGTTATAGTGTACTGAGCTTTTGGGGATGAAAAGCCTTGCCATTGGGAAGGCATCACCTAAAAAATCGGACCGAGTAGACATTTGGACCATCAGGATGTTGTGCAAGATGATCTTAGTCATTGCACAAGATCTTAATGTGCTATGGTAATCTGTTGTTGATGAGCAGTGGTCTAAAGTATCCTCCCCTGTTTACCAATCAGCATGATCTCAAACGTGCATGATCAAGGTGTTCGGCCAAGGATGTTCCTGCAATATGTAACTTCCTTTCTAGCAACACTAATGTGATTGAAATGCATTTGGCAATATTGCATCTTAATGCAGCAATTGATTTTTCATCAGTGAAGAGATTTTTAAGTTGAGAACTAATTTTGTTTCCTCTTAGAACATAATGTTTTCCACTCAAAATGGGCATTCCCCTAAACAAAGGAAAAATAGTTTAGCAGAACCAAATTTTTGTGAAGCAAATTTGTTTTTCCCAAAAGAGGACATAGCAACGAATAAAATATGATCAATGTGAGCATAAATTCAGTAGACTAGCATTAGCTTTTTCTCTTCTTAAGTATTTTGTTAGAGTTGCATTCTTGCAATTTAATCAGATATTTTTGTACTACTAATACTTAATTGGTACAATTTCTATGACTTTTGAGCACACAGCAAATAAAAGACTGAAATATGCAGTAAAATATACTTATATTCAAAAGATACTGGAGGAAGTGTACCATAGGATGCAATCTTATTAACTCTCCTAACAGAACAAATCTTCCAAGCCTCAGTTTTTTTTAATTAAGTCACAACTTGATGTTTTGTTTGCTCCCTTGTTCTCTTTTGTTTTCCTTATCAATGTTACAGTTTGTATTTACTGTTCAAAACTTCAAGGGACTTCTGAAAGAAAGTTTAGCTTCTAATCTCTCTCTATTTCTTGTACTGATGGTTTAATATAATAAGTATTGATACATGATTTCCTTGATTATTTTGTTGATCCTGTATGGATGTTCTCAATGACAATTTACAGAGGGCAAATGGATTGGGATTGCAAGCTTTGAGGAAAGACTATTGTCGGGTGATTCTAGTTTTTCCAAGTGATACTGTACCCAAATGGGTATGTTTTTGAGGTCTCTTAGAGAGGCTTGTGTGGCAGGGATTTTATTTGTGCTTACATTCAATATATGCAAGGTTGTTCATGTTCACTTTCTTAATGGACAGAGACATATGGTCAACTTCTGTTAGCTGCTGGTCATTTACAATTCTGTATATCTCAAAATGTTGCCAGAAAGATCCCAAGACTGGCGAGCTGGAACACTTATCATTTGAATTTAACCTTTGTGAAGCTTTAGCTACATGGGAACAGGTAAGTTATTCTGTCCTAAACTTTTCAAGTGTTTTTAGATCTTCGAATAGATTTTCAGGAAAGCAAGGAGGTTAGTTTGTAAGCTCTCTGTAACTAACTGGCGCTACTAAAAACATGTTCCTACACAGTTCTCTCTTAAAAATTTATAACTGATATCCATCCATGATTGCTGAAATGTTCAGGTCCGGAATAGTAGCACAATTCTCACACGAGAGTACATTGATACATTAGCAAATGGGTGGGAGGAATATGCATGGCGGAGAATCAACAAAGGGGTTCTTCTGTAAGGACTTTCTAAAGCTGTTGTCCCAAGCTTGTCCTATAGCTCTTGGAGTTTAGACAGATTTAAAAAGCTAGTGGTTTTATTGGCTTATGTTTTCCCAGCAATGAGATTCTGTGAATGTTTCATTAAAGAAATGTAAACGTTTTTGGCTTGCAACATTTCTTCTACTATTCTCTAGAAACTCTGCAACAGATTAACAATTTCAGAGATTCATGCACGTTGCTTCTGTTTGGGATGCTTGGAAAGGAGAAATGTAAAACTAGAAATATGTATAATTGTCTGATACTTTTTGTAAAGAAAGAAAGGGTGATTGCTGAACAAAAGAAATTTTTTCATTATTGCACATGGATGACCAAAAGGTAGTCAATGGGATAAATTGTTCATTGTATGTCTAATAAAACAAAGTTCATCAGCTCTTTGCTTCGTCTAAGAGCTGGAGGAGCGACAACTTAATATTTATATACCATATATTGAACAAGGTCATAGTTTGCTACACCTGGTATTCATTGTAGTATAACTATAAACGAATGTTGTGTATGCCTACCCATAACTATGAGTTTGCCAAGGGTTATCAAATGAAAATATCTTCCAAGGAATGTTAAAGCTAGGTTTCTAGCAAATTCTCTTTGCAAGAAGTTTGAAAAGTTTTCACTGGGCTTCATTGCTGCTATCAGCTAAGGCCAAATATACTTAAACAGTTTTACAGAAGTGACTTATAAGGCATTGTCTCAGTCGTTTAGAGACCCTATTGGTGAAAATGGATCCTCGAGGCCATTGCCTTATAGTTTGCATGAACAGGTGATGGGTGACTCAGGTTGCCACTCATTATCTTCTAATATCTTTAGATATAGATAAACAATGCATGATTTTGTAAGCTGCAGTGAGGTAAGGCATTTTAGTAGTGTTTTTTGAATATATTCTGTCAGGTAAATTAGAAATTTAGAGATTCTCATGTCACAGAAAGTGTAGGGAAGATGCATGGTAAAATTCTGTGATTTTGGAACTTTGCTATTATAATAATGAAGATATAAAAATCCAAGGCAGCACCTTATCTTCAGCTGGTTTGCCACTGTTCTTTATTATCTTTCAAGCTAGTGATGGCATGGTTCAGTGCCAAGTTCTTCTGTTGGTTTGGAGAAGCTAACAAGTGTGTGGTAATATTTTGAATATTTGAGGCCAAAGTCTTACCAGATGAAAATTCAAGATACAAAATTGGTAGGAAGTCCTGTGAACTAGAGGCTTTATTATTACTAGTTTCAATTATATTTTCGTGTAGGTTATGCAGGAATTATTGTTTTCTGTTATTAGCAGTTTCAACTTTCAATGAAGTTTGACAAGATCTATTGATACTCACTTCTTCTTTCAGGCTTGTTTGACAGGATCTATCGTTGGTTTTGCCTGTTAGTTTTGTAGGTACTGCAGTCAGTTATCAAGTGCCTAGTGAAAGACAGTTGAATCCACATCCCCTCACCAACGTAATCTAATTTGCAACATCACAGTAATTCAGAATTTACAATATATGATAACAGCAAATCAATTTCAACAGTTTGATTAACAGGATACAGGCTGAACTACAACTTATTAACAGGTTCAGGAAACTATATTCTCAGAACAAAACAAAACAAATCCTCCTACAGATTGCAACTGAAATGCAGAAATTATAATCTGCAGGCTGGAACATTCAAACAATTCAGAAATCACTGCTACACTGTTACAGACACACGGCCTACTCAAGAAGATAGAAGGTTGACTAGGAATTAATCACCACTTTGTTGATCAGCATTAGAAAATGACGTGCAGGTCCTCTATCACTGTCCTGTTCCTCTCTGTCTGTCTGTCTGTCTCTCTTTTGTATTCTACCAGAGTGGGTGCCTGCAGATAGAGAAGAATGCCTTCAATAAAGAGATCATCACAGCCCTTCCTAAGTTCTGATTGGGGTGAGTAAAAGAATAAAGGCAGTTGCCACAAGGATCTAAGGAATGTTGATTGGTAACTGTAACTGCCACTATGAATTATCATGCTACTCAGTAAGTGTAACTACCGCTGCCAGGAGAGAAGGGAAATAAGTCTGATCCACAATCAGCAAATGGGACTTTTGCCAAGCAGAGTAACTGTCCAACAATAAGTACTGTCATGAGCTGCTGGTCAGAGAGCTCAAATAACACCTTAACTACCATATTTGCCCAGTTTTTTGGAATGATGTCAGATATGCCCAGCAGAAATAAAAACTGCTGTAGGACAGTAAACATATTAATGTACATGTCCAACACCTAGAATGTGGGGATGATGCTATTATAGGCATATAATGCTCATATTAGGTTTGAAGGAAACATTTACAGCATTGAGGCGCTTTGACCCATTAAAAGGCGTTGGTGGGAATAAGGTATAACACCCAGCAACAGGTGGAATGCCTTAAGGGTGGATATCACGCTGGGCTCCGGTTGTGAAGAGGACTTAGACAAAAGCTGTCATGCTCAGCAGAGAGACCAGATCAAAACCAAAAGAAGAAGACCATGCTAAATAGGACCTACAAACTCATCCAAAAGGCAGAAAACAAAAGAAAATCAAAAGTGCCAGCAGGTTAGAGGTAAACTGAGATGCCCCTGCATGAGACATGCCGGGTAGCTGAAATGTGCCAGAAGCTTGCAACTCATGGACATTTTCCCGAGTTTGGAACCGAAACCCATGCTTGGCAACCTTGGATGCATGCATCCAAATTGCTTCATCTGCTTTGCTATATCTCCATTTGATCAAATATGCCTTCTACTCCTTTCCTCTTGTTCTCTTGGCTACTTGGGAATCTATAACAGCTTCAATCTCCTCCCTTTCCTTCTTAGGCAACTGTTCTACTTGTTCTTCCCTTTGACCATCAAATTTGCACTTTCTTCTTGACTAGTCTGCCTGTCATGATAATGGTCCAAATCGACAACATCGAAAATAGGTGAAATGTCTAGACTCTACACTTTTGGGGAGCTCTAGCTCATAAGCATTTAATGTAAGCTTCCTTAAGACCTTACATGGTCCAATTTTCTTCGATTTTAGCTTGTCGTAAGTTCTTTGGGGAAACCTTTCCTTCCTCAAATGAGCCAACATGAAGTCTGTAACCTGAAATTCTTGCTCCCTTCTCTTAAGATCAGCATGCTCCTTATACGTAATTATGTTTTTCTTCAAATTTCTTTTAACTTCTTGGTGTATCTCATGTATGTAATTAGCAAAATCTTCTGCAACAACACTTTTTTTCCCAAATCATGAGTGTTTCTTGAAGTATCTACTCCTCTTGGTCTGTACCCATATGCAATTTGGAAAGGGATTTTGGCTGTACTCCTATTAAGTAAGTTGTTATACCCAAATTCAGCTTGTGTCAAGATCAAATCCCATTGAGTGGGTATATTCCCAACCAAATATCTCAGTAGGCCACCCAATTTCCTATTGACAGCTTCAAATTGCCCATTTGTTTGAGGATGGTAGGATGAGCTGAAACATTTAGTATGTAACTTTATTCACGAGGGATGCCAAAAGTCACCCACTAACTTAGTGTCTCCAGTCGAGACTATGCTCTTTGGCAATTTGTTGAGTTGAACTACCTCCTTAAAGAACAATGTGGCAATATGAGTTGGCATCATTTGACTTTTTGCATGAAATAAAATTTGTCATATTAGAAAATCTATCCACTGCCATAGAAAAGGAATCATTATCTCTTTGAGTTCTTGGTAGCCCAGGAACTCTCTTGCCATGGCCTTTCTGAGATTGGTAAATGTTGGTATAATTCAGTATTTTGGCTCCTCCCTTTGGCATGTTGACAAACTCTGTAGTGCTACTCCATATGCTTCACATCTTTACCCATCTTTGGCCAATAATAACTTCCACTCATCTGTGTTAATGTTTTGTTTTGTTTAGACTTAGAGTGTTCAGCTAAACCTCCACTATGCTTCTCTCTCACTAGATTCTCCTTCATAGATCCTTGAGGTGTACACAAACATTTTCCTTTGAACAATAGCCCTTCCTGGATGAAGTAATCCAACCATGGTGTTTTGTTTTGGTTCATTGGGCTCTCACATGCAACCTATGCCTCTTTGAAATCAAATCATTCTCATACAATTCCTTCATAGAATAAAAACTAACAACTTCTATTATCATTTCAGTTATCAATAAACGTCTTCTACTTAGTGCATCGACTACTTGGTTTGATTTGCCATTTCTATGCCTCAAAACAAATGAATAACTTTGCAAAAATTCAACCCATTTCGTATGCCTTGATTGAGTTTATCTTGGCTGTTTATGTATTGTAGTGCCTGATGATCTGTGTATAAAAAACTTATTTGGCAGTAAATAGTGTTTTCACATTTTAAGTACCTATATGATGGCATAAAACTCTTGATCATAGATAGAGTATTTTTTAGCCTCATTTAAGTTCTCACTATAGTAAGCAATAGGCCCACCTTCTTGGGTGAAAAGTCATTCAATTGTTGTCCTACTTACATTATAATCTACCTAAAGCACCTTGTCAAAATTTAGTAATGCTAAGATAGGTTGGGCTATTACTTTTTAGTTTTTACTTCGAGTTGAAAACTCATTTTTGCTGCTGCTGTCCATTGAAAACCATTCCTTTAGCCTTTCATGGTCTCCATGATAGGTTCACAAATACTGTTGGAATTTTGAATAAACTTCTTATAGAAGCTTTCTAAGCGTTGAAAACTTCTTGTTTCAAAGGTACTTCTTGCTAATGGCTACCCTAAATTGGCATTTTCTTTTTTAGGATATATCCTTAGACCTTCTCATGAAATAACAAATCTTAGATGCACAAGTTTCTTCATAAAATTGTACATATTTCAAGTTAATCAACAACTTCTCTCCTTGCAACCTCCACAAAACTAATCGTAAATGTTCCAAATGCTCTTCTTTTGTTTTATTGAAAATCAAGATAACATCTAAATAAACAATAAAAAAATTTCCAAGAAAAGGCTTCAATATCTCGTTCATTAATTGCATGAAGGTGCTTGGTGCATTCGTCAATCTAAATGGCATAACTAGCCACTCATACAACCCATCCCTGGTTTTGAATGTGGTTTTCCATTCTTCTCCCTTTGTAATCTGAATTTGGTGATATCCATTTTTCAAATCAATCTTCTTGAAGTGCCTAGCTCCACTCAACATGTAATGTCCCTTATCCTGATTTGCCCTAGAATTCGTGTATTGATCACAAACTGCAACAAATTAGGGTTAGGGTTTCACCTTATTAAATAAATCTCTTGGATTGGAATGTTGCATTCACCACATGAACAATATATGCAAATATGTATATATGCTTGTTAGGGTTAGACAATTTCATCGCATCCATAGATTATCAATCAATACAAACCAGTTTGGGAGAAGCGACATGATGGGTCTGCTCAAAGCCACATGCCAAGCCTAAGAGGTTGTATACCACAACTCTCCCTCTTGGCAACTTGTACCTACTTTCCCATCAAGGCCATTCTCCCAAAAGACACTTGCCAACCTATGGGATCATGCAGAGATCGCGAGTGGGCTCTTTGGCTCCTACCACTAGACCTCAGGCCCTACCTTCGTGAGTAGTGTTAATTTTAGGATCAGAAATGCAAATAAGCAGAAAATACAACACATAGAACAATGGACACAGTATTTTACCCTGGGAAAACCCTCCTACTCGAGGGAGAAAAACCCAGCAAGATATTCTCTTATAAATTAGAATAATAAGTGTAGAAATAGCACTCAAAATCAGGTCCTAGCAAGGCCGAATCTCATACAATGAATCTGCACTTGAAGATAGTGCGATTTCCTTGAATACACAAAATAATACCACTTCTCCTTGAGTCGAATCTGCTGCTCATGAAGGGCAAACCTGCTGTTGAAGAAATTCGAATTGGAATGGAGTGAAAATGATGATAAATGTGGACACTCTATCTCCCTTATATAGCAAGCTAGGCAAGCTCTCTTCTAGGATTGACCTAGAAAATGTAATATTTGTTTTTACAATGCAAAGGCCGACTTGCCTTGAGTCAATTATCTTTAAGAGAAAATACCTCCAGTCGCTATAAAACACTAACACTCCCTCTTAGCTAGGGAGGTATTCTCAAGTATCTTCATAATGGAGTCTCTCAACATGACGTCCACAATGGCTACACCCAATTGTGGAAACACAACTCAGTCTCAGAGATGTGATCTTGTACAAGAGCTTTCACCTCATATTTCTCAGTCTCAGAGAAATATACACTACAAGGGTGTTGATGTTACAGCAGTGGGAGATATATTTCTCTCAAATTTAAAAATGATGGATAAATAATACCAAGGCAAGTCGGACTTGCTATATATAATAATTTTATGAAGAGTCACCTTGTTTCTTAAAAGAGGCCAACCCAAATGAAGAGTCACCTAGTTTTGTATAAAATTATAAATACAAGGTGATGATCATTCATTTGATCATCAAGTTCATTCATCATAATTCACATTCCTAGAAGAAGTTCATACTTGAGCAGCAGATCATCATCTTGTAACAGCAGATCATCATTTTGTAGCAGCAGACCGATTTCAAGGAGAAACATATTCATTTGTATCTTTGCATCTAGGAGAGGTGCTATTATTCATTGTATCAAATTTGGCATTGTGTTGGGCCTGAGTTGTAAGCAGATTTCTGTTCTTATTCCTTCAATATATAAGAGATATATTTGGTGGGTTTTTATCCCTCGAGTAGGAGGGTTTTCCCAGGGTATCTTGTTGTGTCCATTGTCTTATCTGTTGCATTTTCTGATTGCTTTCATTTCTGATCCTAAATCTAACAAAGGGCTTTCACCTCATATTTCTCTGTCTCAGAGAAATGTACACTACAAGGGCTTTCACCTCATATTTCTCCGTCTCAAAGAAATATACACTACAAGGGCTTTCACCTCATATTTCTCAGTCTCAGAGAAATATAGACTACAAGGGCTTTCACCTCATATTTCTCCGTCTCAGAGAAATATACATTACAACAAATCTTAATGATGCTGTGACTCCCTTTGGACCTCCAAGTACCTGCATCAAACTCCTGACCTCCTCGTCCAAGATTGCCTGCAATGCTTGCCTTAGAGGAACAATTTCCAACACACACTTCCTAACAGCACCATTAATTGACTTGGGAGAAATATACACTACAAGGGCTTTCACCTCATATTTTTCAGTCTCAGAGAAATATACATTACAAGGGCTTTCACCTCATATTTCTCAATCTCAGAGAAATATAGACTTACAAGGGCTTTCACCTCATATTTCTCCATCTCAGAGAAATATACATTACAACAAATCTTAGTGATGCTGTGACTCCCTTTGGACCTCCAAGTACCTGCATCAACCTCCTGACCTCCTCGCCCAAGATTGCTTGCAATGCTTTCCTTAGAGGAACAGTTTCCAACACACTTCCTAGTAGCACCATTAACTGACTTGCGAGAGTCTAGGACTTAGTCCTTCTCGACCTCATCCCAGATCACCCTATTTTGAATAGGTTTGCGGTGCTACCAATGTCAAAATAAGGTTGACTGCCTTGTGCAATTCCGTTCTCTGTAGCTAAAGAGGCCTTCCAAGGACCTGGCCTTGTAACACATCAACCCACTTAGTTGACACCTTCACTTCTTCTCAGTGAGTCACTCTAGTTCCTCGTGACATAGGACTCCATCTTGCTGAACACAAAACTCCCTCTTGATCCCTGCCTCAATACAGAGATTACAAAAATCCTCTAGAAGTGAACTCCCCTCCATTGTTTGATCTCAGAATCTTAATCCTCTTCTCGGATATGTTCTCAACTAGTGCCTACTAGGGTTCCTCTGGATAAACAATGATGTCTTGCCAACTCCACTTAAATTTGTTGTGTCTACTTGGTCTAGCACACTTGTCAGAGACCGTTGTTTTAGTGTCTTCATCCTTCTCAATCTTCTTTGCTGATGCAAACTCTCCATCCAATGCTGATCCAACCTGATTTTCTTCATGGATAGTGCATGCCTCAAAGCTGATCCTCTTGGCTGTCATGTCATGAAGAAGTGAAGACAAAGGATTGTTGTTGTAGCTCAGAAAAACTAGACTGCACCTTGTGCCCTCAAGAGATGTCTTCAGAAGGATTATTGTCTTGCCCACTGCAACCTTTGCCTGGTATGAACTAAAGTTATTTTGAACTGACTCTAAGATTTCCCCTCCCTTGCAGCTGGCCATAAATCCAAACTTCTAACCATACCAATTCATGTAAACAGTGAACTCTATACTTGTAGTAGATCTGAACTTGTGGAAGAATCAGTCTCTAGTATCCTGGATTTGTTTGAGACACCCATTTACAAAATGCCTTTACGAGCTCCAATATGTAGAGGAGCCCAATCACTATCATCTCTTTCACAAGGTTGGGCATCAACCACCTTCCTCCTTCGCTTCGCCATGAGAGAAACTAGAGCAAGCATTCAAGTGTGGACAAGCACAACGTCTTTCCCTTCAAGCCTTGCGAGATAGGGGATCAAGGATGCGTGAACATAACTTTACTTTGTGAATTCCCCGAACAAAGGATTCCCAAGATCCCTTCCTTCCCCTTTCTACTCTCCCTCAAATACTTAAACCATCATCGGCATCTGAACACCAATCTACCATCCTTTCTGCCCCTGAATTCCTTATGCAATCTTTGATAATTAATCCATCATCCTTTTGCTCCTTGATCCGTCTTGCATTTTAAAGAGATTAACAATAGTTCATAAAAAATCAAACTACCCGATACAAATGAAGCATGTAGTCATCTAGCAAATATTATTAGATAGAACAATTAAAGGAATAATACAAAATATAACTTATCTTTGTTGATTTAGTTGCAGCCATTTTTCTCCTCCTGACAACCATCATCTTTGCCTGATGATGTACCCTGTAACCACCGTTATAGAATGGCAAATTTTATATAGAATCATATGCTCCTAGGATTCTCGAGCTTTTCCTTCTATCATTCCATTTTCTCTGTTCCTTGACAGGTCGCTGGTCATATCCTTATTAAGGGGCTGCAAGTAGACAACCTCCATCATAGGCACAGTCCTTGAAACTCTTAAAATTGGTAGAGGACTTCTTTCAAGTGCTCATCCTTTCCTTCGATCTTCATTTTCTCCTCCAAGAGATGTGCCCCACACATAGTGCGTTCATGCCTCCATGAATTAACTTCTGGAAACACTGGGTTTCTGTTGTAGATTTGCTCCCCCAAATATCTGATTTTTAGATCTGCACAAATTCACCTTCAAAGTTTGCCCTTAGGTCGGCAATAATTCGCCTTCAAGATCTGCCCTTAGGTCTACAACAATTCGCCTCCTTAGGTATGCAATAATTCGCCTTCAAGGTCTGCCCTTAGGTCTACAATAATTCGCCTCCTTAGGTTTGCAATAATTCGCCTTCAAGGTCTGCCCTTAGGTCTACAACAATTCGCCTCCTTAGGTCTGCAATAATTTGCCTTCAAGGTCTACAATAATTCGCCTCCTTAGGTCTGCAATAATTCGCCTTCAAGATCTGCTCTAAATGGGAATGATATTCAATGAAGAATGCTTAGTCAAATTTGATCAGATCTTCCCTAAACCCACTCTGATACCATGTTAATTTTAGGATAAAAAATGCAAATAAGCAGAAAATACAACACATAGAATAATGAACACAGTATTTTACCTTGGGAAAACCCTCCTACTCGAGGGAGAAAAACCCAGCAAGATATTCTCTTATAAATCAGAATAATAAGTGCAGAAATAACACTCAAAATCAGGCCCTAGCAAGGCCGAATCTCATACAATGAATCTACACTTGAAGATAGTGCGATTTCCTTGAATACACACAATAATACCACTTCTCCTTGAGTCGAATCTGCTGCTCATGAAGGGCAAACCTGCTGCTGAAGAAATTCGAATTGGAATGGAGTGAAAATGATGATAAATGTGGAGACTCTGTCTCCATTATATAGCAAGCTAGGCAAGCTCTCTTCTAGGGCTGACCTAGAAAATGTAATATTTGTTCATACAATGCAAAGGCCGACTTTGACTTGCCTTGAGTCAATTATCTTTAAGAGAAAATACCTCCTGCCGCTATAAACACTAACAAGGAGTTTGGCGGAGGTCGTAAGTGGGCTTTTGGCCCCTACCACTGGCACCTCAGGCCCTTCCACAGGATGGGTTCCAGACAATCAAGCACATCATATATTCTATCACAAGAAATCATTCATTAAGTATTCTTATTATCATATCAATATGCATACATATGCAATCAATGATTTGCAGAAAATACACCTGGTTATATTGATGTATTTGATAATAGCAACCTGTTGTGATACACGGGTTTGAGTCTCTTTGTCTTCTTGATCTGTATTTTCCTCCCCGTGATTGACCTGTTCTCAATACTCAAAAATATTGCTTAAAGAGAAACCAATAGATTAGTTTCAACTGGATAATGATTAATAATTGCTGTAAGCATCATTATTCCCTAATTTATATTTTTATATGAATTTATATATAAATATATACAAGAGATATACATACTTTTATAATTATATGTTCTTGCAACAATGTACTTATCTGATGATCTCTGCTGCTATATTTAGATAATGTATCTATTTCTGTCCTTATTCCTCATTTATATACCTGTGGTTTAAATCTGATTCCATTCTATTCTGTTATCTAATCTGAGGGTAGCTTATTATTTATCTTTTGAATGATATATCCTTTAATCTGCTCCCCTCTGTCTTGTTATCTCCATATGATATCCCTTCCAGAACTGTATATTTTATCCTTTAAATATTATATTTCTGCTAATACTCAGAAAATATATTCCTCACTTCTTATTATATTTCTTCCTCCATTTATTCATTGAATATCTTCCTTTCCAATTGCTGATCTCAGATAATTATTTCAGACTGAGTTTTATTGTTTGGCTGATAATAATATTCTGTTCCTCTATAAACCTGATAATCCATATCTCCTAATACCTTCCTTAATTTTATTCGATGCTCCCACTCTTTAGAATATGATCTGCCTTTATTTGGTGGGGAGAAGACATGACTCTTCATCCCAGTCGATGTCTTTCTTGATAATTATTGATTGTTATCTTGAGCGCTGCCTCTAATTGTTTACCATTACCTATATGAATCGCTGGCTTCTCTTTTTCTTTTTATTCCTATATAATCGCTGCTGGCTTTTCTTCAATAGAATCACCAGCCCTTGTTTTGTCTTATTCACACATCAAAACCCCTTTTTGTCTTATTCATTATTTTTGGCTGCTCCAATGTAATCGCTGCCATTTATACATTTATATCAATATTTATTATTTTTATATTAGTTTTCTTTATATATATTTATAATATTTATATTTATATCAATTATATTATATTATATTTATATCAATTATATTATATTGTTATTTATTTTATTTTTTATTTGCATTTATATCTTACCATTTTGGGGACATGACACAACAATCCATTCAAAGTAATGGAAACCGGTACTTTATTGTTATCTTATTGTTGGCTTGCAAATCCCATCGCATGGGCCACTTACCATTTTCTTTAAGTGCCAATATTATTGGTACAACACAAGGACTTAAACTTTCTTTAATTAAACACTTATCCAGCAGCTCTTGGACTTGCCTCTTCACCTCTTCATTCTTTACCAATGTCATTCTGTATGCTGCCTTGTTTGGTAGGCTTGCTCCTAGGATCAAATCCATGTGATCACTAATGCCACTTATGGGTGGTAACCCATACAAACTCTCGTGATAATTTTTTTGCATATTCTTCTAACAATTTTTGCACTTCCAATGGAATTTCTTTTTCTATGTTTGCTGTTTTTGCAGGCTTAGGAATAAAAATAGAACACATTCCTTTCTCTTTTAGATCATTCAAAAATTGCTTTCCTAAAATTAGGCATACCTTTGGACTGCTGTCCACTTCTTCTCCTCTATCCTTCAATGAATTCAACATGAATTCTCTTCCATCCTTAGTTATGATATAGGTGTTCTTCTTGCCATCATGCATAGACTTCCTGTCATATTGCCAAAGTCTACTCAACAAGATGTGACAGGAATCCATATACATAATCACATAATACCTCGTTCTAATATGCTCCAATATGAAAATCAACCAAGCATTGCTCACTTACCAATAGTTGGTGTTTGTTTTGCAGCCATGATACCTTGTATGGTTTGGGGTGTGGAATCCTTTTCAACTTGAGCTTCTCTGCCATCTTTGTAGATACCAAATTGTTTGTACTTCCACTATCAACAACAACCGTACAAAATTTATCCTTGGACTTGCATATAGTCCTAAAAGATTTGTCCACTAAGTAGGTTTATGTTCAACTCACTTCATTTTAAGAGACTCCACTTGCTCAGGCGCCTTTGCATGTCTGGGTGGTGCTACATATTCTTCATTAGTTTTTGCAAGGTGGTTTCATGCTTCACCTGTTCTTCCATGAGCATGTTGTGCTTTTGGGCATTTGAAGGCTATATGGCCAACTTCTCCACATTGGTAGAAAGCTATGTTACACCGGCGTTAGGGACGGGGGGACGTTGGGACGGGGGGACAAAGGGGCCTCAATTTGGGGACGGCGGCGGGGGGGGGGGCGCTGTATATACTATATACTATACATATGGTACTTAAAATGCTAGTTATGAAAAGATGTATAACAATATACTTGAACATTGAACATTAACAATGAACTAGTGAATGAACCATTGAACATTGAAGTTTTCAAATTTGAAATTAGAATACTCAATACTACAATGTAACAATTGTCGAATCAGCAAATGGAAGATTTCTATTATATCATAAAGATGATTACAATGAGTAGCATGATATTAATATCAAAACAAGTACAAACTACAAAGTCAAAATGCCAAAATGTAGTGAAGCAGGCGGAGGCCTCTAATCATCCCTCGGGAGGTCGGCAAACTCCTCATCACTGGAACCACTGGACTCCCCAAGGTCAAGATCTGCCAAAGGAACACCAACCAGCCCTAAATCTGCAACATCCTCATCCTCATCAATCTGTGATGGCTCCTCTGGCTCTACATCCCATCGTGTTGTTGGGCTCTCCTTGTATACACGTGTCCTGCAGTCAGTGATACACAAGGCACTATGTACATCCACTAGCTTCTCTGCTCTCCTAGAGGTAAGTCTGTTCCTCTTAAGAGAGTGGATGAAGCTATAAGTAGACCAGTTCCTCTCAGAAGCTGAAGAACTAGAAACTTGAGACAATAAACGAATGGCTAGTGTTTTAGTCAGTGATTTCGGTCCATGACAAGTCCACCACAAAATCGGATCCTCCTGTGCCATAGTTCTTATATCCGCCTTTGCCGCAGCCTTGTAACCCCTAAAAGTAGCAAATTTTGTCCACTCAGTGCGAATGTTGCCAGCATCTTCAGCATCATACATCCTATCAATGCACTTGAAGAACCCTTCCTTCACCTCATCATCCTGAATCGGTGTAACTCTACCAGGCCTAGGCATGTACCACTTCGGATTCAATGAATAAGCAGCCATGTGCAAGGGAGTGTTTAGGCTATCCCATCTGCTCTGAATAATAGGCTGAATGTAAACATTGTAGAATGCTAGAGTGGGGTCCTTCTCTCGCACAACTGCCCTCATCTGGCCAAGCATCAAATCAATGCACTCATACACCTCTCCAAGGTTAGGTGCATCCCCATCCCCATATCTGATGACTTGGACAACTGGTTCAATGATGGCAACAATATATTTTGCATCATTCCAAAATCCATCACTCTTCACTATCTCCTTCACCCTCTTCCCCTGCTCTGTCCTGGCCCCATCCCATCGATTCCATTCTTGCGTCATAACCATGAGTTACAGTGGCTCTTGCAACTCAAGCATTCTCTCCATAAGAATGAAATAGGATGCATATCGGGTCTCAATTGGTTTCAAGAACTCCTTCTTCGCGAAGCTCCTGAAGATGGCATGTGAAGTGTGGTGGTTGCAGATATACATCTGCACATCTCTAGCATTGTTGACCACTCCTCTAATCCACTCAATCTTCCCCATGTCCTTGAGTGCATTGTTCATGGCATGCACACAACATGGAGTCCACCAAATATGTCTGTATGTTGTCTCGATAAGCCTCCCTGCAGCTCTGCACACATGTGCTGCATCTGTCACTACTTGGACCACATTTTGTGGCCCAATCTCCTCAATAGCTGCCCGAAGGATCTCATATTGAAAATCAACATCTTTTTGATGCCCTGAACAATCAACCGCCCTGAGAAAGAATGGGCCCTCTGAACATGTAACTATGACATTGATGAGTGGACGATGCCTAATGTCCGTCCACCCATCCATAACAATGCTGCATCCAGAATCCTCCCAACATGCCTTCATTGTCTCCATCAATGAACTGATCTTGGTATAGTTGTTATCCAAGATCGTTGTCCTCAATTTGTGCTCACCTGGTGGCACATATGATGGTCCTCCCTTCGCCACCATCGACATCATCTCCTTATAATAAGGAGATCGAGCTACATGAAATGGGATTCCATTGGCAAAAAAGAACTTGCCAATGGAATCATCTATCTGATCCTTCTGGTGCACATTAAATAAATCAGCTATGGGGTTAGGCTGATTTTGCATCTTGCGTTTCCCCTTGCCCTGTTGCGATTCAGGCATAACACTATAGGTGGATGAAGGTCCTGAGGCTGCCCCCTGACAATGTTCCTGCTCTAATATGTGGCTGCCTTTGCATATGCTGCTCCTGAATCTGCTGTTTAGTCTGAATATTTTGCCTACCAGACAAGGTAGTAGGCATAGGAATTGCCACGTCATCTGGAACACCCCAAAGCTTGTTGAACTCAATTCTGTATTTCATATTTTTAGCTTCCTTCAAAAAAGCACATGCTCCCACACCTTTTCCTGTCCAAAAGAGGAAGTGAGCATTAACTCTGGTGATACTCCCAAACCAATCATCACCACAAATGTTGCATTTCCATTTTCTTGTACCACCACCTGATGATGTTGGGGCTGTTATTCTTGTTGCAAACTGTTTGAAAGGAGATTTGGGATCATAAGGACCCCTAGCCCACTCTGCCAAAAGCTGAGAGGGGCAATCAGTAGCAACTGGTGCACTAGCTATGAAACTAGTTTGCCTTTCTGGATTTGACCCATGTTCACCCCCCTCATTGTGCTCATCCTCATGCTCAGGTTCATATTCTGAATGGCTTGCATTATGAGAATGAGTTTCCATCTCATCCTCACTCATTTCATGACTGTGGGAGCTCATTTTGACACTGTATTTCACAAAATGAAAAAAAAAAATCAATATACACATAGTTTCAGCCTATGCCCTACTTTTAAAATTTAAATTAAAAAAAAAACCATCTATGTTTTAAATTTTAAATTGCAAAACAAAATCTAAACTAATTTAGAAAATGAAACAACAAGAATTAGAAATGAAACAACTAACAAGATTAGAAAATGAAACAACAAGAACTTAGAATTTAGAAATGAAAATCAGAAAATTCAAAAAACAGTAAACTAAAACAATGAACATTGAAAATCAGAAAATAAAAGAAAAAATCAGTTAAAAACCCTACCTTTTGTTTGAAAAATCTCTTCAACAAGCTGAAGAATCTTTCTCCTCTTCTTCTTCTTGCTCCTTGACACTCCTCTTTCACTTGCAATCACTCCTTTCACTCCTCCAATCACTCTTTCCTCAGCTCTTCACTCTTCTTCTTCTTGCTGTAGCAGACAAGTAGAAATGCAAATGTGAATAAAAATGAAGTTAGAAGGGGCTTTTGATAGCATAGAAGAGTGTAAATGGGCCCCACATGCCCTTAGGGTTCGAATAGAACCAAAAAAACAATTAAAAAATGAGCCTTTTTTATTAAAAAAACGACCTTTATGACTGTCTGCCGTGGGAGACGCCTGGGCGTCCCCGAGACGCTCGAGGGACGCCCAGGCGTCTTGGAGACGCTCGAGGGACGCCCAGGCGTCTCCCTCAGCGTCTCAGAGACGTCGGTGTGTTTTTGCGTCTCCGACAGCAGGGGAGCGAAATGGTGGCGCCTCCGGAGACGTGGAGACGCCGTCCCCACGTCTTCGGGATGTCCCCGTTCCGGGAAAGCTAGGGCCTAGGGGGGGGGGGGGACGCGTCACCGGGGTTCACTGGTAGAAAGTGAATCCTCTACCTCTTCCTCTTCTGCTTCCCTTGAAGGGATTTTCTCTTTCTTTTGCTTCTTGATTGTAACCTTCATTTCGGGAAGTGCTAGACTCCTCTTCACTATTCTACTATCTTTTATCTTCACCATGTTAGCCTCTTCCTCTGGAGGATCTTTCTCTCCCTTGAAATTGTTTTGTTGCTTTCTAGCTAACTTTTCTTTAGCTCTCAAGAAACATTGATAAGCTTCTTCAACAATTCTTATCTAAATCATATTGAACTCATGTTTGATTGCCATGCACCATCCATTGATGTACCTTGCAGCTTTTTCTTTATCACCCTTTACATGACCAGTTAGAATGTTGAGATGGTAAAATTCTTCTGTATATGTTTTGACACTAGCTCTCTCCACTAAAGATTTTGCAATTGCTTCAACAAAATTCGGTGGTAATTTGTAGTTAAAAATTTTGATTTTAGTTTGCCACTATTTGATCCCACAATCGAATTTTCTCTTTTGCATACCTGTATCAATCCAGCTATACATGTTCCCACCAAAGGGGTGCATGACTCTTCAATTTGGTACTAGTGAGCTTCACCCTCTTTGGCTCTTCAGTGGATACAAAATTGAAGTACTTCTCCATCTCTTCAATCCAATCTATAATCTCTTTACCATTTAAACTCCCATTGTAGCACAAAGTCTCCATCCATGGTTGATTTCCAATCTGTGACATAGGTCTTATGAAAGGCTCATTCATATACTCTTGTCCTTGGTCAACTGGTTCTGCTTCTTCTTCCTTGTCTTCCTTTACATTCTCAATAGGTAGACCTCTCCTTTGTGCTGTTTCCAGTGCTTCTAATCTTGCTGCCATTGCTCTCAGCATTTTCATGAGCCATATCTTCTCCTCAGCCCTCTGTATTTACAAGATCCACACACTTGCAACCAAAACACTTTAAGGCTCCCAAGGCTGTCATATTCCCGAAATGACATTGAAAAATAAATAAATAAAATAATACAAGTGAGAAGCAGAAGAAAGCACGGTTTAGAATGCGTATATTGAGGGTGATGCAAGACAGATATCATAACTTGTAAAAACCATGGTGAAAAGGATACAAGTGAGAGGCAGAAGATTCAAAGACATGGAGCAGCAGGAATGCTGTGCAGATGGAGGAAGGACGATGGCAGATATGAGAGAAGGATGACTTCACCAAGGACATCAGCCAAGTCATGAAGCAACCATCTCCAAGTCAAACAACGATTTCAACTAAGAGATAATATTAAATAAATTAATTACTCTTAATTGCAGCGATTAGTTATTAAGGATCATGTCTCTTGGTAAATGAATGTAATGAAGAGTTATACCCCTTGCCTATTGATGGTATTAAAGGAGAAACTTTCCAAAGCAAAAGGATCATTTTTTGGATAAGGAGATTAGTTCGGTCTACAACAAAGGGATAAAGAGATTAGAAAAGAGGACTCAGAATCTGCAGCGCTCCATATCAGGTGTATCCCATCCTTAACACTTAGCAACCAGATGTGAACGTATAATTTCATAATTTGTTTATCATTGCTTGGACATATTTCTGCGATCTGGTTTAATATCTCTGCTCCTGATAATATTGCTCGATTACATAACATGGTTTTATATATTCATCTGCTCCTGATAATATAATTGCTCGATTACATAGCTTAGTTATCTGTTCATGATCACCACTTATCTGTGCATACTTCAGGTTATATAATTAGTGATTATCTCATGATAAGCGGGCGGGTTTTCACTTTTTAAGTACTTCTGGGGCAGTCTGATTTCATGTATCAAATACTTGTTCTCATAATACTTATGTTACTCAGCCTCAGGCATATACCATATATGCATAGGTTCATTATTCTCCAGCATACTGCTCTAAATGCTCTGAAAGGGGTAGTTGATAGAGCATCTTCACATATGATTCATCTCTAGTACTGAATATTAATATCTAAGTGGCTGAATCTGCTTGTAAACCCCCTTGGGGGAAGGGGTCTGAGAAGAGTGGTGCATTTCCCTTGCAGTCCACCTAGTCCGAAGGAAGTGATGAGCCATGGAGGGGTGGTAATCCCACTTACAGTCCGCTCAAAACTTAAGACAAGTGATGAGCTATGGAGGGGTGGAAATCCCACTTACAGTCTGCTCAAAACTTAAGAGAAGGATGGGTCATGGAGGGGTGGAAATCCCACTTATAGTCCACCCAATCTGAAAGAAAGGATGGGCCATGGAGGGGTGGAAATCCCACTTATAGTCCACCCAATTCAAAGGAAAGGATGGGCCATGGAGCGATGGAAGTGCCAAAGACCGCTTGGGAGCTCCGCCCGTTCCCACAAGAGGGCAAAGTGTTTTTTGAGGTTGGGACATGGTTGGGGAAAGCAGGTACAAGTTGCCAAGGGGGAGAGTTGTGGTATACAACCTCTGAGGCTTGGCTATGGCTTCAGGCGGTCCCACCATGTTACTCCTCCTAGTTCACAATAGGTTGCAATATTGATAATCCATTAATGTGTTGCCATTGATTAATGCTAACAAAGTATATATGCATGTTTGGCAATGTCGTTCATGTGGTGAATGCAGGTTTCAATCAAGGACTACACCAAAAAGAGCTATTGTAAGGTGAAACCCCTAACCCTAGTGGGGAATTTGTGATTAGGGCAACCCGGGACAGGGGACATTACAAAGACCGACTATTTCAGCAATCCCAATGAGCTTGACCAGCTCTGATACCAGTTAATGCATTCAGTTATCAAGTGCCGAACCCACTGTCCCACATCAACATAATTTAATTTGCAACAGCATTGTAATTTAGAAATTATAATATAGGATAATAGCAAGTCAATTTCAACAGTTTTGATTAACAGGATACAGGCATGCAGCCTTAACTGCGACTTATTATCAGTGTCAGGAAACCATATTCTCAGAACAAAACAAAACAATGAAAGGCAGAAATTATAATCCACAGGCTGGAACATACAAACAACTTAGAAATTGCTGCTACACTGCAGACATAATGTTGACCAGGAATTCATCCCCGGTTCATTGATCAGCATTAGAAAATTATGTGCAGGTTCTCTATCACTGCCCTCTCTCTCTCTCTCTCTCTCTCTCTTATATTCTACCAAAAGAATGGACGCCTGCAGACACTAAACTCTGAAGGATGCCCTCAAGAGATCATCACAGCCCATCCTAAACCATGAGTGGGTTGAGTGGAATAATAAAGGCAGCTACCACCATAATCTAAAGAATGTTGGTTGATAACTATCAACTGCCACTATGAATACTCATGCCACTTAGTAAGTGTAACTACTGTGGCCAGGAGAGAAGGGAAATAAGTCTGATCCACAATCAGCAATGTGACTGTTGCCAGGTGTTAGTTTTTTGGATCAGATTTAACAGAAAACAGAAAAGTAAACA
Organism: Sequoiadendron giganteum; assembly: GCA_007115665.2. NCBI lineage: Eukaryota > Viridiplantae > Streptophyta > Pinopsida > Cupressales > Cupressaceae > Sequoiadendron > Sequoiadendron giganteum. The sequence continues at coordinate 517,120,451 of CM021107.1, forward strand.
CAGAACAATGAACACAAAGATTTTATTGAGGGAAAACCCTCCTACTCGAGGGAAAAAACCAGCAGCAAATTATTCTCTTATAAATCAGAAATAATAGTGCAGAAGTAGCACTCAGAATCAGGCCCTAGAAAGGTCAAATATCATACAATAGACCAGCACTTGAAGATAGTGTGAATTCTTTAGTTATAAAGAATATCAACTCTTCTTCTTGAAGTGAATCTGCTCCTTTTGAATGCGAATCTGCTTCTGAAGGAAATTGAATTGAGAATGGAATGAATAACTTGAATTATGCGGAGACTCTGTCTCCATTATATACAAGACTAGGCGAGCTCTCCTCTTGAGCCGACCTAGGAAATGTAATATTTGTTATATAATTGAAAGGCCGACTTGCCTTGAATAATCATTCTTAGGGAAATATCTCCTGCCGCCACAAAACACTAACACTCCCTCTTAGCTAGGGAGGTATTCTCAAATATCTTTGTCATGGAGTCTCTCAACATGATGTCCACAATGGCTACACCCAATTGTGGAAAACACAACTCAGTCTCAGAGATGTGATTTTGTACAAGTGCTTTCACCTCATATTTCTTCGTCTCAGAGAAATTTACGTTACAAGGGCTTTCACCTCATATTTCTTCGTCTTAGAGAAATATACATTACAAGGGTTTTCACCTCATATTTCTCCGTCTCAGAGAAATATACATTACAAGGCCTTTCACCTCATATTTCTCTATCTCAGAGAAATATACATTATAACAAATCTTAATGATACCGTGACTCCCTCTAGACCTCCAAGTACCTGCATCAACCTCTTGATCTCCTCGTCCAAGATTGCCTACAATGCTTGCCTTAGAGGAACAGTTTCCAACACACACTTCCAACACTACTCCTAGTAGCACCATTAACTGACTTGCGAGAGTCCAGGACTTAGTCCTCCTTGACCTCATCCCAGATCACCCTATTCTGAATAGGTTTGCAGTGCTACCAATGTCAAAATAAGGTTGACTGCCTTGTGCAATTCCGTTCTCTGCAGTTGAAGAGGCCTTCCAAAGACTTCACCTAGCCTTGCAACACAACAACTCACTTAGTTGACACCTTCACTTCTTCTCAGTGAGTCACTCTAGTTCCTCGTGACATAGGACTCCATCTTGCTGACACAGAACTCCCTCTTGATCCTTGCCTCAATATAGAGATTACAAAAATCCTCTGGAAGTGAACTCCCTTCCATTGTCTGATCTCAGAACCTTAATACTCTTCCCGGACATGTTCTCAACTAGTGCCTGCTAGGGTTCCTCTGGATAAACAATGACGTCTTGCTAGCTCCACTTAAATCTGTTGTGTCTACTTGATCTGGCACACTTGTCAGAGACCATTGTTTAGTGTCTTCATCCTTCTCAATCTTCTTTGTTGATGCAAACTCTCCATCCAATGCTGATCCACCCTGATTTTCTTCATGGATAGTGCATGCCTCAAAGTTGATCCTCTTGGCTGTCATGTCATGAAGAAGTGAAGACACAGGATTGCTGTTGTAGCTCAAAAAATTAGACCTCACTTTGTGCCCTCGAGAGATGTCTTTAGAAGGATTATTGTCTTGCCCACTGCAACCTTTGCCTGGTATGAACTAAAGTTATTTTGAATTGACTCTAAGATTTCCACTCCCTTGCAGCTGGCCAGAAATCCAAACGTCTAACCATACCGATTCGTGTAAACAGTGAACTCTATACCTGTAGTAGATCTGAACTTTTGGAAGAATCAGTCTCTAGTATCTTGGATTTGTTTGAGACACCCATTTACAAAATGCCTTTACGAGCTCCAATATGTAGAGGAGTCCAATCATTGTCATCTCTTTCACGAGGTTGGGCATCGACCGCCTTCCTCCTTTGCTCCGCCATGAGAGAAACTAGAGCAAGCATTCAAGTGCGGACAAACACAATGTCTTTCCCTTCAAGCCTCGCGAGATAGGGGATCAAGGATGCGTGAACATAACTTTACTTTGTGAATTCCCCGAACAAAGGATTCTCGAGATCTCTTCCTTCCCCTTTCTACTTTCCCTCAAATGCTTAAACCATCATTGGCATTTGAACACCAATCTACCGTCCTTTCCACCCTTGAATTCCTTATGCAATCTCTGATAACTGATCCATCATCCTTTTGCTCCTTGATCCATCTTGCATTTTAAAGAGATTAACAATAGTTCATAAAAATCAAACTACCTCAATACAGATGAAGCATGTAGTCATCTAGCAAATATTATCAGATAAAACAATTAAAGGAATGATACATAATAGAACTTATCTTTGTTGATTTAGTTGTAGCCATTTTTCTCCTCCCGACAACCATCATCTTTGCCCGATGATGTACCCTGTAACACCTTTATAGAATGGCAAATTTTACATAGAATCATACGCTCCCAGGATTCTTGAGCTTTTCCTCCTGTCATTCCATTTTCTCTGTTCCTTGATAGGTCGCTAGTCATATCCTTATTAAGGGGCTGCAAGTAGACATACTCCATCATAGGCACGGTCCTTGAAACTCTTGAAATTGGTAGAGGACTTCTTTCAAGTGCTTATCCTTTCCTTTGATCTTCATTTTCTCCTCCAAGAGATGTGGCCCACACATAGCTCGTTCATGCCTCCATGAATTAACTTCTAGAACCCTAGGCATAGCAGCAGAAACAAATGTAACTCTGCCTTAATGCAGTTCACCACTCATCCAGGGGAGTCGCTCTAGGGCTACAAGGATATCTCACCAAGTTCGCCTAACAATGATGCTCAAAATTACCTCAAGAGAGGTTTGCCTTAGCGTTATGATGTGCACCCATGGTGAATGCTCCCAACTGATATGGATGATGCTCTAAACCCTCTATGTGAATTGCTCTTCATTATTCTGCTCTAGGTTTGCTCTTAATTGGACTGATTTCTCATTGTGTTTCTTGCTAATCCTTCACATGTATTTCTGCATTAAATCTGATAAGATTTCTTGAACCTTAGCTTTGCTACCATGTTAGTTTTTTTGGATCAGATTTAACAGAAAACACAAAAGTAAACACAAAACAATGAACACAAAGATTTTATCTTGGGAAAACCCTCCTACTTGAGGGAAAAACCCAGCAGCAAATTATTCTCTTATAAATCAGAAATAATAGTGCAGAAGTAGCACTTAGAATCAGGCCCTAGAAAGGCCGAATATCATACAATAGACCAGCACTTGAAGATAGTGCGAATTCCTTAGTTACAAAGAATATCAACTCTTCTTTTTGAAGTGAATCTGCTCCTCTTGAATGCGAATCTGCTTCTGAAGGAAATCGAATTGAGAATGGAATGAATGACTTGAATTATGTTGATACTCTATCTCCATTATATACAAGACTAGTCGAGCTCTCCTCTTGAGCCGACCTAGGAAATGTAATATTTGTTATATAATTGAAAGGCCGACTTGCCTTGAATAATTATTCTTAGGGAAATATCTCCCGCCGGTACAAAACACTAACACCAGGCAGGATAACTACCCAGCAATAAGTGCTGTCATGAGCTGCCGGTCAGAGAGGTCAAAGAATATCTTAACTCCCATATTCGCTGGAATGCTGTCAGATATGCCCAGCAGAAATAAAGGCTGCTGCAGGACTGCAAACATATTAATGTCCATGTCCAGAACCTAGAATTTGGCAATGATTCTATTAGGGGCATATAATGCTCATATCAGGTTTGAAGGAAACATTTACAGCATGGAGGGGCTTTGACCCATGAACAGGTGTTGGTGGGAATAAAGGTACAGTGCCCAGCAACAGGTGGAATGCCTTAAGGGAGGATGTCACAAAGGGATCTAGTTGTTAAGAGGATTTAGACAGCAGCTGTCACACTCAGCAGAGAGACTAGACCAAAACCAAAAGAAGAAAACCATGCTAAACAGGATCTGCAAACACAACCAAAAGGCAGAAAACAAAAGAAAGTCAAAACTGCCAGCAGGTTAGAGGTAAACCCAGATGCCCCTGCATCAGTAAGTGACCGTTTGAATCCTCAAAACATGTTTTGAGTTGCTAAACTTGTGGAAGTATTTTGGCTGTTATTATAAATAACCCTTTTACGGCTGAAAGTTCTGTAAGCAATTTTGCCTACAAAACCATCATATTTAGGTAAGAATTGATATTTGACTGGTTGAAGTATTCTGGGATACTTATCCCTTTCTAAGTTTGAAATTTGGATAGTTTATGGCCAGGTCTATATCTGATATTTTAAATGCTTTGGTCAACATAAGCTGTAGAAGATCTGGTCTAAAGTTTGTCTTACAGCTGTGCATAACTGTGTGTCCAAAGGGAATGCGAATCAGCTCTTTTGCTTTTTTATATGGGAAGCATTTAGAGGCCTTTGTACAACTCATCTGCTGATCTCTTAACATAAATATAGCCCTAGGGGGTCAAGTGAAACATGAAAGTATATGGAAGCATAGGCAAGAACGATTTAAGGAAATTCTTGGTGCAGAAGATGATTGTACAGTTGAGACTTGCTGAGAGGAGCAGCCAAATGTGTTGAATAAACAAGTAATCCAAAACAAGACATGGTAGGAGAGCATTTTAGAGGTGTGTAAGCAAAAGCTATAATGCTTATGAAGGCTCAAACTGAGTAAGTGGCTTGTTTTGCAAGATGATACTGGGGAGGAAGAAGATAGTTTCACTCTTCTGGAGTTTTCCCACATTGGATTTCTGTGGAGGGATTCCTTGTGTTTATGTCTCTTTTATGTGCGGTTTTATTATCTATTTTCCTACTTTCCTTCCATGCGGATATCTCACATATTCAAGCACTTAATGAGGCATCTAGGTAATATGCTTAGCTGACTACAGGCATATTATTTGTTCATAATAGCAGATAGAAGTTAAATTCAGCCTCTCATTAGTTAAAGATTCAGTCATACGACATATTTTTTGTTGCACCATTGGAACAAAGAATTGTCACATGTTTATGTTAACACAGGAGAATGAAGCATAGGCAAGAACGATTTAAGGAAATTCTTGGTGCAGAAGATGATTGTACAGTTGAGACTTGCTGAGAGGAGCAGCCAAATGTGTTGAATAAACAAGTAATCCAAAACAAGACATGGTAGGAGAGCATTTTAGAGGTGTGTAAGCAAAAGCTATAATGCTTATGAAGGCTCAAACTGAGTAAGTGGCTTGTTTTGCAAGATGATACTGGGGAGGAAGAAGATAGTTTCACTCTTCCGGAGTTTTCCCACATTGGATTTCTGTGGAGGGATTTCTTGTGTTTATGTCTCTTTTATGTGCGGTTTTATTATCTATTTTCCTACTTTCCTTCCATGCGGATATCTCACATATTCAAGCACTTAATGAGGCATCTAGGTAATATGCTTAGCTGACTACAGGCATATTATTTGTTCATAATAGCAGATAGAAGTTAAATTCAGCCTCTCATTAGTTAAAGATTCAGTCATACGACATATTTTTTGTTGCACCATTGGAACAAAGAATTGTCACATGTTTATGTTAACACAGGAGAATGAAGTATGATATGCAATGAATCTTGGCATGCATGTGAGCATTTACAGACTTGCATTATGATGAATGCAAAAAACATAGATGGCACCCACAGAGCTGTAGAAACATCAATTTGCAGCTCTAGATTGTTGTTTCAATAGCATAGAACTTGGGTACAGCACACAGGGAAAAGATATATCCGTGTTGGAGAATTGTGGATTATAATATCTAGGCTGAATACTGATTAGTATTGTAGTGATACTTTGGTGTGATGTTTTATCCAAAATGCTTATGACTTTGACTGTGGGTGGAGATTGTAGAGATCAGTGTGCAAGAAACTTGCCACAAAGAAGTGATAAATTTGACCAAAGATTTTTGGAACTACCTTAACTTTGGAAGGAAAATAATTATCATAAAGAGTTCCTATTTAAGTAGGACTACCAGTTTGAGGACAATTTCAAGGAATTTTTGATGTATTGTATGATATGTTTTTGATTAATATTGAGGGGGTTCCAACTTCTTAAAATTGATCTTTAACTGCTCCATTTTTCTGGCAGAAATAGTACCTCAAGTTGCAGAAGGCATACTTTCTTTTTATGCCTCTAATTTAGCTGATTCAAAAGGATATTGAATAGGTTTGGCTGGAGAATTCATAGCTGTCAGTGGGGTTAGTGATTGCCATGCACTTTTCCTCCAATGGAGGGTTTAGTACAATCATTTATGTAACTTGATCCTCTCAGTGCTTCAGTAGGTGCACTGCATGCTGATCCCTTGCATTTTCAATTATTTTGTTTGCCTTGTGTTAAGAGGGACATGAAGGCTTTGATTCTGATTGACTATGTACAGTTGAATGGAAGGTTTGAGCAAGGGTTTTCTGTGAAGGTGTCCGACCTTGGCTCTCGTATGCAGCCTACGCCTTGATGGGCTCTGCTGGAAGGGGACCCTCTTGGTTCCCTTTCTTCATCTTTCAAAGATGTGGTCTGTGCTGATGAGCTGTCTTCTTCTGGGCTTGACAATGCTGTTAAATTCCTGCTGAAAGCAATGAATGATTTCAAATTGGTCTGGAGACCAGAAAAATGTACATGATCCAATGGCTGTCTTCAGAAGAGTGAGGATCGCCCTATTCTTGTCATTAATCCAGAATTGATTGCAGATGTTCTTTACTTCTCTAAACATGTGTTGATCTGTAAAGTCATGGGGATAAAGGTTTCTCTCCCTTTCTTGGAAAATTGGGCCCAACAGACTTGGCAGCGTGAGGGAGATATGGAAGTTATTCTAGCTGCAAATGGTTATTTCTTCGTGGTTTTTCAATAATGGTAGATCAGAATATGGCCTTTGAGGGGGGTCTTTATTTTTACAACCAAGTAGGATTGTTTATCAAACCTTGGCATGCTGGTTTCGATCTGGTGGAACATATTCCCTCTCAAGTTCCAGGTTGGATTAGGTTATTTTGGCTACTTGTAGAATTTTGGTGACCTGATATTCTCCAATCCATAGTCTTGGTGCTCAAAAAACCCATGGGCTCTTCACAGATCACTTCTAACAGGAAAATCACAGTCTATGCTTGCACTTGTATGGAAATAGATTTCAGCAACCCCCTTCTGGACTCCCTAGATATTTGACCAGGCAGCATGCACTGGATCTAACAAGTTGACTATGAAGCTCTCCCCTTTAGATGCAGGTGCTGTTGTGTATGGTTCTCTTCAAAGGGACTATCCTCAAAATCTTAATGGTTCTCCTCTCCCCCCTCAGGAAAGTGCAGCTTTGGAAGTGAAAGGGAAAGCTCTGGCAAATGATGGTGGAAAGGATTTGAATTACATTACCTTGGGAAAACTTGGAACAGAGGAAGAATTCTGAATTGCTAGAAAGGTGGCTTTCCTAAAGGTAATTTCTCAATTTTCTCTAACTAGTTTGATGCCTTAGGAAGTTTTAAGAATCCTGAACCTTTCTTGGAGGATCAAATCACAACTCATGGCTTGGGTATGGAAGAATGTGTCACTTCTCACCTAGCTGAAATTCCTGAACATCCTGCTACTTAGTAGTTTAAGCTCAGAGTATTTTGGATGATCTCAGCAATAATATGAAAAGTTCTTATTTGCAAGTTGTGTATTCTGTGGTCACTCTACTTCCTACTTTCTGGCCAGAGAGCAACAACCCATTGGCGGAAGAATCTGCTGATTCTTTAAAGCAGGAAGGAAGTATGGCACAAGCTACTATGGATGAACCTGAGAAAAATAAAGCTCTAGCTCTCCTGAACCTTGAGCAAAAGAGCGTTAAGAAGAATGCCTTAGATATGCCTTACAAAGCTGGAAGGAAAAAGGATAAGGAAAAACGATTGGAGAATCCTTGGTTGAGTCTGGTATAATTAGGACCTTGGACTCTTGCTTATCCACTCCCTTGAAAGGATTAGTATTTCTTGGAATAAATGGGATTTGGGCAATATCCCCTTGTCAAAAAGGCTATGTGATATGATTTGTGAGCGCTGCCCTCACATTGTTTTTCTTCAAGAAACCAAACTTTCTGTTGAAAAATTCAAATTGAGTTCTCTCTCTTCTCAATTATGAAAATACAACCATTACTACAGTATTGGGCCTCAACGATCTTCCAGTAGCTTGGCTTGTCTCTAGGATACCTGTAGACTGACTCCTTCCCTTTCGATAGCGGGTAGAAATTCTATCTCTCTTATCAGCTCATGTTTTGACTTGGGCAATTCAATTTTCCTTTCCAATGTCTATGCTTCTTCTGATTCTCAGAGGAAGAATTGCCTCTGGGCTTATATTAGATTTGCCCATTCTTTGTTTCCTTCTTCTTCTTAGGTCTTGGTAGGTGATTTTAATGTTTTTCTCAGCTTGGAATAAAAGAAAGGTGGCTTGAATCAGCTATACCTCTCTTCTTCTATGTTTAGAGATATTATTTTATTCCTTAATCTTTTGGATGTTAAATGCAGATCTGGTCCTTTTACTTGGAATAATAGAAAATGTGAAGCCTCTTGATAGATTTTTGGTCTCTAATGATTGGTTATGTGATTCTTTGGTTTATTCTTATGAAATCTTGCGGTGGAGAGGTTTGGATCTGGTCAATCAAGCTTTCATCTTCTGTCCTCGCCAAGACAAAAAAAACCCCTTTCAAGTTCCAGTTGATGTGGCTTTATGAGCAGTTGCTACATGATCTTATTGCTGATTGGTGGGTAGATATTACGCTTCATTTTAGGATGACATGTACTCCTCTTTCAAGAGGATTGCAATATGTTAAGTTCAAGCTCAAAGAGTGGAATAGATCCCACTTTGGCAACATTTTTCAGAAAAGGAAGTAGGTGCAAGACAAATTGGATGACATAATCTCCCAAATCAGGGAGGATGATATGATTCTTGAACATCGTACTCTGGAATTATCCCTATCCAATGAACCTAATGAATGAGATCTGTGTGAAAAAATCTTTTGGAAGCAAAAACCAATAATTGATTGGCTTCCAGCCAGAGAACAAAAAACTTAACTTTTTTCATAACTTGGTCAAGGATAGAAGATCTGGGAATTTCCTTCCCTCATTTCCTTCCCACCCTCCTCTTGGCTCAAGGAATTCAACTATCTTCCTTTTAGGATATCAATCTTGAAGTAGTCCATCATTTTTCTTCCCTCATTTAGGAAACTGTCCCTTTGGGTGGCAAAGAAGTTATAATCGAGTGCTCTCTTCCTTAGTTACCTCACATATGAATGAGACACTCATGAGCTCTATCTCCTTGGAGAAACTTGAAAACTATTGCTACTGTATTGAGGCTCAAGGATCCCAGTGGCCTGGCTTGTCTCTAGGATCCCCGTAGACTGACTCCTTCCCTTTCAATAGTGGGTAGAAATTCTATCTCTAATCGGCTCATGTTTTGACATGGGCAATTCAATTTTCCTTTCCATTGTCTATGCTCCTTCTGATTCTCAAGGGAAGAATTGCCTCTGGGCTCATATTAGATTTGTCCATTCTTTGTTTCCTTCTTCTTCTTGGGTCTTGGTAGGTGATATTAATGCTTTTCTCAGCTTGGACAAAAAGGTAGGTGGCTTGAACCAGTTATATCTGTTTTCTTCTATGTTTAGAGATAATAGTTAATTCCTTAATCTTTTGGATGTGAAGCCCAAATCTGGACTTTTTACTTGGAATAATAGAAAGTGTGAAGCCTCTTGATAGTTTTTGGTCTCTAATGATTGGTTATGTGATTCTTTGGTTTCTTCTTTTGAAAACTTGTAATGGAGAGGTTCGGATCTGGTTGATCAGTTTTCATATTCTGTCTTCTCCAATCTAAAGAAAATCCCTTTCAAGTTCCAGTTGATGTGGCTTCATGAGCAGTTGCTACATGATAACATTGCCTGATTGGTGGGTAGATAGTAAGCTTCCTTTTGGGATGACATGTACTCCTTTTTCAAAAGGATTGCAATATGTTAAGTTCAAGCTTAAAGAGTCGAATAGATCCCATTTTGGTAAACATTTTCCGAAAAGGAAGTAGGTGCAAGACAAATTGGATGACATAACCTCCCAAATCAGGGAGGATGATATGATTCTTGAACATCGTACTCTGGAATCTTCCCTGTCCAATGAACTTAATGAATGAGATTTGTGAAATAGTCTTTTGAAAGCAAAAATCAATAATTGACTGGCTTCAAGCCAGAGACCAAAACACTTCCTTTTCTCATAACTTGGTCAAGGATAGAAGATCTGGGAATTTCTTACCCTTCCTACTCTTGGCTCAAGGAACTCAATTATCTTCCTTTTAGGATATCAATCTTGAAATAGTCCATCGTTTCTCTTCCCTCTTTCAGGAAAGTTTCCCTTTGGGTGGCAAAGAAGTTATCATTGAGTGCACTCTTCCTTAGTTACCTCACATATGAATGAGACACTCATGAGCTCTATTTTCTTGGAGGAACTTGAAAATGTTATCTTTCATATGCAAAAAGGGAAAACACTGGGCCTCAAAGGTTTTCCTATTGAATTTTTCCAAGAATCTTGGGAGATAGTGAAGTTGGGTCTTTTGGCAGTGCTTAAAGAGTCTTTGAAAACAAATAGCTGCTCAATTGTAATAAGAAAATTGCTAATTAGAATCTATTATTTTCTTAGTTTTTTATTCATGTAGTCATTTTGAGGCTAATCAATGCGTGTTGCATCTTATTGTTTTATCTCTCTTATAATGCAGTAATAAATGCCAAAACAAGACACTCTGTATGGAGAAGCTTGCATTAGTACTTCCAGATACACCACCTTTTCTGCCAAGACAGTTTGGACATTGTGCTGTAGTGGGTAATTCAGGTGATCTTTTGAAAACAAAGTTTGGAGAAGAGATTGACAGTTATGATGCTGTTATACGAGGGAATGGAGCTCCAATAAAGGTCAGTGTGCTTCGATTAAGATCTCAATGTCTAGAATTATACTTTTATACTTTTACCTGCGTCATAAAGAGATTTGAGATTTGAGAACAAGATATTTAACTAATTATAGGGATAAAGGAGAGAACATCCTTGAGCTTACTCTATACAGACATGTTGATGGCCGAGGACATCATATGTTCAATTTTAATATTTATATATATTTCTTGATGGTATGTTGTTGTGCATATTCAGAATTATACACAATATGTGGGCCACAAATCTACATTCCGTCTGCTCAACAGGGGATCTGCAAAGGCTCTTGATAAAGTTGCAGCTCTGGATGGTAATGCTTCATGGATGACTTTCTAACAGCCTGACCTTATGCAAACATGATTACAACCTTTCATATCTATGAAATAAATTCCATCTTATAATTTTGGCTTGTTTATCTTTGTTGTAGAAACTGGAAAGGAGGTTCTAATTATTAAAACTACTATTCATGACATTATGAGTAAAATGATCCGGGTAAGTGATTGGCCTCTTAGTTTAAAGTATGTCTTTACAAGGTTATGCTAATTTTTTTTAGAACTGTCGTCTAATGCTATGGCATTCAGGGTTTATGTGTTTGGAATGGTGCTTAAGCTAGCTTTCCTGTGTGCTAATTTGAGCTTTTTCTGTTTACAGGAAGTTCCAATTCTCAATCCAGTGTATCTTATGTTAGGTACATCTTTTGGCTCCTCCGCCAAAGGCACGGGAGTCAGAGCACTTGAATTTGCACTCTCTGTATGTGATTCGGTTGATATTTATGGATTTACTGTGGACCCTGGTTACACAGAATGGTAAAGTTTGTTGCATAGACTAATTTGATTACTCATATTATTGCTTAGCTAGTATTTTCTGACATAAAAGGGTGTTCTCTAGAGTAGCTAGTGTTTATTTTCATTAAGTATGTCTTTAGAGTATCCTATTTTCATCATTGGGAAGCCACTATATTTACCCTGTTTTAAATGTGTGTTTTCAGGACTAGATATTTTTCTGAGTCAAGACAAGGTCATACTCCTCTTCAAGGAAGGGCATATTATCAGATGATGGAATGTTTGGGGGTGGGTCCTATGAATTAACTACAGTTCCAGGTTTAAGAAGTTATGAGAAGGTCCTTTGATCAATGGTTTTATTTTAATTGTGCATGGAATTGATTCATGGATTTTCAATTACAGCTCATTAGGATTCATTCTCCAATGAGGTCTGAACCTGACCGCATTTTGAAGGATATTCCAGACAAGACTATACTTTATGCTGCAAGAATTGCCTCTGAGCGGGTTCTCGGGTAAAGTTTTCTTATTTTTGGTGGCTCATTGGTTTAGGTTTTGAGCAAGAAATTTTTGATCTGCAAGATATATGGTCTATTTGATTATCTAGTTGTACTTTGTAGCTGGCTTATTTAATGAAATGCAGGAAGAATGGTCGAGGCACAGGAGATCCTCTTGCATCCTGTGCTATCATGCAATATCGTTCAAGGGGAATCTTGAAAAAGCCTTCAGGGCTTAGAAAGGCTGCTGCTGAGCATCAGGATTATGTACATGGTGTAACCCTGTATCCACTCGAACACAGTTCAAATCAAATGCTTTGCATAAAGCCAAGAACATGATGTCAACAGGTTGCAAGCCATTCACACCAAGTGGATAATTTGAATGGAAGAACACATCTGAATATTTTTCTTGGATCTATGAAGTTTGAAAATGAATTAAATTGCATTCACAATTGTTGAGCTGGAATTGGTGTACCATCTGCTATTCTTGACACTGTATTTCAACAAGCGGACAAATCTTAGTGTGGCATTGGAGATATTTTCTTCAATCAACTATTTTATATTTATGGCTAGTTTATTAAAGAAAATGGCCACCCCAATTTGGTGTTCAATTAATTTCTGACTTCACTTTCTCCGATGGGCATTTTTGAACTTGTAAATCTTTCACATTTACATACAAATATTTGATTATCTGCTACAGTTCTATTTGTGCCTTGAAGTTACCATCAGCTACTGTGAGAAACATTATGATTCACATTCTATGCATTTGGTTTGAGTCAATCTCCGTGCCCTTTTATGACTACTACAAAATTTAGCTTGATTGATTAGCACAACAGGCTTTTGGTTACACTGTAAGAGCCAGATGTTGGTGGGGTTCAGCAGAATGTTGAGTGCATTTAAGAGGAGGCTTTCAGATGGACAAACAAGATTTTGCACAGGTTTAAAATTTAAAATTATTTTTTTGTCATAGTTTTTCTGCTTATTTATTATATTAGATGATCTAGCGGCAAGGGTAAACTTGGTGGACAAACAAGATTTTTGAGAGCATTTAGCAGAATGGTGAGAGCCCTTATAAGGAGGCTTTTTTAATGGACAAACAAGATTTAGGCATGGGTTTAGTATAATAAAATATATGTTCATAACCATAACTATTCAATTGAGAATTCAATATGCAATAAAAAAAACTATATGATCTTGCTATAAATAGAATGTGATGATAAAGAAGATATAAAAGGTGATCTATTTTTTTTCTCACAAGCACTAAACATTCTCCTAAAATATTTCTAGTAATGAGTTTATATTACCACATTTTTCACACTTCAATTAAAATCTAAATTAGTATCAATAACACTTCAATTAAAATCTAAATTAGTATCAATAACTATTACTATGTTAATATATGCCAAGATCACTTTTTAATATAAATTCAATTAACAAAAGATTTGACTAAGTTGCAATTGTCTTTATATATTTTTTGAAACCTACCTTTGTGATATTAATACTAATTTCTTGAGAATTAATAAATTGAGTTATATTAATTGCTTAAAATTTCTTGCAATATAATTTAATAAATTATTACTAAGTACTGCAGTATAAATTTAATAAATTATATTCACCTTTGGATATTGAATTAATTCTTAATACTTAGAAATAATTACTAACTAATTTTGCAATATAAGTTAAATTGATGAATTAATAAATCTAACTATTTTAGTTTGCCTATTTTAAAAATAAATAAATTAAAACATAAATATTAATTCTAATTACTTGGTGACAACTTATCTAATACAAAGAATTACTCCAATTTTAAGAGATTAATTAACAACTAACATACATCTATTAATTAATAATATATATAAAAAATGATGTGAGAGTTATCATTATCGAGACCTCAAAAAAATGCTTATATCTTCATTAACATTAATTTCAAAATTAATATATATGATTTCATTGTTTGTTTGTTATAAAAATATGAATTTCAATTTTTCTTTACTTTTTTTTTTTATCTCTTTTCACTCTATTTTTTAATTAAATATTTAGTTTTCAATGTATTATATATTTATTGTTTTATTGATGCAATAATAAAACCTATTTTCATAAACTACAAATATTAATTCTTAAATAATCTTAAAGAAAAATAAAACAACTCTTAAGTAAATAGAAAAAGTTATCAAGGTGAATAAATTATTCTTTATCCCATTCTTATTTAAACATAAAGTTAGCATTCACCAAAACGTCAAATTAAATTTGCTGAGTTTTTATTAATGCTTTTTATTTTGATCACCAACTTAATTTACAAAATATGCTAAACAACAAAAAATAATGATAATTAAATTACTACTTCACTACTTTACTTTAGTGAAAATAATTAAATTAAGGCAATTAGAAAAATTTATCTCATTTAATCTTATCATTAATCTAACTGAGAAACATTGATTATATAAGAAAAAAAATGTTAAATACTATTTGCAAAATAAAATCTACAAGGAAAATCTGTTATAAATATTCTATTAATAAAAAATTATAATTACTTTTAAATAATTACATTTAAAAATAAATCTAATTAAATAGAAGATTTAAGATGTAAAAGAAATACTTTTTAATAAAGTTCAAAAAGACAAGTATCAAAACTTAAAATTTAGGATTGCTAACTTATGCAATTATTTATGAAATTACTAATTCAAAATTTGAAGGATCCATCAAAAAGAAAATGTCTACCACTACTAAAACCTAATTTATTCAAGAGTTCTTTTTTATTAAAAAATCATTTAATTTAATTACAAATTTAATTATGAAAGAATTTTAGCTTCCTCCTAATTTCATTACATTCACCATAAAAAGAAAGATAATTAAATATTAACTATTCTTCAACTTAAATTTCTAACATTAACTTATATTTACCAATTTAGTTAATAAATTTAATTATCATCTGATAAAGTAAAACCTACTACAAAATTAACAAAATGATTTTTCTTATTTATAATTTATAATTTATTATTTAAATATTATATATGTAATCACATTTCAATTAATCTATTTGAAAGTATTTAATTTATTCTAAACATATACATATCATTTTAATTTTATTTATTTATATGTAAATTTTATATAAATATTCAAAATATTTTAATGATTATTTATTTAATCTAATATTATAATACATATATCATTCTTATTAATTAGTTTTTATTTTATATATAGAATAATCTAAACATATAAAAATAATTTATAAATATTTATATATTTAAATTTTATATTTTAAAAACTTAAATAAAAAAATATATCAAATTTTATGTATAAATCGATCTTTTAAAACGATTATATATTTTCTTTCAATCAACATGAATTTAGGAAATAGAATTTTAATTTATGAAGAAATTGTAAATAAACAGTAATGATCTTAGATTTCAATATTTCATCATTCATAATGATTTTAACAGAAGACAAAAGAATTAAAAAAAAATAATTTGGGTAGATTTCAATTTGATGAATTGACTTTATAGGGAGATTAAATTTGAAAGAAAATTATAGATAGATTGAAGAAATTAAAGATAAGAGTAGCATGGGTGGGAGATTAAATTTGAAAGAAAATTATAGATAGATTGAAGACATTAAAGATAAGAGTAGCATGGGTGGGAGATTAAATTTGAAAGAAAATTATAGATAGATTGAAGAAATTAAAGATAAGAGTAGCATGGGTGGGGGCCCTAGCTTGGTTGGCTAAATATTTCCTGTTGTAGGAGGTTGGTCATGAGGTCTAGTCTCCCCACCCCTGTGGTACCCAATTCTGGTAGTCTAAAAAAAAAGATAAAAGAGGAATACAAATTATTTACCATTATTAATTTTCCTCTGAAAACTTGAAAGAAAGAAGAATTAAAAAAAGTAAAGCAAGTAAATCACTCACGATTATGAAGTTTTTTATAAAACTAAATCTGCCATACTTTTTTTATAAAATTAGTGTATTTTCTCTCAAAAACAAAAAACTGTCATATGCATTTCCTAATCTTCTTTTATAAGAGATGTATACTTGATCGATAGTCAAGATTTTATAGAAAAATCTATGGTTAGGATTGGAGGAGAGAATGGAAAGTTTCTATTCTAACTCATGAGAGGATAATAATGAATTTTTAGTTTAAAATGATGGATAATGGTGCACATGAAGTTTCCCACTACATGCATAGTTATAAAATGAAGTTTCCAAAAAGGATGAGTAGTTAATTGATAAGGAAAGATTTCAATTCTAAAACGAGATGAACTTAACTAAAAAGTTGAAGTAGAGAAATATGACAACTTTTAAATAATTAAATTTTATTTATTTTTTCATTCTCTCATAATTTGAAAAAGATTCATATTTCCATAAATAAATTTTTGCATCATAATTTTATTTATTTATCAAAGTATCTATTTAATTTTCTAAATATTTTAATTTATTTTTCCTTTAGTTTCAACTTTATAAAATATCCATAATAATAATAATTATTCTAAACTAAATAATATTAAAGAGTTTTTCGAATGTTCTAAGAAAGAGGTTCATGACAAATCCAAAGACAAGGATACCTCCTCTGAAGATAAAGAAGCTTCCTCCAAATGCTATCCAAAAGAATCCACATTCACGTCAAACTGTAAAGAATGATCATGTAGAGAATGAACAAGAGGGTCAGAGTGTTCCCTCATAACAACTAAAGAAGGATCACGTCCATCAAAGATAAGATGAGTTCTATCAATGATGTCTCTCAAATTTTAAATGTGGGAATCATTGAAAAAAACCATCAATGTCTACTAAGTACTCATCCCAAATAGCCATCTCTGGAAGATGATGTATGGCGTGTTGCACTGAATCATAAGGAACCAAAATTGTGGAATCACAAGAATCCTCAGGTATAATAGTAGATGAAGGAGATGGAATATCAACACCTATCATAAGATTCTTAGTAGATGAAACAATACCAAGATTCAAATGGCCATACTGAATCTCCTCAAAATTGTCCACACTAGATGCCTCAATGTGAACACCCACCGAATCATTAGGAGAAAAATGTGAGAAGGTGTAGACCTAATATTTGTGATCAACCTCCCCAACTGTAACTATATTTGTGTTATGCAAATCCCAAATTATGATAGAATCTAGTGTGAACTCAACACTCTTGTCTACTCCACCATGTGTGATCTGATAGATAGAAACGATATTGGTTGACAATGAAGACACACAAAGAACATAATTGAATTCTCTATCATCCATGCAAATGGATCCCTTACCATAAATATGCATATATGTGTTGTTCACCATCAAGATGTTTGGTGATGAACAAGTATCAAATGAAGAGAACGTATTCTTTGATGAAGCCATGTGATGTGAGGCTCTTGAATCAAGTATCCAACTCTTTGAATTATTAGAATCTACAATTGCAACAAGTGCTCACCAGTTATTTTTATTGAACTTTGAAGAAGAAGAAGAAGAAGAAGAAGATGAACCCTTTGATGATGAAGAATTATTGGTTTGATTCTTCAACTCATCAAATTATTTTGAGTAGTTCAATGATGTTCATCATGCCCTGATTTCTTGCAATATACACATGTAGGCTTCTCCTTCATAGATGATTCCCCTTTAGAGGGAGAGGATTCAAATTCTTTATGTGGCTTGTTCTTTTCTTCCTTGGCTTCTTATCACTATTCACTGATTCTTTCTGTACCTTAGACTCACTAGCCAACAATGCTCATGACTTGGAATACTTGATTAGACCCGTGTTCATTAACCGAGCTTTCTCTTAGATTAGGAGATTTATAAAGTAATCAAACATAGGATCAACATATGATGCTCCCATGGGTGACTCTACTGTTTCGCTTGTTGATTCGTTCTCGGTTGCCTTGCTGCTGACTCCCTCGCTGCTTGGTGGTCCTGTGGTGGAGTTGATCCCCTCACCGTTCTCTTCGGTTCCTGCTTCTGAGCCTCCCTGGTTGGTTGTTCTTCAGAAGAAGAAATCTGTGTCTGCTTCTTGGTCTCGGGCTCGTGGAGCCAACTCTGAACTCTCTGTGTCTGGGGTTGCTTAATTTCTTGTTTCACAGCTGTCTGTCAGCTATTTTTCGACAGCTGTCTGTCAGTTGTTTCTGGTTGTGCCTATAGTTCAAGTTCTGTTTGAACTATGTTTTCCTTTGGCATTTTCAGCCCTTTGTGAAGGGTACGACACCTTGTAAATGCTGCTTAAATTTTCAAAAACATATGATGCTCCCATAGAAAGTTGATGGGTATGAAACCCAAAAACAAACTTTGAATAGTCAGGACCAAGCTTGGATAACACATTCAGAATCAATTGTTAATCCTCTTTATCAATGTTGCAATATTTTAGTTGTGTTCTTTAGTTGCTTAACTTTGGAGATATAGTTTTGGATGTGGTCAAAATTTTAGGATCAAGATTCATCAAAACCATTATCAATCTGAGATCCCCTAATCTTATCTATTTTACCATATAATTTTTCAAAAGACTCCCAAGCCTGTTTAGGTGTTTTGCATGATTCAACATGAAATTGTAAATCAAATGAGACTAATGAACATATGCATCCAAGTGTTTTCTCATGATTGAGATCCCATTTTTCCAATTCCTTAGTATCAGTAGGTTGAGGAATGGTTTCCTTTAGATAGCCTGTTAGACCTTTCATCATGAGATAATTCCATACTAATTTTCTCCATGTAGCATAATTATGTGGAGTTAGGAGTTCAATTTTGAGATTTCCCCATTTGCAAGAAAACAAATCAAGCAAAAGAAAGCAATCAACCATTGCAAGATTACCCCCCTCAAATTATTCAATCAAGACACCCCCCATGAAAATATTATTTTTGGCACTTTATACTTAGTGCGATTGTAGGTGCCACTTGCCAAAACAACAAAGTGGACTTGATCTTAGTGCATATAGATTGCCAAATTTGGCCACAAGCTCAAAGTAATTTTTTTACAAAGAATGAGATCAATTTGATCACACTACTAGAAAGTACACAAAAAATTATGCACTTTAAAAAAAATCAACCAAAAATGTTACTATAGAAGCAAGAACGAGGCCCTTGAAATTCTGAAAAAGAGAATGAATCAACAACACCTGTGAGAATCTTCCATTTCTAGAAAAAGCTATGCACCAAAATAAAAAAAACAATTACACCACTATGAAGAGCACAAAATTCTACTCAAAATAAAAAAAATGCTTAGAAAAAGGAGCTTGTATGACAAAGATATGGACGTTCGAAGTTGGACTACAAAATAGAAAACTTCATTGGAGAGGGGGCATTTTTTTAAAATACTGATGTCATTGTTGATGTAGTGATGACATAAACATTTCTAGCATGATTAAAATTTACACCAAAGGGAATTGATCCAATTCATCTTTCATGCTGAAATATTCAATATTTTATCCTTTTCAGGAGGCTAAAAGATTTACAAATGATAGCTCCCCTTGAGATAATTCTCTAACTCAATTTTTCATAGGACCTTGTGCAGAATGCACAAACATAGTATCATCCTTCTTCACATTCTCTTGACCTTGCTTCTCTTTCTAAACTTTTTCATTTCCCTTCTTTTGTTGATTTAGGGTTTCTTCCTTCTTCTGCTTCTAAACATGTGGTTTCACAAAACCACTTCTACAATTTTTTTCTTTATGTCCAATCTTATTGCAATTGTAGCACACAATGTTGTGCTTCAAAACAAAGTTATTCCTCATTTCTTTAGTTTTGCACTTTGCAACCTTATGACTAAAATTGTTCCATGCATAGTAATATCCATGGAAAGAAATAGCATCATATCTTTGAGGCACAAATGGTTTTCTACCCATTTAGTCATTCCTTCTTTCTCTAGATTTACAATTAACAACCTTATGCCCAAATTTATTGCAAAAATAATAATATCTTTGAAATGATTGAGTGAACTTGGTAGAGGAATGCTAACTAGTACGTGGAGGACCTCTAAATCTTCTTTGATATCTTGATTTGATTTTGCATTTTAGGAGGGTATGTTCTTAGGCTCTTCAATGCAAGCTTTCTCCTCTTTTATTTTAGACTTTCCTTCTTTAAAATTCTCATATAGGTTCACAAATGCACTAGTTGTTGGGATTTTACCTCTTTCAAAGCCAAGACTGGATTTTCCTTTTGATGGCCTTTGAGAGTTGATTAATTCATCAAGAATGGCATAACCTCCTTTTAGCTATAGACCTTTGTTAGTTTTTTCTCTTTCTTTATCAAATGATTTCCTCAAGGAGACAATCTCTTCTTCAAGCTTGGAACATTCAATAGATTTGTCAATGAGCTTGATATTCAAGAAATCTACATTCTTTTACCTTCTTCAACTTGAACTTTCAACTTGCCAATTGATTTTTCTATTTTTTCAAGTTTGTATTGAAGTTCTTCATTCTTTTCTCTTTCTTCATTAAGATCATTTAGAGCTTAAATGAGTTCTCCTTCATAATCCACTAGAAAATATTTTTTATTGAATTCAAATTCAAATTCACCATCCTCCTTATGGAGTATGTCCTCTTCTTTCAAAGAGCTCCTCTTCTTGAGAATTGCATCATTCCCCATGTGTTCCAAAGATGGGATCTACCTTAGTTGTTAGGCTATATCAAGGAACCTTGCAAGATAATACCAATTATTGAACAAATTGGAATAATGTGAAGTGGGGTGAATTACTATACTTCAAATTTCAATCCCAATTAATCATTACTAAAGCAAGTTATACCATTTAAGAATTCAACTACTTGAAAAAAATAGGAAAGAAGATAAGAACACACACATGAACACATATGACACAATATTTATATGGAAAACCTCATATAAGAAAACCATGGTGAGAAATGTTGCTAGGAGCCACTGTCCTAATCTAGCCTCACAAGTAAATAATAGTTTCAACTTTAATTTAGGGATACAACCCAAAGAAGCTATTACTCCCTGTTTATACAACTTTATTTTAGGGGCTAAACCCCAAGGGAGCTATTACTCCCTAAATGAAAAAGGAACAACTTAAATATGACTACTTTTATGACTTCAACAACTAATAGTGATCAATTCTCTACAATAGGTTTGTAGTGGATCTTGTCATGCTTTGCTCATGCACTCATATGTATTCACACACATCCATCCTAATTTTCACATCTTTGATCTTATATATATATATATCATCCACATGATTGCAAAATACAAATTTAGTCAGTCATAAACAAGAAATTATGAAACTTGTAACATGTCGACCTAAAAATCCATTGACAATATACACAAATGATAAAAAATTATTTACATTTCTTCTAGATGAGCTAGCATGACCCATACAACAACTTCAAACATTTCTTAGACTCCACTCAAACTTGAACTTGTGGCACACATCACCAACATATCCTAGTCAACCTCAACAACAACATAGTTTCACAAATTGACTTGAAACAATTGTGTGGTACTTGGAAACAAGAATATTTGCATGTGCTTCATATTTTAGACACTATTAAATATGTGGAGTTTCCACACAAACTCATACAACTGAACTTTACCATCTTCTACTGGCGCAAGTATCCAAACAAATGTTTCAAGTAGAAGATTTAGGCATCTAGAACCAACTGTAACACTTTGTCATTTGAAATCTGAACTTGTGGAGCATTAAACTACTTGAAACTGTAAATCAAAACTCCTTAGAAATCATTGAGTATGATCTCAAAATTGCTTGGCCAAAAATTTACATTTGGTGGAATGCAAAGCATTCCAATAAGCCCTCATAAGCACTTTGCATTGCCAAAGCACATACCAAAACTCTTGTCTTTTGTAACTTTCACTACATAAGGTATAATGACATGAAACCTTGGATGTAACATCTTCATATCATCATGACCTTAAATTTAGAACCACCAGACTAAATATTGCTCTACGTAAGGATGCAAATAAAAAATCTTGTGACTGTCTTAGAGTATACACTGTGAATGCCTTAGACAAGACTTTTGTAACTTTTCTCCAAGTGCGGTACACCAAACTGAAAAGATATCATTGTAGGCAATCTAAAAACACATTAGGACATGTGTACCCAACTCTGCATCATACACAAACAACTACTGACTACACATCTTTTGCAATATTGCAATGCTGACTTGCATCATTAGGTATCTCTACACACTTAGCGATGTTTGAAGCATATATAGACTTAGGCATACTTTTGACATCAATGACAACCAATCTTATCAAGCTACAACAAAAGGGCGTTGGGAAAAAACAATAATCCAAATGCAATATTTATATGGATTTGATCCAAAAACTACATGTTTAATGAGCCAAAAAGCAAGACCTAAAATGGCTTCATGACAACCATCAATATGATTTATGTGGAAAAAAAGAGCCTCTTGCCAAATAGAGGCAAGAGTGGC
Organism: Sequoiadendron giganteum; assembly: GCA_007115665.2. Classification (NCBI taxonomy): domain Eukaryota; kingdom Viridiplantae; phylum Streptophyta; class Pinopsida; order Cupressales; family Cupressaceae; genus Sequoiadendron; species Sequoiadendron giganteum. The sequence goes on from CM021107.1 coordinate 517,142,968, forward strand.
ATCCAATTGTGCAACATTAACTTTTACTTCCTGAAGCATGATCATATTAATTTGATTATTATGAATAGAGTGTTTGACATAAAACTTATAAGCGAGGATAGTTAGTCCCTAAACATTCTAAGATTGAATATGACACTTCATTGTGAAAAGTCAAAAAGAATTTCCCATCGATCAACAATGTAGTAAACTAATATTTTGAAATGCAAAATTGAATATCCATTATATTAGATCATTTTTTAAGTGGAGATTTAAATCAAGATTATATAGGACATCCTTTCTACTCATAATCCCCTTCTGTCATCTTCCATGCCACCTTCCCCACCTTGCCCTACATACCTAGTTAGTCCCAAGTCTTTCAAAGACATGTTAGATGGTGGGAAATATAAAATCTTGGCATGGAAAAAAGTAAGAATGTGGTCAACTAAAAGATTATAGATGAATGGATCTCACATAATCAGGGAATGTAAAGTAAATGCGCACCATCCCAAACAATATTTATTTGAGCAATGTTATTGTGAATGTTAATTTATTTTTATTATTTTTTATAATTTTTAACTTATTTGTAGAAAGTGCAACTGCATGATAATACTTTGAACATTTAAAACAAATTATTAGGTTAGGTTGCTCATTATTCCGAAATCTGAATTCTGTTATTTTATTCTTCTTTTATTTTTTTGTTTAATTTCACTTCATAAATAGCATTTTTGTAATTATAGTTAGATCGTATGTGTTCGATATGTTTTATATATTTTTAATCTGTTTTACTAGGTTTGTTGTTTGTTCATAGTTTGAAGTATTCATATAAATTGACAAATCTCTTTTCAATGTGTCTATCATAAAAATTGAAGAATAATTTTATTATTGTATGGTGAATGATTAAATTTTATGCATAATTACTATGTTGGATTTTTCTTCTTATGAATTTTTCCAAATAAACTATTGTGTATTTTCTTTTTCATTCTATTATTGTTTGAAATTCTGAATGCACTTCTATTATATTATGTCTTAAAATCTGTTCTAACTATATAAAAAGATTATTTTGTCAAATACAAACCCTTACTTAAGAGTATCAAATTGTTTTTACTGAAGTTTTGGGAATGGATTTTCTTTCATAAATATTAAGTAAATGAGACTAGAAAATATTAAATAAATAACCCAAAAATTGCTTTAAAACCAATTTATTTTATCTGTTATCTGTGTTTGGCAATATTTTCTCTTTCTTATTGTTTTGTAATGTTTGTTTGGATTACAATTTTAAAGGTTATTTGCAGGAAGACGTGATAGGGCAATTCTCAAGTTCTAAAAGCTATTATAAACATATTTAGACATAAGATAATTTGCAAAGTTGACGCCAAAGGATTAGTAAGGGAAAGCTTTCAAAGCAGGACTTGCTATTTGGGCCCGAAGCTGTATGAATTGGTATCTTGGTTGTATGATTCTCTGTGATAAAGGACAAGAGGAAACTATCGTATACAAATTCTCAATCAATATAAAACTTTGGATTCCTTGTGCTGATTCAGAATTCATTTAATTATCATTATTTTTTAATAGATGAAAATGCAGTGGGATCCACAAAACCATGTTCATCCATACAAAATAAATATAAGTCTACACCCACCTCGTATTTTTAAAGACTTGACGTCTAGTCTACTATTATTATTTTGATCAAAAACAATTAAGATTGACCCAGTGAATATAAATGTATTGACTTAAAAGACTTTTTTATTCTCTTGAAAAGAATGTTTTCGCAGTTTATTGTGTTAGATTCCTCTTTCATATTCATTTGAGATCCGTATTGATCCGGCTTGATATGAATACATTGACTTGGATTTTTTATTTCTTTTAGAGTGTTTACAAGAATATTTTAAGATTTTGCAAAGAAACTATTGCTGCATCTATTTTCTTACATATTTGTGATCAGATTGATAAAATTATGCAGTATAAGAAGAGCATTTCCCACCCAAACAATAAACAAGAAACTGCATTTCCCTCTTCCCCTTTCCGCATCCCAAATGGCCATCCCTTTACAGAAGCTGTCTGTAGTCATCATCTCAGTTTTGCTTGTCTTCTTCACCTCTCTTTCCCATCCATTAATGCCCAATAGATGCCCTTCCTACGAATCCCAAGCTCTGCTTCACCTCAGAGCAGCCTTGAATGACTCCCAAAGCGGTCTCAGTTCGTGGGTAAATAGAACAGACTGTTGCGACTGGGAAGGCATATCCTGCGACGATCACACCGACCACGTTGTCTCTGTTGGACTAGGGGTACGTTCCCATCCTTTCCAAGGTGTGATACATGAGAGCCTGTGCCAACTTCGTTTTCTCACATCAATCTCGATATCTGGAGCATCAGGTACAACCATTCCTCCCTGTTTGGGAAATCTCTCTTATATTGAAGATTTATATCTATATGAGAATAGCTTTAGTGGGATGATTCCCGCTTCCCTTTGTTTGCTCACCCGCCTTACAGTTCTTGATCTTTCATCCAATAACTTGAATGGAAGCATACCTTCCTGCCTCGGCAACCTTTCTTCTTTAACTGTCCTTTCCCTTGATAACAACCAACTTAGTGGAAGCATACCGGCCTCTTTTGGAAGTCTCTCTTTGTTGAGGACTTTGTCTCTTGTTAACAATCAACTGAGCGGTAACATACCAGATTCCCTGGGCAATCTCTCTTTACTCGAGCGCTTGTTTATTGATGATAACCAACTAAGTGGGACCATTCCCTCTTCATTTGCTCAGCTCTCCTCCCTTACTATCTTGAATGGTAATGGAAATCGTTTCAATGAAACCATCTCTTCTTCCTCACTTCCACCTTCTTTAGTTTATCTACGCCTGTCACTAAACCATTACCAGTCGATTCCAGACACTTTGTTTCACAAGCTTACAAGCCTGCAGGGTTTGTATTTATCCGACTGTGTGTTAAATATTAGCAATACTTGGATTCCACCCTTTCAGTTATCTGAGTTACCTTTAGTGTCATGTATGATTGACGGCGAATTCCCACCTTGGATTTCAACACAATTTTCGCTTTACAGATTGGAATTAACTAACACTGGTCTTGTAGGCGTAATTCCCTCTTGGCTATGGGAAACTAGTCCTATGTTGTATCATCTAAATCTTTCAGGAAATCATCTGGAAGGAAGTCTATCTTCAAATATTTCAATAGCAATGGAACTAGAATTTCTAGATGTGTCTAGAAATGGATTGAGTGGGCACATCCCATCAGCGTGGCCTTATATGGAAATATTGCTGCTCAATGACAATTTATTCAGTGGGAATATTCCTCCCAGCCTGGGAAAATTATCTGCACTCCTGATGTTAAATCTTGCAAACAATTTGTTCAGTGGCAATATTCCAGAAAGTCTAGGTAACTTATCTCAGCTCTCTTTGTTAAATCTTGCAAACAACAACATAACCAGAGTGATCCCTGCAAGCCTGTCCAATTGCTCTAGCCTAATTGTCCTAAATTTGGGAAACAATAGTTTGGAGGGAAGCTTACCACATGAGCTTAGTAAGCTAACACTTTTACATTCATTAGTTGTCCATAGTAATAATCTGAATGGATCATTCCCTTCATCAATAACAGATTGTTCACAGCTACAGGTTCTTGATATTGGGAACAATTTATTTGAAGGCGAAATACCAACATTAATTCGAAATCTTTCAGACCTAAGAGTATTGGTGATGAATGACAACAATTTCAAAGGTAAGATTCCTTTAGAGATAGGCCAGTTAATGAACCTCCAAATCTTGCTCCTTTCTTCCAATCATATCTCGGGTTTAATTCCACACACAATTGTATCATTGCAAGCAATGTCAATAGAAAGTGAAGATGGTTTTATATTGTCCACCTTTGATGCTGAGCCATCATATAGAGATGGATTAGATATTACTTTAAAAGGAACAAGTCAGCACTACCCATATATTCTTTCCACTCTCATATCCATAGATCTCTCAAACAATGAACTGGAGGGACAAGTTGCTCCTAATTTTGGGAACTTGAAGGGATTGAGGCTTCTAAACCTTTCAATGAACAATTTGAATGGGACCATTCCAAATAGTTTGGGAGAAATGCATCAACTAGAGTCATTAGACCTTTCAAGAAATCATTTTTCAGGACAAGTTCCTATAGAGCTTGAATTTCTAAGCTATTTAGGTTCATTGAATTTATCAAACAACAATCTTTCAGGAAGTATACCACAAGGATGACATATGACTGGTACATTTGGAGAATCTTCTTATTCAGGGAATTCTAATCTTTGGGGTTGTCCCCTACCCAAAAAATGTTCTTGGCCATAATTTATTCTTTCTCCTCCAGGTTCAATTAATAAAGAAAATAAAAGCACTAAATACCCATGGTATCAGATAGCAGTAGGATTGTCCTATGGAGTAGCTTTTGGAAGGATAATCTCATTGATCTTGATAAAAATGAGTTGGAGAAGAGAATATTTCAATAAAGTTGATACAATACTAAATTTTTTATTTCCATGGATGAAGAATTTGACACTATGGGGATGAATCTACAATTCATTGAAATGCCAAAGGTAAAGTATAGATTTTTTTAGTTCTTTGAAATATTTATCATAATTCAAAATATTAAAATGTTAACATTTAAAAGGAAATTAGTAGTTTATTTTTTAGAAAAAGATTAGTTACCTATTCTATCTATGAATTATATATTTTTTAGTACTTTTAAATTGAAAAATAGAATCTTTTGAATGTTATTAATATATAACTTTGTGTACAGGAATTTGATTCCACTTAGGATGGTTTCTTGGTGTGTCAACTTTATTAAAGATGTTTTTGTGAGTGGTGTCACTTAGCATATTAACTTATAAAGGTTAATTGTTTGTGCTAAATCAAGGCTCTATGTAATTTAATATTTCCAATTCCCCAGTCAATTGCACTTGATTTTGGAGGACATATTTGCAATAGAAAGATCCTATACTTCTCTATGAAGAAAGGAAAATTATGAAAATTTAGATAGTTTTTTGTTCATGAAAAAGTGTGCAATATTTTTCTTATTTATTCAACAAGATCAAATGTTTCCAAATTTTTAAATTCTCAATGTTGTACAATCATAAGTTTCCTTACTTATTGACTCATTATTATGTTCAATTCCTTTATAATAAAAAATACAGAAGACTTCTATTATAACACTTCAATTGCTGAATGGATTTTTAGTGTATTCACTTTTTTTTTTTTTTTTAGGCAATTATTGAGATAGTGGAGAATCATTAGAGCTCAATATTATAAATCAACATCGTAATATTAAATATGATGTCCATTTTGATCTTGCTTGTATTTTAGAAAATATTATTACTATGGAAAGAATATATTGGAATACACATATCATTGCAACCTTATAATATTTTTTAAATGATAGAAGGAAACTATGAGTAACACTCTATGATGTGGTAAGTATGTTTTTCATATCTTAATTCATCACTTGATTGCAATGTGCTCGTTGTCTAAAGTCTATTTTAATTATAACAAAAAAGAAATAAAAAATTAAAACTTAAGTGAAACATCTAACTTTTCAAAAAAAACTCTATATATTATAAGTTTGGGATAGACATTAAAAAAATGAAATGATAAAAATAAAAATAAAAATATTATAGAATTTAAATAGTTAAATTATTATTCAAACAATTTTTTTCAAATGACAAGATCAAAGGTTTTCATGTTGGAATTCTAAGATGGAATCCCTAAAAAGTAACATCTAAATTATGGCTCTTAAAATGCATGCACCTAAGAACAAATAATCTAAGAAAATCAATTAGGGTTTAGAGAGATGATAATATTGACATGTAAAAAATTAAATGTAAAATAAATTTATTTAGCTAAATAATCTATTAATTTCAATTGGATAGGTTTTAGAAATTATGTTATTGTAAAATACTAGAGAAAAATTATTTCTATCAATACAATTATATACTACCCTAGGTGTAGTTCATTGTTCTACAACTTTACCTAATAATCCATATTATTTCAAGTGATATTCTAAATTATCCCACCACAAATACGTATGAGGTGGACTCAAAATCACACATGTAATGACCCTTATTAATGACATGTATTGGACTACTCCTATTCTCATAGTAAAAGCCAATCAAATAGAAGAATATCTAACTACTCTCTTCATAGGGGAGATGATTTTAGTGAGTAGTAGTGATATATTCTGAATAGGGGTTACACTTGTTGGATCCAACACTTTGTAAATAAGGAACAATTGATGGTGTACTTCTGTTGTTTATCAAAGTTGGAGTACATGTTTGAATGTTTGGATTTGTGCGGTGGTGTTGTGTAAACCTCTAAATAGGTGTTGATGTTGTGATTCTAATGTTACTAGGAGGATCACTAACTCTATACCTATTAAGATTATTTTCTGCAAAGAGGTATAAGGTTTAGGGCCTTCAATATTCTAGTTAAATCAATTCCTATAAGATAATGTTTTATCTTGCATACAACTTCTTGCACATTCTTGCTCTCATTGTTGATGTCTTGAATTTGTCAAGGTATTTTTTCTTATTCTCTAGCATGTTATTTCAATAGTTTTTCTTGTATGGGAAAGTTTTATCTAATCTTTTCTTTAACATTGTATCAATCTAACTTCCTCCCTAATTCCAAGAAACACCAAGCATAAAAAGGTTGAGTGAGGAATGAGAGGCTTGATAGAGTAGATTTAGTGTGTTTGTGTACTTGCTTGACTTACTTTATTTTGATATTTGATTTAATGTTTGTTAAGTTTACTTTAATTAGTTTGATGCTAATTATTGATTTGATGTTCATTGGGTGTGCCTTGTGATATCATTGAGGTATTATTTTTCCATGCTTTATGTTTTTGGTTGTTTACAATTTTTAATCTATTAATCTAAATGAATAAAAAATAAATCTACTCTATTTTTTGTATTTTTCCAAGATGAAATATAATCCAATTAACTACTTTTAGTTAAATAATTCTATATTATTTGAATACAATTTGAACTATATTTTTAATTTTTAATTTTATTTAAATATGTTAAAGCATTGAATTATATTGGGCATATTTATTTTAGGGTTTCTTAGAATAATTGAAAGAAAAAACTTATTTAACTAATCTAATGAAGCAATAACAAAATATAATGGTAGATTTCTACTATTCTTAGGAAATATTTGATTATCTAACTACTAATTCTAAGCTATTGTGTAAAGTAAATGACTAGGAAATTTAAAATAAGAAATCATGTATGAACTATTAGTGTAGCTTCTTTGGAGTTGTCATGAATGGATTCCTTATAATATCTAACATATATTTTATATTTTATCCTCTCCAACCTTGGGGTTCTTTACTTGATTGAATGGAAGATCTAAAATTTTCTTGATATTATTTTGAGATGATAGATACTAGTAATAATAGATCTGGGATTTAGATTTGTAAAGTGGCATGTAAATTTCTAAAGGTGATTATATTCATACGGGAAATGATGCAAACCATTTCACAAGAATACCAATTATTTTATTGACAATAATAGCAACCTATTCTTAAAAAATGGGTTTTAGATGAATAAGAGGTGAATAGTCTATATAGGAATATAATCAAGAGGAAAGGATTGATAGTCAAGAGGAGTAAATGTTGTGATAAAGGTTAAAACATGACTATTAATTGGAGGAAAAACTATAAGAGAAATTACTAGAACAAGAAGAATAAAAAACAACCAAAGATGATAGGGTCACCTGTTTTAGAAGGTGGGTCCTCTATTTTATTAGGACTCATTTCCTACATGACCTTACAACTTAACACGAGTTTCCCAATAAATCATAAGGTCTTTTGGGCACCCCTAGTACTAAATGTGTGTAATGTTGTTTTAAAAGGAATAAAGTGATGCAAAAGTTTATTATGCGTCTAGAAAGGATGAAAAAAAATTGAGGGAAGGTTCCAAAGATACCAAAGGGACTTCTATTAAGATAGATAAAGTTACAAGGAAATGTAATAAAATCTGGGGATAAATGAGCTAGACAACCAAATCATCATCATACTAATTGTATTGAACCGCATAGCTTTGGGTACTTACATATTTTCCCCCTTGTGTTTTGTAGTTACATGGAAGGTAGGTGTCTTTCCTAAAACTTCCCTATTGTGCTTACCTTTTATTATTGTCTTGCATCTTGACCAAAAATATAAAATGTTTAAAGGCATGCAATATGATAATTATATGAAACTCTAGTTAAAAATAATAATATAACATCAACATAAAATATAAGCTCGATATTACACTTACTATGTTCCTTGATATGCACAAAAATCCTATCAAAATGGGGGAAAAGAAGCTTATATATGCTAAGATAGATTTATTTTAGGCCTAATTTGTGTTTGGAAGAGAGAGAGGAGAGGATTTATGGAGAAATGGTGATGGAATTTTATGAGACTTAAGTGGATGAAGATATATATGTGCGGAGATCAAGGCTACGATAGCTATGCAACATTATATCATCCCTTAGTTATGAAAATTGAGAAAAAATCCCTTTTTGTGCGGGTGCATGGAAATGGGTAGCCATTTCGTGGACACTTTTAAAAAAACTTTTGATAATTCATAACGCGAATGCGTTATAACATGCTCACGATATTGCTTGTTAAAAGCAAAACAAAAGAGAAATACTGTCATTTTCATTTCAACTATTTTTTTCTTCTAGCCGCGGCCAAAACCCCCATATTTTGCGCTTGCATTCTAGGAGGATCCATTCAACAAAATTATTCACCAACAATTTCTATTTCTTCGCAATGATGGCACCATGATGAGGAGGAGGTGTGAGAGGTAAGGTTTCTGTGCTTTTTGTTTTGAATTAGTTAGTTTTAGATTGAATTTGATATATATTTGTTTGAATTTTTAGGAGATACAAATCAACCTACAAACCCTCAAGATCCTCAATAGGAAGATCAACCAAATACTCAAGATCAAAATCAACCACAACAACAACCTTCTCCACCAATCACTCAACCCCCTCTTGACACTCAACAAAATTTAACGAGTGAAATTGAGAACAACAAAGAGAAAATTGAGGATTTGATCAATAGGTTGAGTGATCCAAATGGTTCAACCACATAAAGAACGACCCTAGCAAATTCATTGAAAGATATGTTAAAAAATGTAGATTCAATTAGCAAAAAAATAATTGGATGAAAAGATAGGAGGTAGGCAACTAGGGATTATTATGCAAATAAACTATCATACAAAGATGTAAAGGATTTAAAAATTACAAAAGGTGATTTGTGCTCATTATTCACCGACCCACACACAAATCAAAATATTACCCTCAATGTGAAGAGGTTTCCTATCCATTGGTGTCACCACCAAAAGATTAGGGACCAGTTTTATGATAGGTGGTACATGGTCTTCGATTACCCACTGTGTAACAATTGCGAGGTCCTGCAATATTTCCTAAGGAAACTATAGAGTGAGTTCATATTGAACAAAATCCCAAATTATTTTGATATGATGGATTTATAGGGGAGAGGTGGGGGGTTAGCTCAGGATAGACCCGGTGCATAGCCGGATCCTACGTGGAAAGGTAGACGAGCTCTTGCTAGGCCACCTCGTGAGCACATTGTTATGCCTTTCGTTGCGAAGGAAAGTGATGACATAAAGATATTGCAGGTGATCGACACTTTGACCTAGAGTGTCTTCCATCATACTAGATCTATTCTATAACGCCAGAGGAGTCTTCGAGTGGTGGCCTTTGAACACATGTGTGTCAATCTTGTAGGGCTACTTGTTCATATGACCCCACCGACACTAAGGAGGCTGCTACGTAGGATCTGCCTGCAAGGTGATCCCACAAAGCCGGTTTACAATTTCTAGGAGATTATGATTTTTGCTGAAATCACATATTTTTAGAAAATATAATGATTTAAGCCTTAAAAATTTCCACTTTAAGGATTCTAATTGAAGAGGGTTTGATCAAACCACCTTAGATCAAACTCCCTTGGATAGAACCCCACTAGTTTTAAACCATACCTACAACAAAGTCTCCTTTACACCTATCAAAATGCTGATAAAAATTCACTTTTGATTTACCTTTTGGGGGATCAAATGAATTTATTTAAAATGATCAGGGTAGCCCTTAGAACGAGCTATCCAATGAATATAATTTTAATATGTTTTGGTTTTATTATGTATGTAATTTTTTAGTTTTATTAAACATAGGTTTTTCACTGAAAGTCAAGCTCTCTATTCTGCACATGTGGAAAAATAGTAGATTATCAAAATAAAATTTTGAAAAATATGTTTAGGCTGGGTATTGATGTCTTTGATCCATTAAAAAAAGAAAAAAATGAATTTAAATAAATACAAAAAAAGTAATGTTGTATACGGTCCGCCTATGTCTGAATTGTTATTGGTTTGACTTCGAAACTTGATTAAGGAAAACATATTCAATAAAACACTATAAAACCAAATGAAAGTGCTAGATATCATAGTTACAAATCTAAATTCAAAAAAAAAATAATTTATCCTTCATACAAAAAAAGTTATGTTGTATACAATGAGTGTCACTCCTTAAGAATGCTATTTTTTTTTAAAACTAGTTTTTGAAGGAGATAGGAAAATAAGTGCAATCGGATTCCAAAAAAAATAAAAAAAAATATTTAGAATCTATAGAAAAAATGTCACAAATCACTAGTTTTCATTATCTTCAAATTCTTCATGGTTTAGCCACTATAGGAGCCCGAAAGTGAAGATTTAGTTAAAAAAAAATAGTTCAATGTCCAGTTTGCCCAAAAATTATAAACCAGTATTGTGGGATCACCCTGCAACTATGGAGATGTAGAGGATAGCTGAAATTTTTCATGAGGCATATGGCATTGATAGTTAGGTAAAATTTAGTGCATGTTCATTGAATTTTTAATTTATTAAATTTTGATTTTGAAATGCAAGATTAACTAGAAATGTTTTATGATTTTAATAAAATTTCAGGGTCACAATGTTGAGATTGGATACACCGGCCCTCCACCTACTTATTTCTATAGTACACCTATCGCTAGGGTATGTAAATAGTAAACAATTATAAATTTATTACACGTTAATAGCATTGTTTTACGAATGGTAATTTAATATGCAATTTTGGATGTTGAACAAACTAATATTGAAAGTTTCGATGGAACACTTCCCAATGGCTGTGGATTTACTCAAACCTACACAAAGGTAATAGAATAAATATTTTAGCTAATGAATTGTACCTAATAGATTTGTGTAGTTTATATGCATATCATTGATTAAAGTTGAATAATTTGTTGTTTTATTTTCAGATGTTGCAAGCCAAAACACCTCCAAATGTGACGAGGGCAATGGAGATTGGCGTGTCATCTGCTACACAATCCTCGATGGCTCTAACAAGGGAGGTATGAGGAAAATTAGTAAATTTCAATTTACATTCGTCAAGTTATAGATGTTAGTTAGTGAAAAATAAAACCATTATTGATTCACGTAGTTTAATTTCTATTTGTATGGTTTATACAGGGATTGAGCATGCCTAAGCGTGGGCATGAGAATATATCCCTCATGGAAAGAGATCATGAGATGGTGGTAGGTGATTATTTTTTCAAATATATCATTTTTAGAATGTAATTTCTATATATTCATGTCTTTACTTCTTGTTGTAACAGTTAAAACTTCACCATGAACTAAACACTAGGAGGAGCAGTAGGAGCACTCCTCGAGCGTAGCAAAAATGAGTGACACACCTATTGCCATCTGATCGAAAAGCAAAGGGAAAGATTTTATTTCCAGAGTATGGAGAACAATGACTTTTGATTCTAGAGCCCTTTATTGTATTCCTACATGGCAATTTTGTACATATTTTGTATTGGCCATATTTGACATTGTATGCCTATATGACATTCTCGTAAGCCTATATGGCTATTTTGTACATATATTCCATACTTATATTGACATATATTGATGTATGCCTACATGGCTATTTGGTTAATACAAATATCTTTTATCGATGGTGTCCATATTTGCATTCTAAATTGATGGTTCAATATATATGAGTTACATGTATTCAAGTGTATACTTTACAAATTACTTGTATGCTTTGTGACTTACGTGTGTTCAAATGTATACTTTGTGGCTTACGTGTTTTCATGCGTATACCTTGCATTCATGTATATAATTTGTATTAACTTGTGTATACTATGTATTCATGTGTATACTTCTCGAGGCTTACGTGTTTTTGAGTACTTGTGCTTCCCTTATTGACATGTACATGCTTGACTTATTCACATGTATAATTATTTATTGGTTAGCCCTAGCATTGATAATTTTTTTACTTCATAGTTTGGCTTGAATATTAATTGATTGATGCTAAACAACTTTATCTAAAAGAAAAAAACATGTTTTCAATTGGTATTCCATGAAATGATTCATAAAAAGATTTCAATATGTTCTTGATGCGTCACCATTGAAAGATTTATATGTCAAATTTTTGCAATATTATTTCTTGTATACAAAAAGGACTCGGGAGAAAGCAAGTTATAATTTATAATACAAATAATAAATAGACTCAACGCTGTCCTAGACCCCGAATAGGTCTATTTAACAAAGCAACACACTCTCAATCACTCTTCAAATTGCAAAGCACCATTGGTGATGTAGAGTGGCTCAACCAAGTTGTGATTTGACATAACTTCTCTCAAATATGCCCACTAAGACTCCAACACTCACTTGACTCAACGATAAGAACTCTCCTATTCCATTATGGTTTTGCACCAAACCACCACAAAAAAAAGCCAAATCATCCCTCTTTCAATCGATGTCATCCTTGGGACCGTACAAGAAAGCTACAAGCAGTACCAAGTACAGGATCAACAAGTTTGTATCAAAAATCTAAAAAATAGAGAATAGTGTGAATAATTCTTATTAGATCTGAACTCCAAAAGTTCAACAAAAACCTCCATTCGAGCCTCTCAAGGATTTACATAGTCTTTTACACCCTTCTCTAACTGATCCACATCCTCAACTAACTAAAAACAATCTTTTAAAACAAGTAACGTTGCATTTCAAATTTGTTGCTTTAAGCAACTTACAAATTTGCAACTTTAGACTCCTCCGACCTAATGACTACAACTAATGACCTCTAAACCCAAACAAATGGCTTACAAATAGCCTTATTACATTAAAAAAACTCCATTCTTTCACACTCATATACAAATTCACAAATTTGCCTTCAAAGGCTACAAAGACAACTTCTAGTGCAAGATTGAAATTTTCACATTTTTGATCACTAGGCCCAAAAGTCACCCTAAAACATACCTAATGGTCTTAATTGACCTTATTCAAGATAAAGCATGCTCAAAATACCCATAACAACCTATTCACCATCAAATAATCACTAAAACCAGTGAACTAGACCTTCTTCATAAAATGGAGGAACAAGGTGCTTTGCACCAATGATCGTACACTTTTTGTGTGGAATACTCAGACTTCTCAACCATCATTTGTATCTTTCTCTTTTCCATTATTTTGCATGCCATCATAAGGGATCAAGCTGGTTGAACGTAAGTCAGATCAATTCCACGTGTTTGGGTGCGAAAGAGGACCATGCCTAGCGTAAACCTACCTATTGGGATGCATTCGAGTAGTTAGTTTGGTCACACGAATTGTAAAACAAAAGTTGCACTGCTTTGCAACTTTACACCGCTTCCATTTGACACTTTTTCCATCAAGTAAAAATTTGCTACCATAGGAAAACCACTTCTAGATAGCCAAAACTGAGAGAGGTTTTTGTAGAGGGATCCAACGCGATCCTGTAGGATTGGGCAAGAAGTTTCTAAGCATCACAGTATCTGAGTAATAGAATGCTGAAGTTTGCTTCCATTTAGCACTTTGGACCATTAAGGGATCGATCCAGTTGAACGTACCTCAGAGCGACTTCGCGTGTTTGGGTGCAAAAGAAGGCCATGCCTTGCATAAACATATCTATTCAAATGCATTGGAATAGTCCACTTGGTCACACGAGTTGCAGAATGAAAGTTGCACTACTTTGCAACTTTGCACTGCTTACATTTGATGCTTTTTCCATCAAGTGAAAATCCGCCACCACGAGAAAACCACTCCGAGATAGCCAAAATAAAGAGAGGTTTTTGTAGAGGGGCCCAATGTGATCCTGTAGGATTAGACAAGAAGTGTCTAAGTATCATGATATTTGAATAATAGCATGTTGAAGTTTGCAGCCAATTTGCACTTTGGACCCTTAAGGGATCGATCCAGTTGTACGTACTTCAGAGCGATTCTGCGTGTTTGGGTGCAAAAGAGGACCATGCCTAGGGTAAACATACTTATTCAGATGTGTTGGAATAGTCTTCGTGGTCACATGAGTTGTAGAGAGAAAGTTGCACCACTTTGCAACTTTGCACAACTTGAATTTGACACTTTTTCCATCAAGTGAAAATTTGCTGCCATAAGAAAACCACTCTGAGATAGCCAAAACCAAAAGAGGTTTTTGTAGAGGGGCCCAACAAAATCCTGTAGGAACAAACAAGAAGTTTCTAAACATCATGGTATTTGAGTAATAGCATGCTAAAGTTTTCAGCCATTTTTCACTTTGGACTCTTAAGGGATCGATTCAATGGAATGTAACTCAGAGTGATTCCATGTGTTTCAGTGTGAAAGAGGACCATTCCTAGCATAAAAATACCTATTCAGATGCGTTGGAATATTCTTCTTGGTCACACGAGTTGTAGAGCGAAAGTTGCACCACTTTGTAAATTTGCACAACTTGAATTTGACACTTTTTCCATCAAGTGAAAATACACTGCCACGAGAAAACCACTCCGAGATAGAAAAAATCGAGAGAGTTTTTGTAGAGGGGCCCAATACGATCCTATAGGATCAGATGATAAGTTTCTAAGCATCATGGTATCTGAGTAATAGCATGTTGAAGTTTGCAGCCATTTTGCACTTTGGACCCTTAAGGGATCGATCCGATGGAACGTAGCTCAGAGCGATTCCGGTTGTTTGAGTGTGAAAGAGGACCATGCCTAGTGTAAATATACCTATTTATATATGTTGGAATAGTCTGCTTGGTCACATGAGTTACACAGCGAAAGTTGCACCACTTTGCAACTTTGCACAACTTGAATTTGACACTTTTTCCATCAAATGAAAATCCGCCGCCACGAGAAAACCACTATGAGATAGCCAAAACCAAGAGAGGTTTTCATAGAGGGGCCCAACATGATTTTGGAGGATCAGACAAGAAGTTTTTAAGCATCACAGTATCTAGATAATAACATGCTAAAGTTTTCAATCATTTTACACTTTGGACCCTTAAGGGATCGATCCGATGGAACACAGCTCAGAGCGATTCTGCGTGTTTTGATGTGAAAGAGGACCATACATAGCATAAAAATACCTATTCAGACATGTTGGAATATTCAGCTTGGTCACACGAGGTACAGAGGGAAATTTGCACCACTTTGCAACTTTGCACAACTTGAATTTGACACTTTTTCCATCAAGTGAAAATCCTCCGCCACAAGAAAACCACTCTGAGCTAGCCAAAATCGAGAGAGGTTTTTTTAGAGGGGTGCAATGCGATCTTGTAGGATCAGAAAAGAAGTTTCTAAGCATTACGATATCCAAGTAATAGCATGCTGAAGTTTGTAGCTATTTTGCACTTTGGACCCTTAAGGGATCGATCTAGTGGAATGTAGCTTAGAGTGATTCTGCGTTTTTCGGTGCGAAAGAGGACCATGCTAAGCATAAAAATACTTATTCGGATGTGTTGGAATAGTCTGCTTGGTCACACGAGTTGTAGAATGAAAGTTGCACCACTTTGCATCTTTACACTGCTTGCATTTGACGCTTTTTCCATCAAGTGAAAATTCACCGCCACGGGAAAAAAACTCTGAGATAGCCAAAACCGAGAGAGGTTTTTGTAGAGGGGCCCAAAACAATCCTGTAGGATCAAATGAGAAGTTTCTAAGTGAAAGGAAATAATTATTTTGGGGTTTGTGTTGATGCCCCTATAGATTTTGATTGAAAAGGGCATGAAAAATGAGGTTTCACCCTAGGGTTTGATAAAATATTGCATGTAGAGGTTGGGTGATTGTATTTTGAGTTTGTGTAGGTTATTTTAAGAAGGTATGAGGTGGTGGAATGTTCAAGTAAGGTGTGGAACTATTCCTTTCAATAAACCCCTCCTTATACTAACATAAAATAAGGGTTTTGGTTTGGCATGGTGGAGTGAGTTTGTCCTGAGAAAAAATATGGATATGAGGGTTTGGATACATGATAATTGTTTCCCCAAGAAGTTAAGGGGGTTGTTGAATGTTTAAAGGTACGCTCCTTTGTAAATTAGGCCTAGTTAGCCTAATGAGGACAACAGAGAAGGTAATTTTTGATGCACATGTTCCAATACAATCACTGTTAGTTTTGAAGTATGTGTTGTAACTCAATAATAGCTATCTAGATCAGTCATTTGTTTGCAAAGTCATTTGAGAAGTTTTCCTCAAAACACCACTTGGAGCCACACTTTTCACTTTAAAATTCATCATAAAACCATTTAGTAGCAACTCCACCTATTTTTGTTGAATTCCCCTGAACAAATAAACACACACACCTAAAACATCCTAATACTAACTTACTGAACACTGATCTAAACTATATAATTCGATGGAGTAGTCATTATTGGTTTACAAACCGAGTTGAGAAAAATCAGTTCAAACTAATGATAAACTCAATGGATACCCTCCTAAATAGATTCAAATGAAAGATAATTCACTATTATATCTTAAACAACAAGCTTCAAGTCCTTAAACTACTGTACAAGTCATACAAGTTAATGAACAACTGGAAAAACTCATAAAATCACTAAAATAGGGACTTTATTGATTGTAAATTTTCAAGAATACAAAAGATCTCTGTTTTGCTCAACCTTACATGCTTTATATCACTTCTCTAATCACCTAATGAACTCTTCGAGACTTTGAATACATTACATATGACCTTTACATGACCTTTTTCACATTGTTTATATTTTAAAATTCAAATTTTGTAAATTTTCGTATTGAAGGCATTTACAGAACAAGGTGCTACTGCACCAAACATGAACTCCAAAATTATAGTATTTGAGTAAATGTCATTATGTAAGTAAATCTCATTACAATTCCTTAGGTACTTCATTCTCACAAATCTTTTACAATGTCACTCATACATTCGAGATTCTCTTTGAATGTCTACATCATAGGTGCTCATTATGAGGTTAACTTCAATTGAGTAACTTGAGATTCCCTCACTAAGCTTCACACACTCTTTTATAATGGCTTGAAATAAAAATTGATATTTGTCAAGATTATCAAAATAAGGATGTTGCATTGCTTTTTTGGCTGAGATTCTCTTTGATGGCTCATAAATCATCATTTTTTGCAATGAGAGATCAATCAATTTTTAGTACTATACTTACAAATACGCAAAGTAAAAGAGAAAAAGAAAGAGCATCCAAAATGGAAATGAAATAAAAATAGATGGAAGACACTTATAGGTAGGCATGTAGGTCTCACAACTTAGTCACTCTTGGTCATACATCTTCATTGGGAATTCCAACATACCTATTGCACACGACACCTCTCATGACTAGAGTAAGTTGAAATTTCAGATGCTCTTATAATGTCTACATCATAGCTGCTCATGATAAGGTTAACTTCAAATGAATAACTTGAAATTCCCTCACCAAGATTTGCACACACTTTTGTAATGGCTTAAAATCATGATTGAGATTTGTCAAGATCATCAAAATAAGGATGTTGCATTGCTTTTCTGGCTGACATTCTCTTGGATGGCTCATATATTTGAATTTTTTTGCAAGGGGACACCAATCACTTTTTAGTATGTTATTTACAAATAGGAAATTTACAAATAGGAAAAGTGAAAGAGAATGATAGAATTGGAATCAAACAAATTAATGTGCATACAAGTATAAATTAATAAGAACCAATGCACATATACCTACAAATTAATCCAACGAACCATCCGGGTGTGCTCTACTCTTTATTGTGTCAAGTATTGTCTCATGGTCAAACTCACAGACCTTCCACAAGGTATTGTTCAAATTTCTACCCCCATATTTGGTCAAACAAACATTGGACGCCACGACAAGGTTTGAGTAATGAAGAATCTTACAATGCGTGTCAAATTTCTGAAACAACCAATGTTTAACAGTTGAATGTGGGTACGTTCTAAGCCACGTTCTAGTAACCACAATTGAGCCTGTAGGGTATACGATGTTTTCTCCATCTATAATTGGGGCCTCCAATTTCTTTTTATCCTCAACACAATGACACAAGTAAGAGTCTATTCCCTCTTCATTGTCTTCATCTGCAATAACTACATAAACATGCCTTGCATTGATAAGTGCAAAAAATCTGTTGAAATTAGTCAACATTACGAATACAGTACAAGTAAGATAACGATATGGAATTTCAACAACTAAGCAAGTAGATATATCGCCTGGTTGAACTATATCTGATACGTGGTCAAATTCGAACGATGATTCCATCTGTGTCAGTTCTAATGTCGTTAGAGGGAAATACATGTGAAGTGGGCTAAGATAAATTTTCAACCATTTGTCAACCCACTCCCTTGACTCACAATCATTCCAGGCTTGCATTGTACATGAAGAAAAAAATCATGCCATATTTTGTGTATCAATACTCCATGAACCTGCATTTGAGCTAAGGAAAGAGTGTACCTCACTTGATCCTATTAGTGTACAACAATCTTCATATGGTGAAAGGTTAGTATCATCCATCAACCAAAAAAATCTATGAACTGAAGATGTACATTCATTACTTGGACCCATCAAAGCATTACACCACTCGATAATTAATTTTGCATCTGTCAACTTTGCACTATCATTATACTTTAACTCTTCTTGTGCTAATGCTCTTTTCACACATGCTCCTGCACCATCATGCTCCCCCTTTCCATGTCCGACCTCACAAAAGTTCCACATACATTGAACACCTGTAATGACATGCATCTTGGACAACCAGTGGAACATGCATGAGTTCTTGAACTGTGCTACACAGTTATTCGACCACATTATATGTCGGTTGTATTCTATGCCATTTTTCATGTATCGATACTCCATGAACCTGCATTTGAGCTAAGGAAATAGTGTACCTCACTTGATCGTATTAGTGTAGAACAATACTCATATGGTGAAATTTTAGTATCATCCATCAACCAAAAAAATCTATGAACTGAAGACGTAACCTCATTACCTGGACCCATCGAAGCATTACACCACTCAACAATTGATTTTGCATCTATCAAATTTGCACTATCTTTATACTTCAACTCTTCTTGTGATAATGCTCTTTTCACACATGCTCCTACACCATCATGCTCCCCCTTTCCATGTTCAACCTCACAAAAGTTCTACATATGTTGAACACCTATAATGACATGCATCCTGCACAACCGATAGAACATGCATGAGTTATTGAATTGTGCTACACAATTATCCGACCATATTATATGTTGGTCACATTCTATGCCCCTCTGAGCCAAACCACTTGTAGACATCTAAATTTGACCACTTCCACATGGTCAAAATCATCTACTTTATTCATCTATTTCATTAATAGTGATTAAATAATTTATTTAATCATTATTTCATTTTCTGCCTAAAGTTCCTAAAGTATGTAATTGAATAAATTAAATACTTTACCTTACACCTTTTATTCTCTAAATTAAATAAATAAGACAATTTGTTTAATTTATTCATTTGACCTATTTAGATTAAAGTCAATTTTTAATCCCTCTTTCTCTCTCTCCTTGTCACATTCTCCATAATCCTCTTTTAATCTAGATTAAATTAATTATTCCATGATTAGGATGTGCACCACTTAATCAAAATTAGTGTCACATCCTCCATAATCTCCCACTTTCTTCTAATCTTCCATTAATTATTCTAATCTTGTGTTTGCACAACCTTAATCAAAGTCATTAGCCACATTTGGCATACTTTCTCTAGTCAACCTTTCCACTTACCTTTCTCGGCCTTGACTCTCTTTCCCATGTGAATTTTTAATTCACATTTATTCACCCAAGGCTCCCTTCTTCCCCATGTGAATTTTTAATTCACTTTTATCTTTCCAAGGTCTACCCTATCCCCATGCAAGTTCTAGAAGGCTTGACTTATCACTTTACATGTGCCAAGGACTTCTAGAACCTTGGACTTGTCACATCACCCACATGTGACAAATCTCCAGCTTTTTGGAGACTCTCTTTTATCCAATAAACTCTCCTAAGCATGTGAATTTTTAATTCACATTTATTTCTCCAACCACTTCCCCTTTTCCCATTGAGATTTGTGAGGAATTCTAAAATTCCTCAAAATTCTTTTTCATCCTCATTTGGGGACAAGAAGTTCCTTTTTGAAGAAATCTTCTCATCCCCCAAGATACCTACAAGGTACTTGTCATTCATCCACCTCATGTACTTGTCTTCCACCTCATGTACTTCTCCTCCACTTCATTTCCACATCATTCCACCCTAAGACATCTCACATTCCACATGTCAAGATGTGAGGGCTTTTGAGTCCTCAACTCACCATAGCCCTTCATATTGATCTTGTTGGATCAATCTCAACTATTGAATTCTCTAGAGAATTCAAAATATCTTATAAATACCCCCTCATTTCTCTTATTTTAGGAATCAATCTTTTGCAATCAAAAATCTTGCAAAATTACCATTTGAGCTCTCATCCACCATAGCATTTAGCATTTCACCCATCTTGCATATCACTTTGCACATTCAATTTAGTTTGTCATCCAAAGAGCACACAAATCTTCAAAGATCAAAGGGCCAACCAAGGAAGGAGCAACATGAAGGTATAATCAACTTTAATTTGTTTTATCTTTCTTTCATGTTTACCATTTCCTTAGGCTAATCATTGAGGTGTCCTCTTTTGTGTTATTTCTTTTTATTGCATCATTAGTTGTTTAGCATCTCATATTAGGACATAAAATTTTAGGAGATCACACCACTGTAAAACATCTGGAAGCAACCTTGCACAAACTGTAGAGAGTGTGTGCAATCATCACTAATGTAAAATTGGTACTCCCTCAATATCTTCCTTTGGTCATCTGTACTATTAGATGCATGAATGAATGCTATGTGCACAAATATTGAAACCTGTGTGGAGTTGTAATATTGTGATTACACCTCATGCTGTGGCTGTAGAGTGTAGTTCTCCACAAAGTCAACCACTGATACTATGCTTCCAATTGGAAAGGTGTCCTTGCATAGCTTGAATTGCATGTCCAACCATCAATATCTATGGGTATGCATTGCATACTCAAACAATATATTGTCATGAAACATGGACATAAACTGGTACACTGGAATCTTCTTAATAACCAAATCACACCTTTTTGCTTGAGACCCATCTTTTGTAGCATATGCCACTATTTTATACTTCACGAACTCTACTAGTTTCTGTCCCACCTCATCTGTGCTTTCCATATGTTGACATACTGGCATACGCTGGAATCCACCGTAACGCTTGCATGAACCATCCAAGCATGTTGTCTTGTAGAATATCTGGCCATCCTCTATTTCACATAATTTTTTTGATAAGAACTCTTTTGAAGATTTTGGTGGGGCTTCTATGCCACAATCCTGCAAAACATGGTTAGTATGCAAATCTAAATATATAGAACAATAAACATCATAATGGTTAGAGAATTCAATATGTAGTCTACAACAACAAGTAGTGAATGTGTGATTTATCTTGACATAAAAGGGTTTAAGCATTTCAAAAAATCTTTGAGAAATACTAATTTGAGAATAATAATTTTCAAATTTATGAAAAATTGGGTTTGAGTCATATCCAAAAAATGCTTTGGATGTGGCTCATGATTCCGACTACAGATTCTCCTTCTTACGACATCCCTTTGATTCAGTGATGGCATTGTGTTATTCTTCCAATATTGTTCAATTAGTGTTCTCAAGGCTTCAACAACTTCTTTATCTTTTCGTGACAGCCTCCCTAAGAATGCCCATAATTCATTTGAATCAGTGCCCTCAATTGTTTGCCACCTTTGAATGGTTCTTGATAAAGTTTTTCTACTAATTCTTGTTTGTTCATTCATCTTTCTAATGAGACGAGCTCTCTTTGTTTGAAAGCTTACCAAAGTTGATGTAATGACACATCGAGTGCCATTACTATCCTTTGAGTGTGAGGTCTTACCCACAGTCTCATAAGCATCCATTAGATTCTTCACAATAGTGTCTTCACTCAATGCATTCGATGTTCTCAACCCAAGAGTCTTCATGATGTTCCTATACTTTACACCCCACATCATTTAAACAAATAGTTGACATATTGCGATCTCATTTAGCCTTTCAAGAATTGTTCCCAAATCTTATCAACATATCTTCTACAAGTGCGTATTGAAATCTTACCTTCCATGTGCTACAAAATCTCATCATCAATATTAATCAAATACTTTGGATTTCTACACAAAATTCTAGGTGGTGTTATCCTAGGTACATACATCTCAACATTAGGAATTTAATCAATATTTAATTGAGGTGGGATAGATTGCGTACCTTCGATCGAGGGTGGATAAGAAGACGAACCTTGAGGTTCACTTGGGGATGATGACATACCTTCTTTGTCAAATCCGAGTGATGATGTACTCTCAACTTGAGATGTGTTGGATGGTGTCCAAAAATATTCACTTATGGTAGATAGTGTCCCTCCATATTCACTTGCAGTAGATGGTGATCATCCATATTCACTTGTGGTAGATGGTGTCCCTTCATATTCACTTGTGCTTAATGGTGTCCTTTCATATTCACTTGCCGTAGAGGGTGTGTCTCCAACTATAGTATCTGAACCTATCTTACAATGATGCTTTTGCATTCATGCCTTTTGTGCTGCCAATTCATTTTG
Organism: Sequoiadendron giganteum; assembly: GCA_007115665.2. Taxonomy (NCBI): domain Eukaryota; kingdom Viridiplantae; phylum Streptophyta; class Pinopsida; order Cupressales; family Cupressaceae; genus Sequoiadendron; species Sequoiadendron giganteum. Next base: position 517,165,914 of record CM021107.1, read on the forward strand.
TCTTTTTGATGGTTGAGGTTCCTCTTCAATTGGCTTATTTTCATCAATCGTTTCCAATTTATAATTTTTACGATATGCCGCCACCCAAATTCTCTCCTTTTCTCTGAAGGTTTCCTTCTCTTCATCTATTAGTTTCCTCTTTATCTTTTTCTTCAGCATGGTGGATAATTTTATCTGTACCATGGTAATGAGATGAATATTAGTTCCTAAAAAATGTATCCATTCAAGTTAATTGAAAAATATATGTCATTCAAGGCTTCATTTAAAGAATACTTACAACCATCGTGTACAAGAGTTAACCTAGCATAGATAAAGGTGAAATGATTTTTTCAATCCAGAATTCCTTAAAGAAAAGTGGTAATGTGGCATGTCATGATTGCAAGATAGGATCAAAATGGAAGTATGGGAAATCATACAAAATTTCAACTTATGTCATATATATGTATACAAACCGTGGAAGCACACATGGTGCAGGAGTACCATTGAATGAAAATTGTCAATTCAAGAAGTTGTTGTCTAGGATTTAGGAAAACATCGATGCAAAGAATGATTTAGAATATTTTAAGGAATCTCATTAATAAATAGGTGAGGGAATTCTGTTTGTGTGCAGGGGAGGTCTAAAAGGGTGTTGGGCATGAAGCCCTAGAGTGAAATTTTGAGTTTTCCATGAGATTTCGAGTGGTTTTGATATGCTAAAGTGTGTTTTGCATTGGGGAAGTGTGGTTTCTTTTTGAATTGTATTTGTGTAGACCATTTTAGACTTGTTTGAAGTATTCATAAGATTGTGTGAGGGTTGGATGAGTGTTTTTCAATAAACCACTAGTTTCTTGGGTAAAAAGGAGCTGGTTTTTGGTGCACGTGAAGATGGGTAAAAGAAAGGTTCTTGTTGTTTTTGAGTCTAAGATAATGATATATGTTAAATAAGGTGTATGTGACCACTCTTAATATGTATTTAGTTCTTTTGAGTCATTCTAAGTGTTTAGGGGGAGATTTGGCTTGAAATTTACAAAAAATTGCATTTTTGGCAAAGTTGTCAATAGATAAGTTAGTTAAGAAGTTATAAAAACAATTAGATACATTAGGGGAGTTGAATTTGAAGGGAAAAATGATAAATATCATGTAAATTCTCGAATGGAGGCTTCTCTTCAATATTTGAATAAAATAAAATAAAGGAATTCTCTGATTTTTGTTATTTTCATGTGTTTTCCTGTGTTCTTTCTCTATGTACGAACCTGTACAGGTGTGTGATGCCTTGAAAATTTGGGAGATAATTGAAGCATGAATCTATCCTAACTTTAATAAGGTTTTCGGTCTTAATACCATTCTAGAAGATATTCAAAGTCGTTTCTCCAACTCTTCCTTGTTTTGACAGTGTAAGGGTTTGAGGCTATAATGTATTGATTTTCACCAAGCCACCCACTATGATGGTTGTGTAACTTGATGGATTGGTGTGTAACATAATAATGTACATGTAAAATGTGTTTGGGAGTCTTGAAGAGCACGGGTTTGGTAGGTGGAGTGATGCACTAGGCTTGCCAGAGCACATTTCCATGTGAAAGTGAATAACCATGATCGTGATTCTAAAAATGAATGAGTGTAATGGAATTGTGAGTGTTTGATAAGTTTTTGCAGAGGTATTGATAGGTTTTTGGACCCTTGGGAGGAATGGGAGAGGCTCGAAGTTGTGAAATTATTTGAAAACCCTTGTTTTTGCTTGTGTTTTGGAGGGTTTCTTGGGACAATAGGGTAATGACCTTATGTGGGAAAAGTAATCATGAAATTGGTGGTTTGGTATCATGAACATTGATTATTATTGGTGTTTGAGTTGAAACCTAACCTTTAAGAGGTAATTCCTTTGCAAATTTGGGGTAAATGGGAAGCCTTTTTCTAGGTAGGCTTATTGGAAGTCAAGCATTGTCCAAAGAAGTCACCCCTGGTTCTGATGTATGTTGTGTGCCTAGAACCGGGTTGATGCAGAGTGGTGGGAACCCAAGATACAAATTTTTCCACGTCCATAACCAACCTATAACCACATAAACTCACAAAATCCATAAATACATGAAAGATTGGTCTATTTAGACCTTATTTTCAATAAAAGCTATGACAAAGAATCTAAAAACTCTTGAACTCACCCAAAGACCTTAAGACAAATTATCACCAAAGTAGATTTTGAAACATGGTTGTAGGTGCCCCTGCACCACAGGTTTGGAATACTACTAGGGGAAAGCATGCTCAAAGGATGAATTTTGGTGAGATATTTGGAATGTGTATTTGGTTTATTTCAATCAATAACATGTGTTGATTATAGTGTCTTGGATGTCTGGATAAAGGTTGGTAGTTACCTTCCATGATTGTTTGTTATTTTTCCATGTTAGTTATAACATTGAGTTCTTGAATTAGTGAATCATGAACAAATTGAATGGTTTTGAGTTTCTAATCAGCTTTATGCTATGTTACAATCAATTATATGATGGTTAATCTATTTTTGAGTCTAAAAAAGAGTTGAAACCAAGTTCTAATGTTTTGTGGAAATATGAAATCAAGTGAAATTGAAGGATTTTGATGAAAAGATGACTAAGTTTGTTGGTTGATCTTCTTCAATTTAAGTTAGGGTTAGAAATACCCTTGATGATTTGTGGATCTTGGTAGATACTCTGCATCAGGTTAAAAATGGTAATTAACAAGTGTATATAATTGTGTAATTTAAAATGTGCATTGACAACATAAGGTTATAATGCCAAACAAACAATGATCAACATGAAATATGCAAAATAAAAAAAATGAAAGCAAAACATAATATAATGAAATAAAATGTGTAAAGACTTCACACACCTAAAAAAATACATTCAAATGGAGGAGTTCAACCCAATTATGTAGCCTTAGCTTCTTCTTTCTTCAAACTCTGCAACAATTTGACTTTTTCAAAAGCTTGTTTCCCTCCAAACTTCAATTGTATATCAGTTTTCAATGGAATTCAAACTTCAATTGATATTATATGTCTTTGAATGTGGAAACTCTGCTATTTCATGCAAAGGTGATAGAAATATAATGGCAAAGATGGTGGAATGTGAAAAACATGCTTGCACACTTCACAACATCATCAAAAAGCTACTTTTTGTCGGAGCAAACATAGAACCAGGAGAATATGCAAAATGTGGGCCTTGACATCACATGTATATTGAGTTATTTTTACCATTTTTACTGGAATAAAAAATGTGCTCACGTTATTTCTTGCTAAAATGGTAACATCTCTACTTCTTCAAAACATGCATGCATTATATGAAATATGATTTTCTTAATATATTTATTTTCTCTCTCTTTGTTTATACCCTCTATCCTAATTATATATCTCTCCCCTCTACCCTTATAGTAGATGAGATAGATGTGAGTGTGTGTGTGAGAGAGAGAGAGATGTAGAGGGAGAGTGGGAGAGAAAGAGAGAGTGGGAGAGAAAGAGGGAGAGAGAGGGAGAGAGGTGGGGAGAGGGAGAGGGGGAGAAAGAGATAGTGGGAGAGATGGAGATAGACATGGAGGGAGAGAGGGGGAGAGAGGGAGAGTGGGAGAAAGATAGAGTAGGAGGGAGAGGGGAGTGGCAGAAAGAGAGAGTGGGAGAGAAAGAGGGAGAGAGGGAGGGAGATAGATAGGTGGAGAAAGAGATAGTGGGAGAGATGGAGATAGATAGGGATAGAGTGGGAGAAAGAGAGAGTGGGAGAGAATGGGAGAGTGAGAGAAGGGGAGAGTAGGAGAAATATAGAGTGGGAGGGAGATAGGGGAGCATGGGAGAGGGATAAAGAGAGAGTGGGAGAGAAAGAGGGAGAGAGGGAGGGAGAGGGAGAGGGGGAGAAAGAGATAGTGGGTGAGATGGAGATAGAGAGGGAGGGAGAGAGGGGGAGAGTGGGATAAAGAGAGAGGGGGAGAGAGGGGGAGAGTGGCAGAAAGAGAGAGTTGGAGAGAGTTGGAGAGAGTCAGAGAGAGTGGGAGAGTGGGAGAAGGGGAGAGTGGGAGAAAGATAGTGTGGGAGGGAGAGAGAGGGAGAGTGGTAAAAAGAGAGAGTGGGAGAGAAAGAGGGAGAGAGAGGGATGAAGAGGGAGAGGGGGAGAAATAAATAGTGGGAGAGATGGAGATATAGAGAGAGGGAGAGATAGACTGAGAGAGATAGAGGGTAGAGGGTTAAGAGTTAAGGGTATAAGGGTTAAGGGTTTAAATGGTTAAGAGATAAAGGGTAGATGGAGATAGTGAGAGAGATGGATACCCCTATACCATATTAATCCCTCAAACCTCAACCCTCAAACCTTAGACCCTAATCCCTCAACCCTTATAGCCTCTTAATCCCTCAACCCTCAAACCTCAACCCTTAAGCCCTAATCCCTCAACCCCTATAGCCTCTTAATCTCTCAACTCTCAAAACTCAACCCTTAAACCCTAATTCCTCAACCCCTATACACTCTTAATCCCTCAACCCTCAACTCTCAACCCTTAAACCCTAATCCATCAACCCCTATACCCTCTTAATCCCTCAACCCTCAAACCTTAAACCTTAATCCCTCAACCCCTATAGCCTCTTTATCCCTCAACCCTCAACCCTCAATCCTTAAACCCTAATACCTCAACCCCTCAACCCTCTTAATTCCCAAAATCTCAACCCTCAACCATTAAACCCTAATACATCAACCCATAAACCCTTAAACCCTAATACCTCAACCCATATACCCTCTTAATCCCTCAACCCTAAACCCTTAAAACTTAATCCCTCAACCTCTATACCCTCTTAATCCCTCAACCCTCAACCTTAAACCCTTAAACCCTAATCCATCAACCTCTATACCCTCTTAATCCCTCAACCCTCAACCCTCAACCCTAAATCCTTAAACCCTAATCCCTCAACCCCTACACCCTCTAAATCATTCAACCCTCAACCCTCAACCCTCAACCCTTAAACCCTAATCCCTCAACCCCTATACCCTCTTAATCCCTCAACCATCAATCCTTAAACCCTAATCCCTCAACCCCTATACCCTCTTAATACCTCAACCCTCAATCCTCAACCCTTAAACCCTAATCCCTCAACCCCTATACCCTCTTAATCCATCAAACCTCAACCCTTAAACCCTAATCTCTCAACCCATAAACCCTCTTAATACTTCAAAACTCAACCCTCAAACCTTAAACCCTAATCCCTCAACCCCTATACCCTCTTAATCCATCAACTCTCAATCCTTAAACCCTAATCCCTCAACCCCTATACCCTCTTAATCCCTCAAACCTCAACCCTCAACCCTTAAAACCTAATCCCTCATCACCTATACCCTCTTAATACCTCAACCATTAACCCTCAACCCTCAATCCTTAAATCCTAATCCCTCAAACCCTATACCCTCTTAATCCCTCGAACCTCAACCCTCAACCCTTAAACCCTAATGCCTCAACCCCTATACCTTCCTAATCGGTCAACCCTCAAAACTCAACCATTAAACCCTAATCCATCAACCCCTATACCCTCTTAATCATTCAACCCTCAATCCTTAAACCATAATCCCTCAAACCTCAACCTTCAACCCTTAAACCCTAATGCCTCAACCCCTATACCTTCTTAATCTGTCAACCCTCAACCCTCAACCCTTAAACCCTAATCCATCAACCCCTATACCCTCTTAATCATTCAACCCTCAATCCTTAAACCATAATCCCTCAAACCTCAACCCTCAACCCTTAAACCCTAATCCCTCAACCCTCTTAATCATTCAACCCTCAACCCCTATACCCTCTTAATTCCTCAACCCTCAATCCTTAAACCATAATCCCTCAAACCTCAACCCTCAACCCTTAAACCCTAATCCCTCAACCCCTACACCCTCTTAATCATTCAACACTCAACCCTCTACCCTTATAATCTAATACCTCAACCCCTATACGCTCTTAATCCCTCAACACTCAATCCTTAAACCCTGATCCCTCAACACCTATACCATCTTAATCCCTCAACCCTCAACCCTCAACCCTTAAACCCTAATATCTCAACCCCTATACCCTCTTAATCCCTCAACCCTCTACCCTTAAACCATAATCCCTCAACCCCTATACCCTCTTAGTCCCTCAAACCTCAACCCTCAACCCTTAAACCCTAATCCCTCAACCCCTATACCCTCTTAATCCCTCAACCATCAACCCTTAAACCCTAATCCCTCAACCCCTATACCCTTTTAATACCTCAACCCTCAACCCTTAAACCATAATCCCTCAACCCCTATACCCTCTTAATCCCTCAACCCTCAATCCTCAACCCTCAACCGCTATACCCTCTTAATCCCTCAACCCTTAACTCTCAAACCTTAAACCCTAATCCCTCAACCCTTAAACCATAATCCCTCAACCCCTACACCCTCTTAATCCCTCAACCCTTAAACCCTTATCCCTCAACCCCTATACCCTCTTAATCCCTCAATCTTCAACCCTCAACCATATTAATCCATCAACCCTCAACCCTCAACCTTTAAACCCTAGTCCCTCAACCCCTATAGCCTCAAAATCCCTCAACCCTCAAACCTCAACCCTTAAAATATAATCCATCAACTCCTATAGCCTCTTAATCCCTCAACCCTCAACCCTCTTAATCCCTCAACCCTCAATCCTTAAACCTTAATCCCTCAACTCCTATACCCTCTTAATCCCTCAAACCTGAACCCTGAACCCTTAAACCCTAATCCCTCAACCCCTATACCCTCTTAATCCCTCAACCCTCAATCCTTAAATCCTAATCCCTCAACCCTGAACCTTTAAACCCTAATCCATCAACCCCTATAGCCTCTTAATCCCTCAACCCTCAACCCTTAAACCCTAATCCCTCAACCCCTATAGCCTCTTTATCCCTCAACCCTCAACCCTCAACCCCTATACCCTCTTAATCCCTCAACCCTCAACCCTTAAACCCTAATCCCTCAACCCTTATACTCTCTTAATCCCTCAACCCACAACCCAACAACCCTTAACCCTAATCCTCAACCCATATACCCTCTTAATCCCTCAACCCTCAACCCTCAACCCTTAAACCCTAATCCCTCAACCCCTATACCCTCTTAATCCATCAACCCTCAACCCTCAACCCTTCAACCCTAATCCCTCAACCCATATACCCTCTTAATCCCTCAACCCTTAAACCCTATTTCCTCAACCCCTATACCCTCTACTCTATAACCTCTTAATCCATCAATCCTAAACCCTCAACCATTAAACCCTAACCCTTAAATCCTCTACCCTCTACCATCAATCCTCTACCCTCTACCATCAATCCTAATACCCCAACCCTTAAACCCTTAAACCCACTTAGTAAAATCTCTATCCTAATCCTTAAACCCTCTTGACCCTCAACCCCTATACCCTTAAACCCTTAAAAAATCAAACCTTAACCCTCAATTCTCAACCCTCAACCCTTATACCCTAAACTCTTAAACCCTCAACCATTATACCCTAAACTCTTAAACCCTCTATCCTCTACCCTCAACTCTCAATCCTCAACCCAATACCCTCTACCCTAAACCCTAATCCCTAAACCCTAATCTCTCAACCCTTACACCCTTAAATCCTAGAAAACTCTCTACCCTAATCCCTAAACTATCAACCATTAATCCCTCAACCCCTATAATCTCTACCCTATACATTGGACCCTCAACCCTAATCCCTTGACCCTATACCCTCAACCCTCAACCTTAAAACCTCAATCCTCAACCCTTAAACCCTCTATCCTCTACCCTCTACATTATACATTAAGCCCTCAACCCTCAATTCTTAACCCTCAACCCTTAGTCCCCCAACCCTCAAACCTTAAACCCTAAACCCTCAACCCCTATACCCTCTACCCTTTACATTGGACCCTAAATATAATCCTTCAACCATATACCCTTAAACCTATACCCTAAACCCTCTACCCTCAACCAAGTAAACCCTTAACCCTAAATCCTTCAACCCTAAACCCTTAAACCTTCTACCCTATACCCTCAACCAAATAACCTCTACCATCGACCCCATTCCCTCAACCCTTGAACCTTAAACCCTAATACCCTAGAAACCATCAAACCTATAGGTCCTCCACCCTAATCCCTCAAACCCTATCAATTTATCTCTATCTATACATCTCACCTCTCCCTCCCTCCTACCCTCTCTAATTGTCTCTATCTACCCTCTCCCTCTTTCTGCGTACCTCTCATTCAATCAATCCCTACCACCCTCTCTCGCTCCCTCTATCCATCTCTCCATGTCCCTCCCACTCTATCCCACTCTCTCCCACTCCCTCTCTCTCCCTCTCTCCCTCTCTCTCATGTCTCTCCCTCCCACCCCGTCTCTCTCTCATGTCTCTCTCTCTAGTAACCTACCTAGGTAACTCTCTCTGTCTCTCTCCCCTCTCTCTATCTATCCCTCCCACCCTACCTAGATAAGTCCCTCTCACTTCACCCCCCTCTTTCTCTATCTCTATCAAGCCACTCCCTCCCACACCCTCTCCCTCTCTCAGGTCTCTCAATCACACTCTATCTCTCTCCCACTCCCTCTCTCTCACACTCCCTCTCACTACCTATCTGTCAAGTCTCTCCCTTTAGCACCCTACCTGCATAACTCTCTCTTTCTCTCCATCTCTCTCTCCCCCTCTCTCTCTCCCTCCCTCTCTATCAATTCTCTCTCTCCCACCTCCTCTCTCTCTCCCTCCCTCTATCCCTCCCACCATACCTAGCTAAGTCTCTCTCACTCCAACCCCTTCTCACCCACTTCCTCTCTCTTAAACTCTCACTTCCACCCCCTGTCCATCTCTCCAGACTCTCTCTCTCTCTAAATTCTTCCTCCCTCTAAATACATATGTAAATACATACATACTTACATACATAAAAGAATAATAAATATGTACACACAATCCTACATCCATACAAGTATACATACATACATACATGTGTAGATACAATCTTACATAGATACAAACATACATACAATATACATGCATTGATACATACATGCATACACACATACATACAAGCATGCATACATGCATACATACATGACATACACACATACATGTACATACAAACATACAAATATATCAACATTCATTCAATATATTGGAATTTTTAACATAAACGAGGGCATAACGCGAGTGCGTTATAACACACTCACATTATGTCCTAGTTGCCATGTTTCCTAGAGAAGAAAAAAACTATGTCAAAACTGAGATATAATGCAAGCGCGTTATAGCGCACTGACGTTATATCTTGATTTGGGAATTCCCAAGCCTTAGGATTGGTGTTTTCCTTGGAATACCAACCCAAAGGCTTGGAGGGCATTCCTAATGACCAAAGACGTGTTTTTAAAAAATATACAATATTTCACATAATCGAGTTCGTGCTCACCATCAAGATTGCATGTGGTTCAATACCAAAAAAAATGTACACATGGGTAATGTTGGGTTCTCTCTTACTATCCAACGATGTAATTTTTTTCACTTTCTGACAATGTTAAGCCTTTCATCCATAATTTATTTTGTTTGTATGTCTCTTTTTTGCAAAAAAGAAATGTTTGGTATTTTTTTTGCTATAAATTAACCATTCATCAAATTTTAAAATAAATTACATTTTTAGAAACTCAACTCCATTCTAAATTTCTTTTAAAATAAAAAATAAAAAATTCAATTAGTTTCTAAAATTTGTAGGGGTACCACGACCAAAATTCTATTTTTCAGGAAGTGTCCACTTCAAAAATTAGTAAAAATAAAAAATTCATTAAAAAATTATTAGAAAAATTGTGCATCAAATACATACTGTTAGCTAACTTTTGACAATTGGGATTTTAAAAATACTAAAAAAAAGTTCACCGTATGAGGGCTGTACAAGAGTTGCTATGTTATGTTTTTTGACAAAAACAACACCAATTTGTGTACGTCCCTCTTTTGAACCCCTTAATCTCGACCATTTTAAAAATAAATGAGTAGTTTAGAAAGTAGACTTAGAGCACTTTGATCTTGTTTTTGTTCCATCTCAAAATTTTGAGTGTAACTATCCTCAATTTCACGTCCAAGGTCAGTATTTCCTGATTTCAAAAAAAAGTTGTCCACTTAAGTCCCCTTTTTGGGAACCATCTTGGTGCACTTAACCTTTTAACCAAAATTTATTTTCACTAGTTTATTTAATTTTTTGGTTAAACTCAAATCTTCTTGTTGCATCAAGTTATTTTTTATATGTTGAATTGTTTTATATTTTTATTATATTGGTTTTCATCTAATTTTGAGTGATTTAGACACGTTGGGGTTTAAATTTGGCATGTGAAGGGCCACCCTTTTTATCTCTACTTGGCCACTTGTATTGTTGAGATTAGTTTATTGATCATTCTTACCAGTTATCTTGGGTTACTTAGTGAAATGAAGAAAAATAGGTTGTGTGGATATGTGTTGATTATGGGGTTCACCATTAATTTTACAATAAATAGAAGGGACAAAATGGGGTATTATGCACCTATTTTCCTCTATTTCATTAGAAAAAATAGATCCCTTGAGCCAACATTGACTTTCAACCCTTAGGTAAGTCAACTTTGGAGGAAATAGTACTGCTCATCTTATGATCTAGGATGAGGTAGATCTGCTGAAACAACACTTTTGGGAGAAAGATAAAATATAAAATAAATCCAAAAATGCAATGTGAAACATGAAATTATAAGATTAAATCTTAATATATCAAAACCTAAATTTTTTAGAAATATTTGAGAAGGTTTAGTTATTTTGCACCTTTCACCAAAATGTTGTTGTAGAGTGTCCTCTAGGACAAATTCACCCTAGGGAAAATGGGTCTTTGTAGGGCTCTTTGAAATTACTTTTTGGGTCCTTCGATCCTATGTCTGCACTCTCGAATCCTCTAGATTCCACAGTCGAAAAGTTAGAAATAAATCCTATAGCTAAGTTTTTGTGGATTGATGACAACTTTGAAAACTTTGGCAACTTTGACAACTTTTGCAAAATTGACAACTTTTCCAATTTTGCTCCCTTGATGAATCTTCAATCCTTCTTCAACCTAAGATCTGCAACACAAACAAAAGAGGGAAAAAATGTTTGTTTTTGGTGAATGGGGGTTTTCCTTGTTCAAACCCTATTTTTGTAATTAAACCTTGTACTAAAACAATGAAATATGGGAGGAATGTTGAATGAATAATTGCTATGTTGCAACTCACCAAACCTTTGATTTGAAACCTTTGAAGGACTAAAAATAAGTAGATTTGACATGAAATAGCTTTATTGTTGATGTGATCTTGATTTTATAGATTGAATATTGATTTGAAACTTGATACCTACATCACAATGTTATCTCCAAAAACATGCATGATGCTTGATAACTTTGACATGATGTTTGGGATCTTGAATGCTACAAAAAATTCTTGAGAAATATTCTCTTGAATACCTTTGAAACTAATCTTAGCTATTCTTTTAGCTCACTTGAATTTTCTAAGTTGCTTCTAGGATTTGAATTGATAAAAAGACCTTTCTTTTATAGATGATTTTCTAATTTCCTAAAATTTAGACATTACAAGATGAAATTTGAATATGAATTTGGGATCATAAAAATACCACCAAAAACATATTAAAAATTTGAATTTGTAACTTAAAGGGGACCCATTCGCCCAAGGGTGAATGGGGGATTGACCTAAATAATCAAGATCCATTCATTTTGAGGTGTTAATAATGATAAATGCATTAATTAAATCACACTCCCCCCTTCAAAAAATGTAATTAATTAGGTTTGTAAGAGAAAAAATTAGGCAATTAGAGGTTGAATTAAGTCCATTAAATTAGGGGACCCAACCATAGTGTGAAATGTAAAGGAGTACATTTTTTGACACTATATTTAGCCCCCACTTTAGGGAGAGGATTAGCCCTACGCTCAAAATCACACTAAAGTACACAAAAAAGAGTCAAGAGGGGTCCAAGTGTATGAATATCAATGGAATAAGATGACAAAGATCAAGGAGGTTGCACAAGCTCCCAGGATCCAAGATTCCATAGAAAACCAACATAAGCACAAAGGGACACACATGAAGATATGGTATACAATAGCAAGACAAGATACACAAACATACACTATAAAAATTAGAGAAAAGAGAGAGGGGTGGATCAAGACTCAACTATTTCTCCATCTGGATATGTATCAAGCCTTAGTTGTTTTTCCAAAATGTTTACAAGTGAAAACTCGTTGTCCACTAGGAAAACCAAATGCACTCACAAGGGCTAGTGAAATCCATTGTCCACTAGGTGATCCCAAAAAGTGGATAATGGGAAGATCATGCCTCTATCTAGGATCCCATTTTACTAACTATACCAAATTTATTCCTCCTGATAACTTTGATAAGGTGCCACAAAAAAGGTCACAAGTTTAGCAAGCTACATTATGCTAGGAACTCATGAAAAAGGCTCGACTAGCAAGCAAGTTGTGTTATGATTGGTGGCCTTGATACATGAAATAGGATATGAAAAGTGGATTTTCTTAGTACATGAAAGGTCTCACCTTAGGGAACATTGTGCCTAATGTCTCCAAGAGATGACTAGTCGAAGATAAAAGATTCATAACTTAGGGAATGCAATCCATAACATCACCAATAAGAGGAATTCCATATGCTCAGAAAGGTCACAATCTTGAAGGACATCAAACCCAATGACACCACCAAGAATAAACATCATGCGAAGTAATAAGACCACACTTTGAAGCAAACAATGAGCCAAGACGTGCATGCCCCCACTTTAAAGAAATTGCTAAACACCATGCTGTGAGAAATTACTTTAAAGTAAAACATACATGAAAAATGCCAATACATGGGATCTTTATTCGAAAAACCCTATCTAAACACATGTTCTAAGATATTGCTATGTCATATAAAGGAGAGGTTTCCCCCCATATGCAATCCTAAGATAACATATAGGGGAATCCATGGATTTGGGGTCAACATTTTTTATTGTTGCAGTGATATAATTGAGCTTGGAACCATCATCATTTCCCAAATGACTCATGGAACAATGAGCACAAAGGAAGAATGAAATATATAGAGAGAGTAAATATAGATGCTTTTGGGTCAATATGGAAGAGACCTAGCTACCTTGACAGCTTGCATCATCCCTAAAATGAAAAAAAAGACAAAGTTTTATGACATATAAAATAATGGAGATACAAATAGAAGAATTCCACAATAGATTCACTTCCTTTGTATCCTTACACAAAAAAAGTGACAAGGGTAATCCAAAGTAGGCTCACAAATATATAAATACATGCCAAGGACCACAGTACGAGGGATCACATTACACAATGCAATCATACATAACACAAAGATAAGACTAGAAGGGCACATGCAAGTCAACCTATAGTAGGTAATCCACATCCTAATCTTGTTCATCTTATATGAAAGGTGGATAACTAGCCAAAGGAACAACAAAAAGTGTCATACTAGGACAATGATATCTAACTCCTTTCCCCCACTAAGTGCAAGACAAGGATGAGCCAGGATGGGTGATGAGAATGAGATCCTTGTAATATAGAAATGATTTGAAATAAATGTAAAACATGCAATAGTGTGTATGCTATGATCCTATAACTATCACATGACAAGGAGAAAATCACATTCACTTTAGTTAATTACATCAATAACATTATTTTCACATATCAATCATTGTAAAATATGACACTCATTAGTAAGATGCCCAAGAGTTCTATGAAATGTGCAGTAATTCATGTTTGTGCTCTTTCCTTTTTTGTTTTCTTTGATAGGTGGGAAGTAAATCAATCCTAAATAGAGGAGTTGTTCCATTTTTTGTTCAGTTTTTATTGTATAATGTAAGACTAACAATTCCTTGATCTTATATGGCTTAGATTTCTTACTTGCTTTGGAAATTTTCAAAGGTGGAGGTGGAGGAGGATATGTGTAAGGGGGAGGGGAGATCTTGACATACTAACCCCTTGGCATCTTCGAATTGTATTTTATCTAAAATTTTGTGAATTTCATGCTCATTTTTTATGTCACATCCTTGTTTGCTTAAGATATTAAAGCCTTTACCATAACTCTCCTCTAAGTTAATAGGTGTAGTGGTAACTCGATGAACATAGGATATAAGAGTATCATTATTGTCCTTGCGACCAAGTTCATTAATGATTTATGGTTGAGGCTTACTTTGTGATTTGATTTGAATATGTAAGAGGTTGAATTTATCAAGTGATGGGATTATATGTAGTGTTTGCATGGATGGATAAATGGATGCATTATTTTCACGGTTGCCTGGGGAGTCTTGTATGAATTGTTGCATGCTATGTTCATCTTTACCTAAGACATCCATATCACATGGACATTCATTAGGTGGTGAAGGTTCATTAATAGTCTCAATTACATTATGGTCTTCATCAAACACACAACTTGAAACATCTACCAAAGATTTTAATGTCTTCCATATATTACCCATACAAATGTCCATGATGAATTCTTATGCAAATTTTTTGATCTGATATATGCATATTTTCTAATTTTTGAATGAAAAATACTAAAAATGAAATGTTTTGAATGTCAATTTGAATTTTCAAGAAATGCAGTGAATTAGACTAATTAAACATAATAAAAACAATAAGTGATTTTTCTAACTACTGAAACTAAAACCAAGATTTGACTATAGATCAAAGGAATACAAATAGAGATAAATTACTACCCAAAAGTCTGAAATAAGACCTGTACAAGGACATATTCACCCTAGGGTGAATGGGTCCTAGTACAAGGGTTAGAAAAAAATAAATTTGAGTGTGAAGTTGAGATCTAGGGTTTCCTATTTCAAGTTATAAAATGTACATTCGATGGCTGATTTTTCTAGAATTTGATGACCTAATGCAAGTGCAATGTATGACAAATGATGTACAATATTGCTCTTTTTGAAATGAAATTGTGAATTTATTTTTGAATATTAATGATTGAACATACACTAACATGCAAACACTATCCAAAATTAATACAAAATTTTAAATTTTTCATATTTTAAAGCATGCAAAATGCAAACCTAAAACCCTAAATGCAATACAAACTAATGCAAGTTAACAACCCTAAATAAGATGCAATGCAATGAAAATCCTAGATCTAGGGTTTGAATGTACTCTAAATTGAAATTATTTTGATGTACAATGTACGGTTCACCAAAATGAAACAAAGAAAAATAAGTTGTGTGGATACATGTTGATTAGGCGGGTTCACCATTAATTTTACTATAAATAGAAAGGAAAAAATGGGGTATTATGCACCTATTTTCCTCTATTTCATTACGAAAAAAGAGATACCTTGAGCCAAGGTTGAATTTCAACCCTTAGGTAAGTCAAATTTGGAGGAAATCTTATTGTTTTCCTTATGATCTAGGATGGGGCAGATATGTTGAAACAACACTTTTGAGAGAAAGACTAAAAATAGGAAATAAATCCAAAAATGCAATGTAAAACATGAAATCAAAAGATTAAACCTTAATCTATTACAACCTGCAAATTTTAGAAAGATCTAAGAAGGTTTACTATTTTTGCACCTTTCACCAAAATGTTGTTGTTGAGAGCTGCAGACTGTCCTCTAGGATAGATTCACCCGAGGGTGAATGGGTCTTTGTAGGGATCTTTGAGATTGGTTTTTTGGGTCCTATGGTCCTTTGTCTACACTCCTAAATTCTTTATATTTCACAATTGAAAAGTTGGAAATAAATCTCGTAGGTGAGTTTTTGTGGATTGATGACAACTTTGATAACTTTTGCAACTTTGATAAAATTTCCAATTTTTCTCTCTTGATGAATCTTCAATCCTTCTTCAACCTAAGATCTGTAACATAAACACAAGAGGGATTTTTTTTTGGTGAATAGGGGTTTTCCTTGGTCAAGTTCCCCGTTTTGGTAATTAAACCTTGAATTGAAACAATGAAACATGAAAGGAATGATGAATGGATTATTTCTATGTTTCAACTCACCAAACCCTTGATTTAAAACCTTTGAAGTACTCCAAATTAGTAGATCTTGCATGAAATGGCTTGATTATTGATGTGATCTTGATTTGATAGCTTGAATCTGGATTTGAAACTTGATACCTACTGTAGACACTTAAAATTATCTTGATTGATATTGCACACTTGAATATGATTACTAACACCGTTTTATCCTAAATTCATCCCCTTATTCGACTATTTAATTGAATAATCCTAGTTATTTAATTAAATTTTCATTCTCATCTATTAATCTGATAATTAATTTCATTAGGTTAATTAACCCCCTTTCACATTAACATTTCATCTTGTTTAATTGGATAATGCAAATTATTTGAATTAAACCCGTTTATGTCCTCTCATTTAATTGAGTAATCTAAATTATTTAATTAAATGTCACTTACCCCCCTTTTCATTAAATAAATAAATAATTTAATGATAATCCTAAATTCCTCTAATTTGCACAATTAAAACTTTGTTTTAATTATCAAATTACTAATTATCCTCACCTTCCCACTTGCAAGGGAATATTCTATAGGAATATTTCTCCTTTGCACATTCCTCTAAAAGAGAATATTCCTATGGAATATTCTTTTTTGTGCACTCATTCAAAATGAAAATATCTTAACCTCTTCCTAATTCTTAGGAAGTGTGGTTGTTGAAAGCTAATTAGGACCATTGATCAACTTTATTGATCCTTGCCAATTTTCAACTTTGACCATATATTGGAATCCTCAATCCATCCCTAATCCTCTCATTGATTTTCATCCTTTGATTAAGATAATCAATCTTTACCATTGGTTTCACAATTTTACCTATAAATAGACCTCACATCTATGAAATAGGGATTCACTCATTTTTATCAAAGTTACTATAGTAAAATTTAGATCAATCTTTAGAGTAATGTTTTAGCATATTAGAATCTTCTTAATTAGTTTATGCATCCATTTTAGCTTAGTTTCTATTAATGGCTATTGCCTTTGAGCATTGTTTCCACTTAGCTTAGTTTGCATATATCTCCATTAACATTTAGCATCACCATTTTAGCATTTAGCATTCAATATCTATGTTAATATAGCTTTGTATTCATGTTTAGCTTAGGTTTTCATCAATTTCATCAACTCTCATCATGAAAAATCCTTTTGACGACTTGTTTATCCAAAAGATTAGGAAAGAGATGCATTCCACATCATATGCAACACCACTCCAATGGAATGAATTTTGGGTCTTAAATTATGTTTCCTTATGCTTTTATGGTTTATTTCATGCTTAGTTTAATGGTTGTTTGGTTTGAAGCTTTCAATAATTTCATTAGGATTATAACTTAATGGACTTAATCTAGCTTAAATTCATATGGATCTAGTAGATTTAGGTCATATTATGTTTATAATCACATTTTGGTGCTAGGAGGGAAAAACTAACCAAATATGGTGAATTTCTCTTGATTTTCGTGTGATTTCTAGTTTGTATACATAGGGACGCTTTTGGCTTTTACCAAAGCAAAGCCTTTTTCGAACAACGATGCTTTTGAAATATTGAGTGACTTTTGAAATTCAGTGACACTTTTGTCTTTATGACATTGCTTTTGAATTTTTCAATACATAGTCACTTTTGAATATAGTGATGCATTTGATGTCATTAGTTTTTGATAGGTATTTCAAAGCAACACTTTTAACTTTCACTAGATCAACACCTTTGTAGAATAGCAACACTTTTGTAGTTCACCAAAGGGATTCCTTTGATGGACAACGATGCTTTTGCAAGGTAAAATAGAGAGCTATATTTTAATGTTTCTTTGATTTTTCAATTTAATCCACTCTCTGATCATTCACCGACTTCTAGTTTTTTTTTGTGAGGCTAACTGATTTTTCCAATTTTACCCCAACTTGGTGGGGTTATAACTTTCTACTTAGTGCTCAGAATTCAAATCCGTTTGCATCGTTGGAAAGGTATCCAAGAGTACCAACACATTCCCTAAAAAGAGTGGCTATGACAATAAATTTTTATTGAACGATGCAAGTTTCAAACCCAAATTTTGCTTTGAAGACCTCCAAAAATATGATTTACTAGAACCTAGAAAATATAAAAAATATAAAAAAATGGATTTATAATTTTTCTCAATTTCGTTTATTGTAAAAGTGTTTTAAACACTTAGGGGATGATATAACCCCATTACCTGTTTTCCCTCATGTTTTAGGATGAATAGATTTCCATTGGGTTTAAAATTTACAATGCAATAATCTTTCAGAGTTGGTTAAAATTGAACCCATACATCCCCACCATTTCCATGTTGGTTAAAATTGAATAAATATAAACATGCACTTCTATTTGGTGCTTAAAATAAAGTCATCATTGCTATCTAGGATTAAAAAGAATGAGTGTATTGCGTGAGTGCTTTTCTTGTATAAAATTGTTGCGTGTATCCACTCCCCTTGCACTTGATGCGATCTTGGGTGAAGAGAAACACTCTAAGTTTATAAAACTTGTTGAGTCACCCTTTTATTTTAGTAGATAAGGGCTTGCTAATGAGACACAACCCACAATGGAGAACTCATACAAGTGACTCTTAAACAAGCATGTTTATTGGTGGGCTATATAAAGGTTGTGAAATCTAAAGAAAGTAGCTTCAATCTATGATGGGAATAGCATACCGTGCCTCATCCTCATCCAAACGTATGAGTTGGGAAGGAATGACTAAAGCATTAAGTGTCTTATGTTTGATCTATACATCTAAATGTTCACAGCTGTCATTAAACACTTTGTCTTAGCAACCTATCCTTGTTTTTCAAAATTTTATTTGAGGTAGAGCATTGAAATAACACCATTCCAAGAATTTACTTACCACGTCCAATTTTTAGTTGAGGAAATAAAGCAAATAAGGAAGGGAATCTTTTTCTTGGCATGTCAAGACAATACATTTACTTGACATAGCCTATTTTTCCACTCCATCTTCATGGATTTATCATCTTTTAGGGGATGATGGTAAGCCTACCAAGAATTACGTACCTACTCCATTATATTATTATTGCTCATTCTTTTTGAGTCACTTTAACACATTTCTTGGTTGCAAAATAATTTAAACAAACATCAACATGTTCTTCAAATTTGAAACCCTTTGGAATTAGGGTAAATACCTTTGAAAAGTACTATATTGCTACTTGTCCCTAAGGATTTTATCTTTAGAGACTTCTAAATATTTGGACTTATATCTTAATTCACACTTTCCAAAGTCAACATAGGAGACTATGGCCTTAGCCTCTTGATTTTTCACATAACAAAGTTTGGGGAATGAAAGTTTCTTAGACATATACATTTTAGTTTGAACTTAATTAGGGCATATTGATGTGGTAATAAAGCAATCTCACTAAATCAAAGTTCAAAACCAAATGAACACACCATATATTAGGATTATTTTCAAGACACATTGAATCCCAAGCAAAAAAGTGAAGCAAGTATTGCCAAAACATTGAATCCAAGTTCTATTATCCAAACATTGAGTTCTTAGGTTTATCACTTTAAAGGTAAAGCACATTTTTATCTACCTTGGTCTTTTAAATAAGGTCCCCTTTTAGGTTAACAAATTTGGGTCAAAAATCCCATCTATCTTACAACACCTTTGACATCCCACTCCATGAACAACTTTAGAAACTTTTGACACATCAACATTCTAGACTCAGGCTATCCTCAAACCAATCCCATAAATTAGCTATTTGTATGTAAATAAATCCTTTTATATACACTTAGTTGAGTTAGTCATCATCCTTTTGAACAAGTCTATCGTAAAGGCCACAAGTCTACCTTTAATATTTACAAGTTCATTATCATCTTTTGTCCAAGACATAAAAACATCAAAACCTTTAGTCTAAAGTATTGTCCAAAGTTTATAAATTCATCATCCAAAACATTCACCCCTTTCATCCTCCACTCATATCATCAATCCTAAACACCTTAGAGGTCTGATTTTGAAAATAAAATCAAAACACAAGAAATACATGGAATAAAACCAAAGTTTATCTATCATGAGTGACCTAAGACAACTAAACCTTAAAATACAAGAGTTTGATCCTAGAGGTTTTATAACTCCATCATATAATCCATACATGAGGTCAACATAGCCTACAAGCTTCAATGACACAATCAATGTAGGTAATGCCTAATAGAAACTTTGGAACATATTGTCACATGGTAGATAAAACAAGTTACACAAATCAATACATCAATCCATTATACAATGTTCAAAATCCAACAAATCTAGGTGTTCAAAACACACAAGCATTAACCTAGGGTTCCACAACACCAATTCCCAATCAAATGATCCAAGCATGAGTATTTCTGATCACAACATTGGTACATAAGAAAAGTACATCCCAAACATAATCATATCAAACATGAACATGTCAAATCCATAAATGGGGAACTTTGGGATGGATTCATTCATACCTCAACAACACAACATCCAACAAAATAATCAACAATATCAATACCAAGGTCAAAACATCATGCCATCACAAAATAAATACATTCCTTATCAAAATAATTAAAAAATTGATTTATATAAACAACACCTTGAACATAGTCAAAACATTGATTTACATCACCAAAATCTTCAAGATCATCAAACAATGGATGCACATCAAAACATTGAAACACACTGCCAAAAAAGCACCTCAATCACAAAAAATGTTGAAATCCAACAACACTACCAAATGTGAATACACTCCTTTAGGGGAGCCAATCGAATCAACATCAAAAAAGCTAGTCCAAGCTAAACTTATCGGTCTTCCAAAGTCATTTGGTGAACCTAAAATCAAGTTATCATGGTATGATGATAATGCTTATTGTGAACACCATAGCAAAAAATATCATGACACGTTAGATTGTATCAAACTCAAGAACCTCATCCAAGAAATTATTGATCAAGGAACAATAACTGTTGATGAAAATGATCAAGATTCAATCTTAGATGATAACATTGACAATGTCTCTACACCACCTAATGAGTTAGAAGACATACATCAATAATATTTTCCAAAACATGATCAACATTCTTCACCAACATCTACAAATGGTTCCTTTCAAGACATATTAACATTGGTTGACAACATTAATGATCAAGATACCTTTGAGACAACACTTGAGTCAAATCTAGTTGATGATCAAGAGACCCTTAATCCAACGATATACCTAATACAAAGAATCTATGCCAAGAGCTATCACCCTTATATCTGCATGATATCCAAATGTCCATTGAGCTTGATCCATGCCAAGAACCTAATCCAAAGAAAATAAGGAATCTCTAAAGCAAGCAGAAAACCCACCACCTCATCCAAATATATCAAGACTAGAAAAGAGTCCTCCATCCGTGCTATACAATCTACTCAAGAGTCATGTAAAGAGGAGACTCTTGAGTATAGCAAAAGCATATCCGAATCATGTCAATATCAAGATCTTATATTCCCACAACATTTCTAAGATTTTTATAATGTCTTCCAACCCATGAGTAATAGTGGCTCTACCCTAAGTCAAGATGAAGAGATTACTTCCCCAAAGTTTTATCAAGAGTTTATGGAAATCTTCCAAACCATTTTAAACTCCAAAGGTGTCCTTGATATCACCCCTGAGGTGTTCCTTTCTGATGGACATATATAAATTCTTCACCCACAACAAGGGTCTCCCACTCTTGACACCCCCACAAAAGAGCAAGCAACGATCAAGATTCTTGATTCTTATAATGATTATGCATTATTAAGGTCTCTTGGATTGGCATCAACAAATAATACATTCCGAGTTCTAGTTGATGATATCTTAGAATTAGTACAAATAGTCAACATTCCTAAACAATGAGAACCAATAGCAATATCATGTATCCATGATAAGTCGTATTCAGTGGCCATTGATCAGAGGAGACAATACCAAAGCAAAGGGCCGAGTCTTGTTAAGCATGAAATCTTGAAATCATGAGAATCAACACATGTTAATAATACCTCTACAATACTGGGGGAGACTTTGCCTAGTGTAAACACCAACATAGGGGGCATGAAGAATCCTTATGATGGAAATGCTACCAGTGCTACAACTAGTTGTATTATGAATCATCATCCACACATTATTCCATTGAAAAATTGGGACTAACACACAAAGAAAGATTCCTATCAAAGAAAGGAGAATATCACTAAAGCAAAAGAAGCAATAAAGCTAAAAGGAAAAATAAAATACAAATGGATACCAAAGAATACAAAATAAGATCATCCCAATCATACTCCATTAATCAAAGAAACTATGGGGAAAAATTAAAAAGGGAAATGTATCCATCAAAGACATAAAATAATATAAAAGAAGGCTTCTCAAGTGATGTAAAAAGTATATCAAGCAGTTGGTCCCAATCTTACCCATGTTGGGAAAATGTGTCTCATCCTTGCAATTATATAAAAATTTATTATTGATAGGATGTATATATATTTATATATATCTTAGTTATATCGATAGGTGTATACAATGGCATAAGGGGGGAGAGTGGGATGCATGTAAATAATGTTTTGTTAACTTTTTCTGGAAACTTCTAAAATGGCCGACATAGATTAGATAAATGATACATTGTAATTATAGACCATTAATTATTAGGTTTTAGATCTAATGGTGGATATTTTTTTGGCTTGTCTTTCTCTAGAATGTAATCCTATTTTATGAGGGCATTATATTACAGTTGTGGTAGAGATAGATAGTGATGTATTCTAAGAGCCTGATAAAAGTCATGTTGTCTCTTGATCTTTAAGCAGTGATACTCCTATGAAAAGCTTGCTCTGCAAGTATATTGTAATATTTGTGATTTACTAAATAATATATTATGTGGATTTTGTAGTGTGGGGTTTTCTCCCGAAAGGGTTTTCCCCATGTAAATCATTGTGTCATGGTATGCATGTTATTTGTGTTTATTTTTGTTTAAATTTCTCTAACTATTAAAGATCTGTAAAATGTCTTGCATTATTCTCCTATCAAGATTGGTGTACGAAGTTGTTTTGATACCTTAGCTTCCTTACAAGTGGTATTAGAGCCTGATCACCTTTGGTTTCAGTTGTCGGTTGTTGGGTTTTTCAGACTAATCTAGGTTTGAGTGGGAGATTATGCAGAAGATACTTTGTGATCTTGTTAAAGGAATTTTCAAATGACAAGTTCACTAGGGAGAATAGAGGTGGACAAATTTTCTGGAAATAATTTTGAAATTTGGAAGTTGAAGATGGAGGATTTGTTGATAGATCGAGATCTGTGGGATACTGTTGATGGCAATATTTCAAGGTCCACAGATCCTACTTAGGCTGCTCAATATGATGTTATGGATCATAAAGCCAAGGGTCTAATTAGATTGATTTTTGAAGAATATATTTTAATTAATGTCCATGAAAAGACCTCTATAAAGAAACTAGGGAAGAATCTTGGTGAGATGTATTAGGCCAAATCTTTAGTGAACAATATTTTCTTTGAGGAAGAAATTGTATTTGTTGAGAATGGAAGAGGGTGAACAAATCACATAACACCTAGAAGAATTCAATATGTTGGTGTCTCAATTGGAATTTGTTGGTGTCAAAATGGATGAGGAGGAGAAATGCTAGATCTTGCTTTGTTCTTTACCTGATTTTTGGTATTCTCTTGTTATGGCTATTGAGAGTACTTCTGTTATTTTGAAGACTGAAGATGTGGTGGGTTCTTTTCTTTCTGAAGAGATGAGGAGGAAGGTATACATCACTCCCAAGGAGTCCCTAAATGATCATGGAAGAACTAAGGAAAAATGTAAGAATAATGAGAAGTGTGACAAATCCAAGTCTAGGGGGAGATCTAAATCTCCTAGAAAGTCCAAAGTTATTTGCTGGAACTGTGGTAAGCCTGTACATGTTCATAAGGAATGCAAAGAAGAAAAGAATAAGAAAAATAATAAGAAAAAGAAGAAATTTGATTATGATTTTGAGTCCAAGAAGGAAGATGATGACACATTGATTGCATCTTTGAAAACTCGTGCAGATAATGATGAATGGTTTATTAAATCAGGTGCATCTTTCCATATGACCTTTAATAGAGATTAGTTTTATGAATATGAAGAATTTGATAGAGGTAAGGTGTACTTGCAAAATGATTCTCATTTAGATATTGTTGGATGTGGTAAATTTAAAATTAGATTTCTTGACGGTAGAATAAAAAGGATTAATGATGTGTTGCATATCCCTTGATTAGCACGGAATTTGTTATCTGTGAGCAAACTAATAGATGCAAGTGTGCAGATAGTATTTTTTGATGCAAGATGCAAGATGGTTAGAGGTACTATGTTGATTGCTGGAGATGTTAGATATGACACATTTCATAAACTTGATGCATGCACTGTTGAGTGCAATAGTACTTTTGTGTAAAGCAAGTCAGTGGAAGAAGTGAGGGTTTCACCTTCAATATATGGTCATGGATTTTGGATACCCAAGGGTGTTGTTTCTTCTAAAACAAAGTTACCTATAGAGAAAACTATGTTATGACACCAAATACTTGGCCACATGGGAGAAAAGGGTCTAAGGACCTTGAAAAATAAAAACCTTGTTGAAGATTTGTCTGATTGTAATCTTGAGTTCAATTTATGTGAGAATTGTATTTATAAAAAACAAAACAACATTCAGTTTTACTCGAGTTCTTATAAATCTTGTGTTATATTGGATCTTATTTATTTTGATGTGTTTGGTCCTATAGATGTTCCTTCAATTGGTAAATCCACATATTATGTTTCATTTATTAATGATTATAGTATAAGGACATGGGTATATTTTTTAAAGAGTAAATATGAAGTTTTTAGTTGATTTATTGAATTTAAAGCAATGGTTGAGTTACAGACTGGAAAGAAAATAATTTTTTTGAGGACTAATAATGGCAGTGAATTTTTCTCTAATGATTTTGATAGATTTTGTAAAGATTGTGGTATTCATAAAAAGAAGACAACTTTGTATTCTCCAAAATGGAATGGAGTTGTAGAAAGAATGAATAGGACATTGCTAGAGAAGGATAGGAGTATGTTGAGTGGTGGTGGCCTAGAACAAAGGTTTTGGGCTGAAGTTGTTGCCACTACCTGTTACTTGATTAATAGGTCTCCTACATTATCTCTTGTTGATAAGACACTTATAGAGGCATGGTTGGGTCACAAGCCTTCATTAATACATCTTAGAGAATTTGTTTGCGACACATATGCACATGTGGCAAAGGAGAAGAAAAAAAAGTTGGAGAACAAGGCTGTGAAATGTATCTTCATTAGATATAATTATGGTGTGAAAGGATACAAGCTTTGGGAACCTGTTGCACAAAAGGTAATATATAGTAGAAGTTTTATTTTTAGATACATTAATCCTTCTTCTATTAAATTGTAGCCAGAACAAAGTAAATAGGAAGATGTGATTCAATTTCCTTCTACACCTGAGAAAGTTGAATCAAGGACCAATGATAGACAAGAAGTTGAGGAGATATCATCTAGCTCTGGATCTTCAGAAGAGGAGGAAGAATCTCCAACTCAACTTGTTTGTAGGTTTACAAGGAATAGAAAACCACTTGAAAGGTATACACTTGATGATTGGAGACATTTTTTTGCTGTGAATACTAACATGGATGAACCCAAATATATAGAAGAGGCATTAGGTATGAATGATACATAATCTTGGAAGATTGCTATGGATGGAGAACTGATATCTTTGAAAAAGAATGATACATGGGATCTTGTGCCATTTCCCGAAGGACAAAAAATTGTTGGTTGCAAATGGGTGTTCAAAAAAAATATTGGTTTAGATGGAGGTATTGATAAGTACAAAGAAATGTTGGTTGCAAAAGGTTACTCTCAAGTTGAGGGTGTTGATTATGGTGAAATATTCTCTTCTATTGCAAAAATAACATCCATTAGATTTTTACTTTCTATTGCTACTGCTTATGATTCAAAGGTTGAACAAATGGATGTGAAAACTACTTTCCTTCATGGTGACTTGGAGGAGGATATTTATATGACACAACCAGAGCACTACGTGGTGAAGGTAAAAGTAATTTGGTTTGAAAATTGAAGAAATCTTTGTATGGTTTAAAATAGAGCCCCAAGATATGGTGAAATTTGATACGCATGTGTTGAGTTTGGGATTTGAGAATTCTAAATTAGTTCATTGTGTTTATTATAAAATTGACGGCGATCATTTCCTATTTATTTCATTATATGTTGATGACATGTTATTTATTGGCAAAGGGAAAGATATGATTTCAGAACTGAAATCTCAACTTGCTGCTAAATTTGAAATGGAAGATCTTGGTGTAGCTAGGCACATTCTTGGGATGGAAATTAAAAGAGATAGAGTGAACAAAAAGCTATAGATTGGCCAAAGTAAGTATGTCAATTCAATTTTACAGAGATTTAACATGCAAGATTGTAGACCATTGTGTGTTCCCCTTTCTATTGGAACAAAGTTATCTATTTCAGATTGTCCAAGATCTCTATCAGAGATGGAAGACATGAGACGAGTGCCTTACCAGAGTGTAGTTGGAAGTTTGATGTATGCTATGGCTTGTACTAGACCATACATTGGCCAAGTAGTGGGAGTTATTTCCAGATATATGTCTAATCTAGGTAGAGTTCATTGAGATGCAGTTAAAAGAGTCTTTAGATATTTGCATGGTACCTCATATTATTCCTTGTGTTATTATAGTAATGTGACTGAGGATTATATTTCCCTTGATATTCATGGTTATATGGATTCAAACTGGGCAAGTGATATTGATAGAAGATGATCCGCCAATGCTTATGTGTTTACTTTATTTGGTTGTGCAATCAGTTGGATGAGTAAGTGATAGGATGTGGTTGCTTTGTCCACTACTGAAGCAAAGTATATAGAAACTAATCATGCTTGTAACGAATCCATTTGGCTTAAGATATTATGTTCAGATATTGGAATAAAACAAGGTGCAATGACAATTTATTGCAATAGTTAGAGTGCGATATGTCTAACCAAGAAATTGACATTTCATGCCAGGACCAGACACATTGATGTACAATATCATTTTATTAGAGATATGGTCGAAGATGGTAGGGTGAAGTTGGTTAAGGTAGAGACTTTGATGAATGTTGCTGATTCTTTGACTAAGCCTATGAGCATAGAGAAGTTTAGATGGTGTTTAGAGACTATGAACTTTCAACCCCTAGCAATTAAGATACAATGTTTACTCCCTCCCGTTGCTCTTGCAAGGTGTTCGACAAGTGGGAGATTTGTTGGGAAATGTGTCTCAACCTTGTAATTATTTAACGATTTATTGTTGATAGGATATATATATTTCCTAGTTACACCAATAAGTGTATACAATGGCATAAGGGGGGAGAGTGGGATGTGTGTAAACAATTTTTTGCTAACTTTTTCAGGAAACTTCTAAAATGGTTGACATAGATTAGATAAATGATATATTGTAAATCTCGACCATTAATTATTAGGTTTTAGATATAATGATGGATATATTGTTGGTATGTCTTTCCCTAGAATGTAATCCTATATTATGAGGGAATTATATTACGACTGCGACAAAGAGAGATAGTGTTGTATTTTGAGAGTTTGATAGCAACCATGTTGTCTCTTGATCTTTGAGTGGTGATACTCATGTGAGAAGCTTGCTTTGCAAGTATATTATTATATTTTTGATTTATTGAATAATATATTGGGTGGCTTTTGAAGTGGGGGGTTTTCCCCCGAAAGGGTTTTCCCCACATAAATCACTATGTCATGGTATGCATGATATTTGCATTTATTTCTATTTAAGTTTGTATAAATATTAAAGATCTGTAAAAAAATTTGCATTATTCTCCTCTCAAGATTGGTGTAGGAAGTTGTTCCACTACATTAGCTTCATTACAACCCAAACTACCATATCTACCCATTATTGCTCATCTACCCAAATTTGGAGAGTCAAATGTTCTAAACTATTGACCAATCCATCACCTATTCCTTCATGAAAATTAATTCTCAGATCGATCGTGTGTTGGTAGCTACTCTTCATCATAAGGACTCCAAAATCAGTTTATCACGATGTGCACATATAGACAAGGTTAATTATGGTGCCAACAAGGTAGATCAGAGTTCTCAAAAGTTGCATTCAAGTGCCCATATATTAGAAAAGAAACTTCTTCAAACATGATATTGTTGGCACGTTATGTTAGTGGCCTCTACATTAGTACCACCAGGTGGTTCAACATGAGGGTAAAATTTAAAAAAATAAAAAAAGATTAAAAAATCATGAAAATAAATTAAAAAAATCAAAAAAATAGTAAAAATAAAAATCATCCTCCAGTGAAAACCACTACAGTGGCACTTTGAGAAAGTACTATGATGAAAACTTGGCAAATGGGTGTCATGAATAGAATTGAGCGTCTTTACAATCCTTCTCAGATAGACGCATATCATCCTTGTCATGATAAATCCAATGTTCCCTCCATCCATCCAATCTAGCTTTATCTAGATATTCTAGTTTATCTTGATCTTGACAAAGATTTGGCGTATATTTCAACTCTACTCATGGTAGACTCTTGACAAGCTCTTTACCATTTTGTCTCATGAAGTCTAGTAGCCCATATCTAGCATGATAAAAACTCTGTTGAAATCTTCGCATCTATATTACCTATCTTGGCTTGTCCATTACACTATGTAACATTGCTAGACACTGGGGGCACATTTGTGCACTCTTGTTTTCAAATAACTCTTGATCCATGTCTTATATCTCATAAAGTGACATCAAAATTTTGATCTACATATCGTTTAATCTCAAAAAATCCCAAAACATTTGAAAACCTCATCAAAACCCCAAAACACTTGCAAAAAATAAAAAATCAAAAAACATCAAAATATTGTATAGCCAAAATCCAAAAAAATTGAAAATTTGTAAAGTCAAAATTTAAAACATCCAAAACACATCAAAATCCCTAAATGGTTCAAAAATTCAAAAAATCAAAAACATTACCATTTTGAACTATGAGTCTCCGATCTTGAATGTGAGCAAGGCCATCATTGATGTGCCATCAAGATGAATTAGGTCAGTCCTTTAGGAGTCTATCATAATAAACTGAAAATCCATCAAGTGTTCATATCTCATCAATAAATGGTTATAGGTCAAAGTTAGTCAAACTACATGGTCTCTACATGTGTAACGTAGGCAAGGATAATCTTTGATAAGCCCCAAAAGCCCTAGGTCAGTCCCTTTTAAGTCTTGATCAAAACTTAGAAAACACAAAAATATTTGAAAACTTGAAAAACCTAAAACATTGGAAAAATTCAAAAAAGCCCGAAACAACCTCAAATAATTAAAAACCTAAACATTCAAAGAGACCAAAAATAGCCTCAAAACATTGCAAAAATACCAAAAAATTGAAATATTCCAAAATTCCAAAACCACCCATCCCATTTCGCTTGCACCCACAATAAAATTCCATCCATATTAAATCGATCATCACATTCACCCTTTGGTAAAAAAAATGAAAAACAAGTACAACAATCAATAAAGGTAGAACCTTTAAATGAAACAAAAAAATCAAACTCTTGATCATTATCAAACATGTCAATCGAACTTTATATCAACAACCTTTCAAACAACCTATCAACCTGCCACCATCCACTAACATTTCCTGGGATGCATTCTTCATACAATGTGCATTATCATTGGCAATCACTTTGGATTCTTATCCTTAAAGGAAAACAAACCTTTTGGGAAAGAGATATATATATAACATTGATTGTTTGTTTTTGATCTTTTTTTTATGATTTATCTTATTGAACCATTCTGAGGACCTCTCGATGATGTCTATCAAAATGATATAGAGAGAAAGGAATGGCGCATCAATCATTATCTTTTGTTTGCTGTGCTTGTGGGATATTCTTGTAAAATAATGTTGGTGAATACTTGCTTAGTTATGTGTACGGAGGTTGTTTTGAATAGATTTTTGACTATTGCGTATGCTTTGGTCTGAAATGTTCTAAACCTCTAAACTTCATTCCAACGAGGTTTTCGTATGTCAAGGTGTGAGAAAGTACTATCCTATCTATTTGTTGAGTCAAATTCCACCGCACTAGATACAACACAATCCTGGTTATCGATACCTTGATGCATCGTGTTTATGTGTTATATCAAAAATAAGGAATGATGAAGTATCCCAATCCCTGAAACAAGAAAATAATCTTTCTTATCACCATATCTAATAAAGTTTCAAATGATCATAGGCTTGTTGGACTTCTGAATCAATCTTGAAATAAATGGTTAATCCATCTCATTCTTCTATCTCTACTAACATTTCTATCCAAGTATTGAATTTGTGTGATATATATCAAAATATACATGAGGTTACCCATGGCTGATAACTATCTATAAATTATAAAATTTGTCTACATCAAACATCTATACGAGGTAGGGTACGAGCCTAATTCGTTTCATTGGGGCAATAGTGGGGCATATAAAAAGTATTTTTTAAATTTTTTTTTGATCTAAGCAGTAGCATTAATTTGAAAAGCATCAGTCTTTAAACCAATGTAATAGATACTTGGCTTTAAAGAAGGGAAAAATGTAAATGCTTAAAATTTTCCTGACTAATATTGCACACTTGAATATGATTACTAACCTCTTATGATGAATTCAATCAAAAATTTATCAAAAGGTTTGACCAAAAACACCTAAAATGGTACTTTAAAGAACTAACCCAACTAAGACAACATGGAACCGTAGAGGACTATGCCATAAAATTCCAACAATTGGCTATCATGGTATCTAAGATTTCTCAAGGAAGACTCACCTACTTATTTGTGGAGGGATTAAAGGAATCAATCAAGAGCATAGTAACTGCACTAGAAACAACCAACCTAGAAGAAGCAATTCAAAAGGAAATGAAATTTGAGAATAACCTATCAAAAGACAAGCCCAAGAAATTTAATGTATATTCTATGTACTCTCATAGAGATGAAAGGCATAAGAAAGAACACTAAGGAAAAACTTGCATCCATTGTAATGGGAAATGGGAATGTGGTCATATGTGTCCAACCTAAGATGACCTAAAAAGGATAAATTTGTGCTTCAAGTGCAAAGAACCATGTGAACGAGGCCATCAATGTGGAAAGGGGGTTGCACATAGAAGATGGAAGAAATCGTTGAAGAGGAAGTCAAATAGAATTCTAAGAAAAAGAGAGAGGTATGAAGATGAATAAAATGTGACTTTAGCCATCATCTCTCAAACTTCCAAACATCACCTGTTTTGAGTTAAAAGAACCCTCAAAGGGCATAGGGTTATCACTTTTGTGGATAGTGGGGTATCCCACAATTTTATTGATGAGAGGCTAGTTGCGAAAAGGAACTTGGAAACCATAAACTATAAGGGTTTTCCAATAACCATTTCTACATGAGCTAGGGTTCAATGCACTAAAATAGTTCCTCAACTAGAAATGACCTTAGGGAAGCACCTCATTAAATAATATTTCTATGTTGTACCATTATATGCTAATGCAATATCTGAAACTCCTTGGATATACTCCCTAGGATGCTTCATGTTTGACCTCCCAAAATTAACAACTCATTTCCAACATGAGGGACAAGAAGTCACCTTGAAAGGGTTACACAATGGATCTCCAAAAGTAGTCTCTTTCAAAAGAATGGAAAATATTTTTACACATGGGAAAGGAGAATGGGCTGCATAATATATGATCCTTGATAAGATATCCTCAAAGTGAAAAGAAATTCACTTTGACATCCAACCAATATTAAGTGAACATAATAAAATATTTGATGATATTCCACCAGGGGTACCCCGAAAAAGAGAATTTGAGAACACCATAGAGATGGAAGAGGGAGAAAAACCTGTAATTACCACACCATATCGACATCCCCACAAATTCAAAGAAGAGATTGAAAAAAATATTAATGAACTACTAGAAATGGGTCACATTCAATCTAATTCCATCCCTTTCGCATCATTTGTATTACTAGTCAAGAAAAAGGATGGTACCATGAGAATGTATATAGACTATATGGATTTAAACAAGAAAACAATTAAGAATCACTATCCTATACCAAGAATTGATGAATTAATGGACGAACTACATGGAACCAAATACTTCTAAAAAATTGATTTGCATTGAGGGTATCATCAAA
This sequence comes from Sequoiadendron giganteum, assembly GCA_007115665.2. Classification (NCBI taxonomy): domain Eukaryota; kingdom Viridiplantae; phylum Streptophyta; class Pinopsida; order Cupressales; family Cupressaceae; genus Sequoiadendron; species Sequoiadendron giganteum. The sequence goes on from CM021107.1 coordinate 517,198,065, forward strand.
TAAGGATGAGGAAATAGGACATTCCAAAAACTGCCTTTCAATGCCATTATGGTAACTTTGAATTCTTAGTCCTACCCTTTGTAATAACAAATTCCCTAGAAACATTTCAATCATGTATGAATCATATATTGAAAAAAAGATTAAGGAAGTTCCTACTTATATTTTTTAATGACATTCTTATAAACAAGAAGACATGTGAGGAACATCTCGAACACATTGAGGAAGTCCTGAAAATTTTGGAACAAGAATATTTGCATGCTAAAGCCTTAAAATGCAAGTTTTTCTTGGAGGAGATCCTTTACCTAGGTCACAATATCAATTAACAAGGGGTAAGTGTAGATGAGGGAACAATTACAACAATTAATGAATTGCCAAAACAAAAAACCCTAACACAACTAAGTGGCTTCGTGAGACTATGCAGTTACTATAGATGCTTTGTGAAAGGGTTCTCCAATTTTTTTTCCCCACTCATAGAATTAACCTAAAAGGTATCCTTTGTATGGAGTGAAATATCTCAATAGGCCTTTTAAAGACTTAAAGAAGTAATGAGCTCTTGCCCTATTTTAACCATCCCTGATTTCACACTACCCTTGAAGTTGTATCCTGATGCATCTAAGAAGGAATTAGAGTGACCCTTATGAAAAATAAGCACCCCATTGAATTTGAAAGCCACAAGCTCACCGAGATGGAAAGACACTATTCAATTTATGATAAAGAGATGCTAGCTATCATTCATGCCTTAAAAAAGTTTTATCAATATTTGGTTTGTGAGAAATTAAATGTTAAAATAAATCACAACAGTTTGAGGTACTTCATGAATCAAGATGACCTAAATTATAGATAAGAAAAATGGGTAAGAAAGATACAAGCTCATGATTTTGATATTTAATACATGAAAGGGAAAAATAATGTGGTTGTTGATGCTTTATCAAGACAACCCTACTTGAACACCTTAACCAATATAGCTATGGATTAGAAGAATGATATCATGTAAAATATGTCAAAAACCCCCAAGATAATAATATACTTGAAGGAAATTTACCCAATGAAGAGTACAAAATAGTGGAAGATATTATCCTATATAAAAATTGGATATTCTTTTTCCCAACTCAAAGATGAAGGAAAAAATCCTTAAGGAATACCATGACCAACCATTAGTAGGCCACCAAGGATACTATAAAACCTACAAACAAGGGAGAGATGCTCTTGGAAAGGCCTCAAGAAAGATGTACTAAAGAATGTAAAAGAATGCATGACCTGTCAAAGAAACAAAATTGAGCAAAGTCATCCAGTAGGATTGCTACAACCTTTACCCATTCCAAATAAAAAATGGGAAAGCATCTCAATGGACTTCATTACAGGATTGCCCAAAGTTCAAGGAAAGGATTGTATTTATGTAGTAGTGGATCACATCACCAAGTATACCCAATTATTCATAATATCCATAGAGTACCAAGCTCCCTATGTGGCATAATTATTCATTAAAGAGATCTTCAAATTACATGGTCTACCAAGGAATAGAGTTAGCGACCGAGATAGTCGATTCCTTAGCCAATTTTGGCAAGATCTCTTTTGATTAGCAGGGACTGATCTTACACCTAGTACAACTTACCATCCTCAAATGGATGTACAAACATAAATTGTTAACAAGTGGGTAGAGGGATATTTGAGGAATTATGTCACTAGCCAACATAACGCATGGGTAAAATGGTTACATCTTAGTGAATTTTGCTACAACACTACTCATCACATTTCAATCAAGATGAGTCTGTTCAAAGCATTGTATGGGTACAAACCAACCTCCTTTGGAACTTTTATTTCACAAGAAAGATGAGTAATGGGGGTGAAGGATATTTTTCAATAGAATATGGCCATTATGAACACCTTCAAGGCATCAAAAAAAAAATATGCAAAAGATCTATTCCAATTAGAACTACACTGACAAGAAATTTGAAGTTGGAGAGTTAGTGTTCTTACAGATAAAACCATATAAGCAATCATCCATCAAAATAAGCAAAGAAAAAAAATAAGCCCCAATTTTATGGGCCTTATAAGATATTAAGGAAGATCAATGAAGTAGCTTACGAATTAGAGTTGCTTGAGAAAAACTGTATTAACATCTTTCATGTATCAATATTGAAGAAAGTGTTAGGGTAGCAAGTTTTCCCATGTTTAGACCTACCCCCACTTGACGACAAGGGAAAAATAATCTTGGATCTAGAAGCAATTCTCAATATGCGAGAGAAGAAATTAAGGAATAAGACTATCCCTAATTTTTTGATCAAATGGAAAGTCTTACCAGAAGAGGATGCTACATGGGAGGGCAAAGAAATATTCAACCATCTAAACCTGAAATTGCTTGAGGGTAAGAAAATTTGGGAGGGTAGGACTATCATGTTCCTTCACAAGAAGAAACTCGCATGTCAATCATAAAAGACAATTAAAATTAAATGATTATGGAAGAGGCGTTCCTGAAGAGATATGATTATAAAAGGAGGAAACTACTAATTAGTAATGATTCCATCCTAACTAAAAGATACACCCCCTCACATAATAATCAAAGAAATAATAAGGGAAGGAAGAAAGTGGGAGAAAGAGTAGTGAGGATAGAAGAATAATATTAATTAAATTAATTATTCTTTTGAAAAACATCGTGTCCCTTTGCCATCAGTACCTTGAAAGGTCATGTCCCCTCAACCCATTGGGGATATAAAAGGATGAATAATCGAAGCAAAATGGGCATTGCTTAAGGAGATGAGAGAAACATACCAACAATAAGGAAAAATTAGTCTATTTTGTCACCACCACTTTCTATTATCAGACCTATTGATATATTCAGGTGTATCTTTCCTATTTAATATCTTACATCTATATACATATGATCCTGCATAATAAAGGAATATTAGATGTATAATTTCTACTAGTAATGTTTTACATATATATGCATAATACTTATGAGTTAATAAAGAAAGATTTCTTATGTTTGAACCCAAATTATGTTGTCTGTCTAAAACACACCCTATGGGAGCGACTTGGGGTGAAGTGGTAGGGGCTAGAAGTCCACTTATGAACTCCATCCAATTCCTCAAGAAGGAAGGGCCAAGGGTGAAGTGGTAGGAGCCAAAAAATCCCACTTGCAACCTCTTCCCAATCCCACAGGATGGCAAGTATTTTTAGGGGTTGAAACATTGATGGGGAAAGCAGGTACAAGTCACCGAGGGGGAGGGATGTGGCATACACACTCTTAGGCTTGGCATATGGCTTCGGGCGGAACCATCATGTCTCTTCTCTCAATTTCCTAATATGTTGCATTATTGATAATCTATGAATGTGATGCACTTGTCTAATCCTAACAAGAATATATACACATTGGTGAATGTTGTGCATGTGGTGAATACAAGATTCAATCCAAGATTACATCATTAAAAATATTTTTTTGATAAGGTGAAAAGCCAAACCCTAATTTGTTGTAATTTGTGATCAATAGGCAAATTATAGGGAAAATTAGGATAAGGGAAGTTTCACAAATCATCATGGCTTGGGTATGGAAGAATGTGTCACTTCTCACCTAGCTGAAATTCCTAAACATCCCGCTACTTAGATAGCTTAAGCTCAGAGTAATTTGAATGATCTCAACAATAATATGAATATTTATTATTTGCAAGGTGTGTATTCTATGGTCACCCTAGTTCCTACTTTCTGGCCAGAAAGAACCAACCCATTGGTGGAAGAATCTACTGATTCTATAGTGCAGGAAGGAAATATGGCCAAGCGGGGTATGAGCACACCCTTGGGATTACTTGTGATGAACAATTTTTCTAGCCCCCTATCACACATTTCTCTCCAATCGCCACCATGATTGGTTATTAAAAAGAGTATAGATTGGATTCAAGCTTAAGCTGTTATTCAGTGTTTCATAAATGTTAATAGCTCATTTGTTATAAAGTTCAATATCTATTATATAATTTACTATGGAATATTACTTGTAAAACAATTTTATGTTGTGAAATTGTCCCTTAAGGTAAATTCAGGCATACTCTAATTAGGGGACATTACAAATTAGTGTGCAAGGAACTTTCCACAAAGAAGTGATAAAGTTGAGCAAAGATTTTGGAAGATAACTACCCTAATTTTGGAAGGGTAAAAATAAATAATTATCATAGATAGTTTCTATTTAAGTAGGACTACCAATTTGAGGAAAATTTTGAAGATTTTTTGATGTACTGTATGATGTGCTTTTGATTAATATTGAGGGGGTTCCAACTTTTAAATTTGATCTTTTAACTGCTCCATTTTTCTAGTAGAAATAGTACACCTCAAGTTGCAAAAGGTATAATTCCATTTTATGCCTCTAATTTAGTTGATTCAAAAGGATATTGAATTGGTTAGGCTTGAGAACTCATAGCTATCAACGGGGTTAGTGATTGCCATGCATTTTCCTCCAATGGAGGGTTTAGTACAATCGTTTATGTAATTTGATCCTCTCAGTCCTTTAGGAGGTGCACTGCATGTTGATCCCCTGCATTTTTGATTATTTTGTTTGCCATGTGTTAAGAGAGACATGAAGCCTTCGATTATGATTGACCATGTATATTTATAGAAGGACTACGCAAAGGTTTTTTGTTAAGGTGTTTGACCTTGGCTCTCATATGTATCCTAGGCCTTGATGGGCTTTGCTGGAAGGGGGCCCTCTTGGTTCCATTTATTCTTTAAAAAATATGGTTTGTGCTGATGAGCTGTCTTCTTCTAGGCTTGACAATGCTATTAAATTATTTCTGAAAGCTACAAATGATTTCAAATTGGTCCGAAGTCTAGAGACCAGAAAAATGCCCATGATCCAATGGCTATTTTCAGAAGAATGATGATCACCCTATTCTTATCATTAATCCATAATTGATTGCAAATGTTATTTACCTCTCTAAACATGTGTTGATCTATAAATTCATGGAGATAAAGGTTTATCTCTCTTTCTTGGAAAATTGTGCTCAATAGTCCAGGGAAGTTATTCTAGATGCAAATGGTTACTTCTTTGTGGTATTTCAAGAATGGTAGATCAAAATATGGCGTTTGAGGGGTTTTTTTAATTTTTACAACCAAGTAGGATTGTTTATCAAACCTTGAAATATTGGTTTTGATATGGTGGAAGAGATTCCTCTCAAATACTAGTTAGATTAGGGGATTATGGAATTTTCATGAATTGATATTCTCCAATCCATTGGCTTGGTGCTCGAAAAACCTATGGGCTCTTCATAGATTACTTCTAATAGGAAAATCACAGTCTATGCTTTCACTTGTATGGAAATGGATTTCAACAACCCCTTTCTAGACTCCCTAGATATTTAACTGGACAACATGCAACGGATCTAACAAGTTGATTATGAAGTTCTCCCCTTTAGATGCAGGTACTGTTGTGTATGGTTCTCTTCAAAGGGATTGTCCTCACAATTTTATGGTTCTCTTATTTCCCCTCAAGAAAGTATAGCTTTGGAAGTGAAAGGGAAAGCGTTGGAACATGATGGTGGAAAGGATTTCAATGAATTTACCTTGGGTAAACTTGGAATAGAGGAAGAATTCTGAATTTCTAGAAAGGTGGCTTTCCTAAAGGTAATTTCTCTAACTAGTTTGATGCCTTATCTTTCTTGGAGGATCAAATCACAACTGCTCATGGCTTGGGTATGGAAGAATGTGTCACTTCTTACCTAGTTGAAATTACTGAACATCCATCTACTTAGATAGCTTAAGCTCAAAGTAATTCAAATGATCTCAACAATAATGTGAAAATTTATTATTTGCAAGATGTGGATTCTTTGTTCACTGTAGTTCCTACTTTCTGGCTAGAGAGCACCAACCCATTGGTGGAACAATCTAATGGTTCTTTAATTCAAGAAGGAAGTATGGCACAAGCCACTATGGATGAACCCAAGAAAAATAAAGCTCTAGCTCTCCTAATCCTTGAGGAAAAGAGCCTTAAGAAGAATGACTTAGATATACCTTACAAAGTTGGAAGTAAAGAGGATCTAAGGAAAAATGATTGGACAATCCTTAGTTAAATTTGGTATAATTAGGACCTTGGACTCTTGTTTCTCCACTCCCTTTAAATGGTTATCATTTCTTGGAATACATGGGATTTGGGCAACCTCCCCTTGTCAAAAAGGATATTTGTGATATGATTTTTGAACACTATCCTCACATTGTTTTTCTTCAAGAAACCAAAATTTCTGTTGAAGAATTGAGTTCTCTCTCTTCTCAATTATGAAAATAAAACCATTACTACAATATTGAGGCCCAAGGATCTTCCAGTGGCTTGGCTTGTCTCTAGGACCCATGTAGACTAACTCCTTCCCTTTCGATAGTGGGTAGAAATTATATCTCTCTAATCAACTCATTTTTTGACTTGGGCAATTCAATTTTCCTTTCCAATGTCTATGCTTCCTCTGATTTTCAAGGGAAGAATTTCCTTTGGGATTATATTAGATTTTACCATTCTTTATTTCCTTCTTCTTATTAGGTTCTGGTAGGTGATTTTAATTCTTTTCTCAGTTTGGAAGAAAAGAAAGGTGGATTGAACTGGTTATACCTCTCTTATTCTATGTTTAGAGATAATATTTCATTCCCTAATCTTTTGGATGTTAAACCTAAATATGGTCCTTTTACTTGGAATAATATAAATTGTGAAGCCTCTTGATAGATTTTTGGTCTCTAATGATTGTTTATGTGATTATTTTGTTTCTTCTTTTGAAATCATACGATGGAGAGGTTTGGATCTGGTCAATCAAGCTTTCATCTTCTGTCCTCTCCAACCTAAATAAAACCCCTTTCACATTCTAGTTGATGTGGCTTCATGAGCAGTTGCTACATGATCTCATTGCTTATTCATGGATAGATAGTAAGCTTCCTTTTGGGATGACATGTACTCCTTTTCCAAAAGGATTGCAAGATGTTAAGTTCAAGCTCAAAGAGTGGAATAGACCCCATTTTGGTAACATTTTTAGAAAAGGAAATAGATGCAAGAAAAATTGGATAAAATAACCTCCAAAATTAGGGAGGATGATATGATTCTTGAATGTCTTCCTCTAGAATTTTCCCTATCCAATAAACTTAATGAATGAGATTTTTGTGAAAAAGGTCTTTTGGAAGCAAAAATCAATAATTTATTAGCTTCAAATTAGAGAAAAAAACACTTCTTTTTCCATAACTTGGTCAAGTATAGAAGATATTGGAATTTCTTCCCCTCCCTACTCTTGGCTCAAGGAATTCAACCATATTCCTTTAAGGATATGAATCTTGAAGTAGTCCATCATTTATCTTCCCTCTTTTAGGAAAGTGTCTCTTTGGGTGGCAAATAAGTTATCATTGAGTGCACTCTTCCAATTAGTTACCTCACATATGAATGAGACACTCATGGGCTCTATCTTCTTGGAAGAACTTGTAAAAGTTATGTTTCATATGCGAAAAGGGAAATCACTAGGCCTCAATCACTAGGCCTCAAAGGTTTTCCTATTGATTTGTTCCAAGAGTCTTGGTAGATTGTGAAGTTGGGTCTTTTTAAGTGCTCAAAGAGTCTTTGAAAACCAATAGTTTTTGAATTTTAATAAGAAAAATACTAATTATAATCTATTATTTTATTAGTTTTTTATTCATGTAGTCATTTTGAGGCTAATCAATGTGTGTTGCACCATATTGTTTTATCTCTCTTATAATGCAGTAATAAATGCCAAAACAAGACACTCTGTATGGAAAAGCTTGCATTAGTACTTCCAGATACACCACCTTTTCTACCAAGATAGTTTGGACATTGTGCTGTAGTGGGTAATTCAGGTGATCTTTTGAAAACAAAGTTTGGAGAAGAGATTGACAGTTATGATGTTGTTATACGAGGGAATGGAGATCCCATAAAGGTCAATGTGCTTCAATTGAGATATCAATGTATGGAGTTATACTTTTATACTTTTACCTACGTCATAAAGAAATTTGAGATTAGAGAACAAGATATTTAACTAATTATAGGGATAAAGGAGAGAACATCCTTGAGCTTACTCTATACAAACATGTTGATGGATGAGGACATCATATGTTAAATTTTAATATTTATATATATTTCTTGATGGTATATTGTGCATATTCAGAATTATACACAATATATGGGCCACAAATCTACATTCCGATTGCTCAATAGGGAATCTACAAAGGCTCTTGATAAACTTACAGCTCTAGATGGTAATGCGTCATGGATGGAATTTTGTAATAGTCTGACCTTATGCAAACATGATTACAACCTTTCATATCCATTAGTCAAATTCCATCTTATAATTTTGGCTTGTTTATCTTTGTTGTAGAAACTAGAAAGGAGGTTCTAATTATTAAAACTACTATTCATGACATTATGAGTAAAATGATCTGGGTAAGAGATTGGCCTCTTAGCTTAAAGTATGTCTATACAAGGTTCTAATAAAGGATGCTAATTATTTTTAAACTTTCATCTAATTCTATGGAATTTAATGTTGCTTTAAAGCTATATTTTCTGTGTGCAATTTGTTAGAACATGTTTGTCATTGCATGCAAAAATTGACCTGTTAATATCCAATACAAATGTTAGTGATAAATGAATCCATGAGAGACGATTAATTCATGTCAAAAATTCGAAGGGAGATGTCAGTCCAACAAAGATTTGATTTTTTTTTGCTTACACGATGTTCCAATTCTCAGTCCAGTGTATCTTATGTTAGGTACATCTTTTGGCTCCTTAGCCAAAGGAACAAGAGTCAGAGCACTTGAGTTTGCAATTTGTGTATTGGTTCTGTTGATATTTATGGATTTACTATGGACCCTGGTTACACAGAATGGTAAGTCTATTGCATAGACTAATTTGATTACTCATATTATTGCTTAGCTAGTATATTCTAACATAAAAAGGGTGTTCTCTAGAGTAGCTAGTGTTTATTTTATTAAGTATGTCTATAGAGGAAATTTTTATCATTCTGAAGCCACTATAATGTTTCTTGTTTTAAATGTGTGTTTTCATGACTAGTTACTTTTCTGAGTCAAGTCAAGTTCATACTCCTCTTCAAGGAAGGGTATATTATCAGATGATGGAATGTTTGGGGGTGGGTCCTACGAATTATCTACAGTTCCAGGTTTAAGAACTTATGAGAAGGTCCTTTGATCAATGGTTTTATTTTAATTGTGCATGGAATTGATTCATGGATTTTAAATTACAACTCATTAGGATTCATTCTCGAATGAGGTCTGAACTTGAACGCATTTTGAAGGATATTCCAAACAAGACTATTTTATATTTATGGCTAGCTTATTAAAGAAAATGGCCACCCCAATTTGGTGTTCGATTAATTTCTAACTTCACTTTCTCCGATAGGCATTTTTGAACTTTTAAATCTTTCACATTTACATACAAATATTTGATTATCTGCTATAGTGCTATTTGTGTCTTGAAGTTACCTATTGGAAAATTGAATGCTCTTGAGCCTCCTGCTCATTTGTGAGACTCCCTGCAACCCTCACCTACCTATCAGGAGTTCTTTTTGTTTTGGGGATCATCCTTGCAACTCCTGACGAATCTAGAATTAAATGTGATAGCTGATTTTGAATTTTGTATTTATGCTAGTAGGTAATTTCAAATTTTAGAGGGAATGTTTTGTTTGGACAAAAGGGAATGAAGGTAGATTGTTCTATCAATTGAACAATTTGAGGAATGTTCAATTTTTGCAGCAGTAGACTATGTGAATTTTTTTCTGTGTGAGCTCCCAAAAGCTCCTGAACAACAACAACTATATTTGTTTATGTTTGAGCAGTGATTGCTCTAGGTTGAGCTCTACGTAGCTCCTGACAGTGAGCTCCCAAGAGATCCTAAAGTTATTAGTCTGGTTGAGCAATGCTCCCAACAAGTTTGTAATTTGTAGCTTAAGTTTAGTTTTTTGAGTTTTATGTATTGTTTTTTTGTAATCTCATTTCCAGTTATTGAATGAAAAGAAGAAGCTTGCACGTCTCCTTGTGCTTCCAAATTTTGAGTTTTTTTTTTTGTATTCCCAGCTGATTGGAAAAAAACAATAGTTTTTTGTTTGCATTTAGTTTATAAAATTCCTACATGGTATCAGAGCCATAGGCCCCATTTCCTCGTGAGTTATGATTTTTTTTCTTCTTCTGGGTATTAAGTTTTTTTTGTAGGAGACATGGCTGGAGATGAAGGGAATAGTTAGAAGAAACCACCGTCTTTTAATAGAAAAGAAATATGATGTTTGGGAAAAGAAGATGAAGACCATTATGGTTGCAAATGATTTGTGGGATTTTTTGATAAATGGGTTTTTGGATGTCACTGACCCAACTCAATAATCATCTCACACAAACAATCAAAAGACCCAATTGAAGGAGCAGTGGAAGAAGGATGCAAAGACATTGAGTTTTAGAGAAGTAGCCTTGAAAAAGGCCATTTTTCCAAAATAGTAGCAACTGAGTATGCAAAGGAAGCTTGGGAAATCCTCCAAACTAGTTACAAAGGGACTAATAAAGTCAAATCGGTGAAGCTCTAGTTAATTCAAAGAGAGTTCAAGATTATTGAAATGAAGGAAAGTGAGTTTGTTTTAGAATTTCACACAAGGTTCTCGGGTTTGTTAAACCAGTTGAGAGCGAATGGAGAAATGATGGAGGAGTAGAATATTGTTGAAAAATCCTTAGATGTCTACCCATGAGGTATGATGTACTCATCATTTCTATTGAAGAGGCAAAGGACCTCTCTACTTTGAAAATGGATGAGTTAATGAGTTCTCTTCAAACCCATGAGTAGAGCCTAAATAGGTATGCTACTTCTTCCCAAGAGAAATCTTTCAAAGCTCAATCAAATGCAAGAGATAGGGGGAGAGGTAGAAATGGCTCCTGATGTGGTTGTGGCAGATCTAGACAAGGAAATGCTAGAGGAGAAAGCTTGGGATGAGTAAGCAGCCAAGAAGGAGTGATCAAATCTTAGAACAACTCTTGAAGAGGCATGAAGAACAATAGTTCAAATTAGAGAAATGAAAAGAGAAACTTTGAATGCTACTACTATCATAAATTTGGGCATAATGCAAGTGAGTGCTGGAAAAAGCACAATAATTAGTGAAAACATAATGCAAATATGGATGAAGGAAATTAGTCCACAATCTTCATCATGTGCAACATTGTTGAATAAGGCAGCCCCAAAGTTTGGTATTTGGACAATAGTTGCAATAGCCACATGAGTGGTAATGAAAGCTTATTTTATTTCATTGATAAGAATGTAAATAAAAAATTAGAATGGGGAACAATGGAATAGTTCTAGTCAAGGGAAAAGGATCTATTATGATCCACACCAAGCAAGGTGAGAAGAAAGAATTGCAAAATGTATTTTTTGCACCTAGGTTAAAGAATAACCTCATGAGTGTAGGAAAACTAATCTAAAATGGATACAAAGTGTCGATGGAGAAGGGCCAATGTGTCATTTATGCTAAGAATGAGAGGAAAAAGGTGTTTGTAGTAGCTCTAATGATAAAGAACCAGATGTTTCCATTGAAGATTAAGACGTGCTTCTCATCTCAGTCTGTTGCTACACCTCTCATGAATGGAAGATGTACAACAATACATTCAGTAGTCCTCAAGAGTTATGTGGAAGACCCCTCCAAGCTATGGCATCTCAGGTATGGACACTTAGGCTTTGCTAGTTTGAGTATTTTGTCCAAGAACAATATAGTTGATGGTTTTTCAAGAATAGTAGAGCCTAATGTTAGATGTGAGGCTTGCATTTTGAGCAAGAAACATAGGAAAACCTTTCAATTGGGAAACTCTACAAGGGAAAAAAACCATTGGAGCTAGTGTATACAATTTGGTAGGCCCTATGCAAATCACATCTATTGGTAATAGTATATTTTTTATAACCTTCATTGATGATTTTTGTTGTAAGACATGGGTCTATTTTTTGCAGCATAAGTCTGGAACATTTGATAAGTTTTTATTTTTTAAGGCCCAAGATGAAAAGGAGAGTGGAGAATTCATTAAGGTCTTAAGGTCAAATCGAGGAGGAGAGTATACCTCCAATAATTTTGTGAATTTTTGCAAGAAAAATGACATCAAGAAGGAGCTAACAGCCAATTATACTCCATAGAAAAATAGAGTGGTTGAAAGAAAGAATAGGACCATCGTGGAGATGGCAAGGAGCATGATGAAAGCAAAGGGACTTCAACTGAATATTGGGGAGAGGTTGTAGCAACAACTGTTTATTTGCTAAATAAAAGTCCAACAAAGGTGGTCCATGACAAAATACCACAAGAGGCATGGAAAAAATGAAGTGGATGGTTGAGAACTTGAGAGTGTTCGGGTGTGTGGAATACACACTTGTGCCAAAAGAGAGGAGAAAGAAGTTGGATGAAAAGGGTGAGAAGTTCATTTTCATGGGCTACAGTGAAGAGTCTAAAGCCTATAGGTTGTACAACCTGGTCACCAAGAAAATTATCATTAGTAGAGACATAGAGTTCTTGGAGGATGAGTCATGGGATGGACCGACATATCCTTAAAAATACAGAGGGTTTAGGATGATGAAGAAGATGAAAGTGAAGATCAACAAGATCCCGCATCAACAAAAACAATTGGCTCCTAAGAGCTCCAAAGAGCTCATGAAGAAAACATGCAATTAAACAGACTGTCACATAATTCTGTTGGACAAAGTTCTAGTCAGTTTCTGATAGCTCATGAAGTTGGAAGACAATCATAGATAGAGAGCTCCCGATAGCTCCTAAAGTGAGCAGACGAGGCAAGTAGCCAGAGGCAGCCAAAAGATCGACTCCTGAGAGCTTCTGAACCTGCCAGTTTAGCAGAGCAGCAATAGTACTAAGAGTTCAAACCCCACTCTCGCCTCCCTAATGCCCAATAAGACCAAGAGTCTAAGGGAGATCTACCAAGATGAAAGGTATGATGAATAATTTTATGAGACAATGAATTTTGCACTATTTTTTCATTGTGATCCGATTTACTTTGAATAAGCTATGAAAGAGGATAAATGGTGTGAGACCATGGATGAGGAGATAGATGCAATAGAGGAAAAAAACATGGGAGTTAACTAATTTTCCTCCCAACAAGAAAGTTATTGGGGTGAAATGTGTCTACAAGACCAAGTGTAATTCCAGAGGAAAGATAGAGTGACATAAAGCACGTTTGGTTGTTAAGGGGTAAAAATAGAAGTTTGGGAGAGACTATGATGAGACATATGCTCCTATTGCAAGGATGGAGACCGTGCGGGTAGTTATAGCAATTGCAGCCAGCGTAAATAGAAGGTGTTTCAAATGGACGTGAAGTCCGCCTTCCTTAATAGAGTGTTGAAAGAGGAAGTTTATGTGGAGCAGCCTATTGGATATGAAGTTCTAGGCCAAGATCATAAGGTGTACAAGCTCCTGAAAGCTCTTTATGGGTTGAAGCAAGCTCCATGGGCATGGTACAACAAGATTGAATCATATTTGATGAGCAATGGCTTTAGGAAAAGCCATGGTGAGCCCACTCTTTACATCAAGGAAACAAATAGTAATATTTTGATTGTTGTTTTGTATGTAGATGACTTAGTTTTTATTGGGGATGATGATTTTCTCATTGCTGATTTTAAAGAGGCAATGAAAAGAGAATTTGAAATGATAGACTTAGGTCTCTTGAGATATTTTCTAGGAATATAAGTAAAAAAATGCATGATGGCATTTTTATCTCTCAAGAAAAAATGAAAATGATATCTTCAAGAGATTTAGGATGCTTGAAAGCAAGCCTACACCAACACAAACAACTGTAGGTCTAAAGTTGAGAAAGGAAGATTGCAACAACAATGTGAATCCGATCATGTTTAAAAGTCTGGTTGGAAGTTTGATGTACTTGACAACAACTAGGCCAGATATAATGCATGGAGTGAGTCTTATTTCCAAATTTATGGAGACTACAAGGGACACCCATTGGCAAGAGGGTAAAATAATCCCGAGGTACATGAATGACACCAAAAGATATGGCGTGTTGTACATGACATCAAAAGAGTTTGGGCTGGTTGGATACACGAACAACGATTGGGTAGGAAGTTTGGATGATAGAATGAGCACACCGAGCTATGTGTTTCATTTGGGTTAAGGAGCTATCTCATGGGATTCCAAGAAACAACCTATATTTTCCCTATTAATAGTCGAGGTTGAGTATATAGAAGAAAATGCAACAACATGTTAGTCTATTTGGTTGAGAAGAATCTTTACAGATTTGAGAAAAGAATAAGAGGATAGAACAATAATATTTTGTGACAATGTTTCATCGATAGCCTTGAAGAAAAATCTTATGTTTCATGGAAGGAGAAAACACATTGAAATCAGGAATCATTTCATTCATGAACTGGTTGAAAGTAGTGAAATTAAAATGGTATTTTGTAGGTCTGAGCAACAACTAGTAAACATATTCACCAAGACATTGAGCAAGGATAGTTTCAAGCGCCTAAGGAGCAGGTTGGGAATTGTAGATTTGGATCAGGATTGATCCTATTTTATCGGCTCAGTACCAAGGGGGAGTGTTGGAAAATTGAATTCTCTTGAGCCTCCTGCTCATTCATCAGACTCCCTGTAGCCCTCACCTACCCATCAAGAGTTATTTCTATTTTGGGGATCATCCCTGCAGCTCCTAACAACTCCAAAATTAAATGTGCTAGTTGATTTTAAATTTTTCATTTATGATGGTAGGTAATTTCAATTTTTAGAGGTGAACCACCAAAAACACATATGTTCTAACAAGGGAAAGAGGATTCCCTTACTTGGCTCCTATGGTTTTTCACCGTAAGGGAACTTGGTTAGGAATAAAACTCTTTCCGCTAATGTTGATATGTGTATGGATAGGTTCATTCAAAGGGGAGAGGATTTGATGATTGGTTTGTGCTAAGTGTGTGATGTGTGACTAGAATTAAAAGAAAAATGATACTAATCTAAATGTAAAGCAAATGTAAAATGAAACAAAACTAAGCTTATGTTAACTACACTAAAATGACCTAAATGTATGCTTTCTAGATAATAAAAAAGAGGGACAAAAGGTGTGTACTTGGGAAAGTGATGTGATAGTAGAATGCTCTTAGGATCTCCTAGAAAATGCCTGAACTGATGATTGGTTTGTGTTAAAACTGTTAGAAAATAGAATGAATAGGAGTTCAAGATTAAATAAATGATTTAATATTTAGTTGAAAGTCTTCAAAAATAAGAAGAATTAGACTTTGAATGAAAATGATGAAGTTAGAACTCGACAACGATCTGTTCGAATGCACACATGAATTAATTAATTAAATAAAGATATTTAATTAATAAATATGTTCATGCATATGAGTTAGAACTAGTTAATTGACTGGTTGTGACAAAAAGTCTCTTCGCAGAGATGATCAGACATTAGATCTAAAGATAAGTGATGAATTTAAATAGATCTCGAGTTAGATGGTGAGTGAATAATTAGATAACTAGGCGATAAAATAATGTGACATAAATAATTAATTATGAATTAAATGCTAATTCAACATTCGAAATTGAAATGATTTAATTAAATAAATAATAATTTATTTAATTGACTGTCGATAAGGTTAATCAAATAATTAAACAATTCGAAAAGAATATTTAATTATAGTTGAAATATGATAAAAGGGTTAATTAAATAATAAATTATTTAATTGAGAAAGAGAATTAATTAATTAGCGACATAATTAAATAAATAAGATTTATTTAATTAATCAGAGTTGAATAAGAGTCATAATGAACTAATCAAATAATTAAAAGGTTATTTAATTAATAGAAGAAAGATGTGTTTAGGAAATAATTAACATTATTTAATCATGACCATGTACATTAGAAAATTACGTCGAAAGTGGTACTCGTAGGCCTAGACCAATTTTTAGTTTCTACAGTTTTCCCCTCTTTGATACAATGTCGTTTCAACTTTTGTGTCAAAGAAAATCATTAAAAACATGCCCCAATCATGCCCCAGTATGAAATAGGTTAGGGTATGGCTCAGGAAAATTAACAAATTTTTGAAAAATTTCAAAAACTTTGGAAATAATCCCGATAAGTCAATTTGATGGTAAGAAATGCTATTGAGTTGACGAAATCGGATTTGGAAGTGTTAGGGACGTGTATGAGTTGATTGAAGATGGAAGTTTACGCGATCAATAGATAAGGTTTGAAGAAATTCCATTTTTAACCCTAGGTATAAATAGGAATTAGGGTGAAAATCAAGTCATTTGCACCCCATAGAGTTGAAGAATTGAAGATTTTGCTCTGAGCTCTCGGCGAAATTTCTCCTGTACCGTATACCCACCATCACAGATATTGGATCTGAATCTTCTGATGACTAGTCGACATGGGACCCATAGTATGTACCTTGAAAGGATCTCTTAAATTTTTGATTTGCACGTTGTTTTAGGCATCCAAATTTAAATTTTCAAATGTCTCACTTTGTCTGCAACACATATGCATTTGTATGCAACACATCTGTGTGCGATACGAGACATATGTGAAATCACACCTAGGCATAGTTAGGTCCTTTTAGGGAATATACACATTTGAAATTTCATGCCCACATGCGATTTACTATATCACATATGTGTATAGGATAGGCACAAGTTGGTTCATGGAACACATTTTCTAAAATGAGCCACATTTGGTTATTAGATAGGAAATGAAATGCAACGCATGTGCAGTTATTTGCACGTATTTTCCTATTTGGTTGAATTGTCTGGTTTTGAGATGAATTTGCAAAGTGAAACACATATGCTAATGTATTCGATGCATGTGGGGAAATGCACTGCATTTTCAAATAAGAATGACACATATGAAATGTGCACCACATATGTTTTTAAAATGATGCATTTGACTGTCAAAGTTTAGAAGAAAAAAAATTTATGATAGAAAACTGGAATGATTTGACGTTGACACCTTGTTTGAATGCAGGTTATACTAGATCCTATTTATACTTGAGAGTCATGACCAAATACTTTCAAGCTCAAAGATCTATTAGTGAGCGCAAAGACATGCTTATTATGGAGACTGGGACTTCATCATGTATGCACCATGACTACTATTCGGGAAAACAGAGGTATGCTCACTGCCCTATGTGAGAGGTGGAATTCAGAGACTTTTCCATTTCATTTATCTACTGGAGAGGCAATTGTCACATTGGAGGATGTGTATAGGATCCTTATATTACCTATTAGAGGAGAGAGAGTGATGTATGATACCCAAAGGGGTTTTAGTCAGATTAGTAGATTTTACGTATATGATTATATTAGGAGATTAGGAATAGAGCACTACGAGATTAGATGGCAGGTGCTAGTGGATAGGTATGGGCAGATAGACTGTATATTATGATATTTGATTTTCGGGATAGTTCTTCCTGACCGTCGGGGTCATGGATTTCCTATTGAGTGGGGGGAGATGTTAGTTGGGATGTTAGAGAGAGAGGTTGTATATTCTTGGGGTCCTTGTCTATTAGCTATGTTGTACTTCCATCTACATCATATATCATATAGAGATGCACAATTGATGAATTGCGGGACTACTCTTCTCATGTTTTGGGCATGCGAATGTATTGTTGTATTTTGTCCTCCTGTTACTATTGATCGAGAGGCGAGATCTCCTTATGTTTTCTGATATGCGGGAAACATTACATAGAGCCATGGTAGAGATACCAGATATTGGAGACATGCTTTGGACAGATTGGTTCAGTTCATATGGAGACCATACATGGATTGTGAGCAATGGTTAGATGAGGACATGTATTTTACTTACTGTCGATAGACACAATACCTGATTGGGAGGACTGTTTCTAGTGTGCACATCATAGAGAGACATTTGCTAGACCGCGTGCTGAGACAATTTGGCGAGGTACAGGATGAGCCGAGAGGACAAGTAGAGTTTTCTCAATCATCTAGAGAGGTTCCTTGGTGGGGGCCTATGATAATAGTTGCTACTGAGGAGGTGGATATTCGGGATTTATAACTGTTACAATGGGGATGGAGGGGTGGGGTAGTAAATCTTGGGACTACCATTGCATATGCTATCTGGTGGGCAACACATTATCCTGTGCCATACACATATCCAAATCAACCGACACCAGTGGAGAGATGAGGGAAAGGTCCGGGAGGGAAATGCAGAGGTAGAGGTGGTGACAAGGTTGGAGGTAGAGATGTCTGGTGATGATGTGAGAGGTGGTGGTGGTGTTAGAGGCAGGAGACAAGGTTAGAGAGGATGAAGAGGTGGTTGGGTAGGTGGATTATCACCTATCCACGAGGCTGAGGTAGAGGATATTACAATTTTGGACCTTAGGGGTGGAGGAGAGGCAGAGAGCAGAGGAGAGCATGCTGTCAAGGAGGCAATAGCAGAGGAGCATGCAAAGGTTGAGATTGAGGAGCATGTAGAGGAGGAGGCCGAGAGAGAGTACATGGACATTGATCCCCTTGGCATACTAGCAGGTTATGGAGAGGATGATATTAAGGAGGATATCCCCATGGAGGAGCATGAGAGAGAGCTTAGGGACAAGATAGTAGAGGGTAGGTGGGATGAGGAGGCTCCTAGAGACAATGCTAGGGAGTCATTGAAGGAGAGACTAAGAGTGGTTACTATAGAGCGAGATTCCCTACAGATGGAGAGAGACATTGCTCTCATGGAGAGAGATCAGGCAGTATCTCGGAGGCAGGAGACAAAGCAGTAGTTTACAAAGATTATACACCTATGTCATGGTACATCCTTTGACGGTTTCACTTGTGAGCTAGTTAGAGCAGTGGAGAGGGCTTCATATTACATGGATCTGTATGAGTCAGTGGTGCCACCTGCAAGATGAACTCCTAGATTTTCTAAGGTATGCAACTAGAGATCATAAAGCAGGAGTGAGACTAGGATATAAAGCACAGAGGGTGTGGTAGGACCATCGAGGAAAGGTCCATATGACAGGTCTTCCACCTTAAAAAGAGTACATTTGAGATAGTTTCCTTCACGTTCACCACATGGGAGTAGCGACAGTGGGACTCATTGAATTTTTCATGTTTGTAGATATTGTACTTTGGTTATAGAGCCAGTGAGCTCATTTTTATTTATTGATACATTATGACATTGCACTGTGACACATGTTATTTTGAGCGATATATATATATTTTTGGTGGTTGTTCATATGATATGCATTTCTATTTATGATGATGCATATTTTCCTATATGATTATTTTTCCTATGATATGTTATTGTTTATCTAATATATACATGTTATGGATGATCATTTCTACATTATGATGTGTTTATGCAGTCTATGATGTTATGATGAATCTATTGATGATGGATGTATTGATGATGCAATTTTATAAATACAATGTTATCTACATGTGATAGTTATGTACATATAATGTTTTTATTATGTACCTTATGATGATTGAATTCCTATTATGCCATGATTTTCCTAGATATGCAATGGAGATTTCTAATGTTCCTACTTGTTTTAAATGCAACATAACTATATGATGTACTATATATAGACATACGACACTATTTACATAATTCTTATAGAATGTATGCATATGTAGATTATCTAATTTTTTTGTTGTGTCACATGACTCTATCATTATGTCGGATAGGAGAAATGTTAGCATGGATGATTTCAAAATTTTAGTAAGAAACAAAGAAGGTTTATTGAAAGGACATATGATCTTCAATATTTTGCCATATATATACTAAGCTTTGCATTTTATCATCATTGGGCGGGACTGAAACAAATGGATAGTACAAACCATGATATGAGATAGACCATAGTGTACAAATTCATCCACTTGTGAACAACAAATAGTCGCAGATAAGGAGTGTCTTAACTCATAATAAAAGAAATATTTCCCTAGTCTTTTTGTCTAGACAAATCATAGACAACAAACAAATAAAAATGGGTCATGAGATGTCATTGTTCCTCTAAATCCTTCATGGGACATCCTTGACGAAACTAGTAACATGACTCAAAATCAAAAGTTAAAAAAGATAGTTGACAAACAACAGTCAAAGAAAAAGAGTCCTGAGATATCCTTGCTTCTCTAAATCCTTCAAGGGACATCCTTGATAAATCTAGCAATCAGACTCATGCAAAAGTTGATAAAAGGATAAGAAAAAGTAAGATATAAAGTCAAAAAGCCAATAAAAGTATTTTCCAAAACTTGATCTTGTGTAATTGTTTGATGTTTGACATAGCTCGATGTGAGGAATGACACATACCATATAAGATGTTGAGTCTGGTTTCAACTTGGTGACTATTTGTGTAAGGCATGACAAAGCCAAGTTTCAAAAAGACACATTCCATATAAGATGTTGATCCTGATGTTGTTGATGTGACAAGCTACATGAGGCTATGATGATTGACAATGTCTATTTTCAAGAAAGAAATATCTTGCTTAAGACATAATTGATCACTTTGACAATGTGTTTGAGTTTGACTTGATGACAATTTTGAGATGTTTGCTTTGTTGATGCATGACTTGTTTTGATGTCTTGACTATTATGAGTGTGTGTGTTTTGATAGTGTATGACTTGAGATGATGTACCCTAAAGGACTAACCTAGTGTGGCCTTGGGGGCTCATCGATTGATAGCCTTGCCTATGTTGTACACACAAAGACCTCGTAGTTTGACCAGACTTTAACTAACATAACTGACTAAAAATATGTACTTAAGTTGATGATATGACATGTGTGATAGTGAATGCGATAAACCCTAATGGTTTGACCTAGTGTGGACTTGGGGGCTCATTGATTGATAGCCTTTCCTACATTGTACACACAAAGACCTTGTAGTTCGACATGACCAATTACTTTGACATGTGCAAAGAGTCATGATTTTGTGTGTGTGACATGAGACACCTAGACAGACATACCTAATCCCTCGGGGGCACATCGACTGATGGCCTTGCCTACATCTAGTCGCAAAGGAAACATAGTTCGACTATGCCCACAAATGACTTGACACAACTGACTTTGACTTTGTTTTTGGGATTTTTGACATGTTTTGATTTTTTTTGTCTTTTTGGAGTTTTTTAATGTTTTTGGGTCTTTTTAGGACATTTTCTGATGTTTTTGGATTTTTCAGGACATTTTCTAACATTGAGTTGCTATGTACAAGGTCCACATGACACAAAGCAAGGATTTTCCCCCAATTGGGAATAAGATATATAGGATGGAGTGGGGAGATGAATTGGAATTGATGTCAATCATTCCAAGTAATGGATATGACAACCATTTATTATGAGTGAAGGTGAAACGTCTAATTGGAATGATGGTAGATGAAGGAGAAAAGTCAACTACGCATGGCGCCTGTTTTCCAGGTTTTCACCACTATACTTATCCATAGCACCACCGAAGTGGTTTTCACTATTGGATCAATTATTTCTCTTTACTATTTTATTGATTTTTCAATTTTTTTGGTGTTACAAAGATGCCTGTTTGCTAGGCTTTCATCAAGGTAACGATTTTGTTGTTTTTTTCCATTTTCCATTTTTTTTTTTCAATTAAAACATGGTTCTTAGAAGCTACACATAGAACCTCTTCAGATGAAGGTTGTTGATTGGTGACAAAAGTGGTTCTCCTTTAGGGGTAGAGAGTTGAAACACTCCCGATCCAAAAGCTTTTGTGAAAATATGAGAGAGAGAGAGAGGGAGAGAGAGAGAGAGGGAGAGAGTGACCATGAGTGACCATGAGAGATAAACATTATATGAGATACAAACCATAGAATTATATTTTAATAATTATACACAACATCAATCAACATAATCAATGGTTACTTAAATATATTTTGTAGGAGAGTTTCTATGATTTTATTATCTTATTTGGTCACTGTAATCCATTTAAGTTTGAATGAATTGTGATATGAACTTGTTAAAGCATTAAGTAATAGAAATATTATATTGGCATTAAATATACTTTCACAATATATTGTTGCAATTTGAACGAATGATAATTAGTGTGGAATAGTTATGTGTTTGTGAGCTTTAATCACTCACTAGCTAGTGAAGGTAGGGCCGACTTCCTCAGTTGTTAGTGATATTTCCATTAGATATCTGTGTGTGGTAATATATGTTGTGATTTTTTAATTAGTCAATTTGCTTCATATTAATTATTGTGTCCCAAATAGTGCAATCCAAAACCCTCTCACTCTCACTCTCAGAAACATAAATTCTACGAGTATGATTATTCAAACTTAAATGGAGGTGTTGAATATATTTAAGGTTGATGTTAATTCTATGATTTGATACTAACCATGAGTGACCATGAGAGATAAACATTATATTAAATGCAAGAAATGATGGAAAACCAAGGGATAGTTGTTGCCTCTTTCCATGCACCTAGTTGGAGAAGATTATATTTTATTATCTCATTCTAAGAATCCACATGTGGGGAAAGCAATATTAAATATTTATGCCCACAACCCAATTTTATCATTGCTAGTGGACTCATCACCCCTTATAAGTATAATACAAAATATATTCCCAATACACCCTAAGTGCCTAGAGAAACTTTTCAAGGATGTTAGAACCATGACATATGACTTACAATGTGAATGAAACCTAATTCTAACACCCTACCTCTCCTTACCTCTCTACTTATCTCTATATCCCCTCTCCCTCTCTACCTACCTCTCCCTCCATTAATCCCTACCTCTCTCTCTATTGCTCTCTATCTTACCTCTCTCCATCCATTCCTCTCCCTCCCTCTCTTCTTCCCTCTCTATTTATCTCTATCTCCAAAATCCCTTTCTCTACCTATCTCTTCATCCACCATTACTTACTACTCTTTCTCTACACCTCTTTCTCCCTCCCTACCTCTCCCTACCTCCCTCATTCCCTCTCTACACCTCTTCCTCCCTCCATCCCTCTCTTCTTACCTATGTACTAATCTCTATCTCTCGTCTCCCTTTCCCTACCTAAATCTCCCTCTATCACTCCCTACATCTCTCTAGATTGCTCTCTATCTCACCTCACTCTCTCTCCCTTCATACCTCTCCCTCCCTCTCTCTACCTACCTCTTCATCCATATTTTCCGCTCTCTCTCTACACCTATCCCTCCCCCCCCCTCTCTCTCTCTCCTTTCTCTCTATCTCTCCTTCCCGATCTAATTATATTTATCTTCCCTCTACCTCTTTGTACCTACGTATACCTCCATCACTCCCTACCACTCTCTCTCTACACATCTCTATCTCACCTTTATCTCCCTCCCTACTCCCTTATCTCTCTACTCTCTATCTCTCATTTCCCTCCCTCTACCTACCTCTCCATCCATATCTCTCTAACTCATTATCCATCTCTCTCCCTCCCTACCTCTCTCTCTCTCTCTCTCTCTCCATATCACCTCCTCTCTATCTTTCTCACCTTACTCTCACCTCTTTTCCTCCTTCCCTTCTTCCCTCTCTACTTATCTCTATCTCCCATCTCCTTCTCTCTACCTACCTATCCCTACATCACTCTATCTCTTTGTTTCTCTCTCTCCCTCCCTCCTTCCCTCTCTAATTATCTTTGTCTTCTCTCTCCTTCTCTCTACCTACCTCTCCCTCCATCATTCCCACTCTGTCACACACATTTATCTCCCTCCCTACCTTTCCCTCTTTGTTTCTCTTTATCTCTCCTCTCCCTCCCTCTACCTAACCTCTCTCTTACTCTCCCTACATCCTCCGTATTTCTAACTCTCCTCTCAATATATCTTCCCTCCCCCTTCTTTTGATCTCTCTCCCTCTCTCCCTCCCCCCCTCCCTCTCTTTCTTTGTCACTCTCTCTCTACTTCTCTCCATCTCACCATTATCTCTCACTCCCTCTTTATCACTCCCTACCAAATCTCTCTTTACAACTCCATCCCTCCCTCCCTCCTTCCCTCTTTATTTAGACCTAATTCTTTGTATATCACCTATCACTCTTTACCTCTCCCTTACTCCCCTCTCTCTTTTTCCCTCACTCCTTCCTTTCATCTCTCTCCCTCTCTCTCTACACCTCTCTATCTCACCTACCTATATCCTTACCTACCTCCTTCCCTCTACCTACCTCTTCATCCCTTTCTCTCTATCTCTCTCTTGATCCATATCACACTTCCTCCCTCTCTCCCTCCTCTCTCTCCATCTCACTCTCTTTCTCTTTATTTCTCTCTATCTCACCTTTCTCTTATCCCTCTCCCTCCCTCCATCCTTCCCTCTCTACTTGTCCCTATCTCTCCTATCCATCTCTCTACCTATCTCTCCCTCCATCACTCCCTCTCTCTCTAGAGAGAAGAAGAGATTGAGAGAGTAGGAGTGGGAGGGAGGAAGGGATAGAGAGGGGGAGAGGAAAGATAAAGAGTAGAAAGGGAAGGAGAGAGTGCGAGAGTGAGATAGCAAAAAGGGGAGGGAGATAGAGAGTGGGATAGGTAGAGAGAGAGGTAGGGAGTTATGTATGGAGGGGAAGGTAGAGAGAGGGAGTTGGGAGACATAGAGAAGTAGAGAGGGAGGGAGAGAGGTAGGGAGAGTTAGTAAGGGAGGGAGGGAGAGAGAGGTGAGAGAGAGAGATAAGTAAAAAAGGAAAGAGAGAGAGAGAGGGAGGTAGAGTGAGATGGAGATAGAGAGTGGTGAGATAAAGAAAAGTAGAGAGGAAGGAGAGAATGAGAAAGATAGATGAAGTGAGAGAGGAAGAGGTAGATATAGATAGGTGAGATAGACAAAAGTAGAGAGAAAGAGAGAGGTAGTTCTTGAGCTCAAGGGAGAGAGAGGTCTAGAGCATAAGGGATAAACAAAAAGTGAGATAGAAATAAAGAGAAAAAGATGATACAACTTTATTATGGAAATTGGTCTCCTAAGTAATGAAACTTGACATACTAATTACTAAAATTTGATTATCTAAAAAAAAAGAAGATCTTCCAAAAACTAGAATTTTCATTATAACTCCTAGAGATTTACAATCACTCTCAAACATCCTAAAATTATATACATGAAATATAACTCAAAGCATAGGAAAGTAAATGTCCATATGTACATGTCAACTTCTAATTTTTCATGTATATAGTTTCGTTAAATGACAAGGAGAAATAAAAAGAGAAAGACAATAGAAAATAGAAAAAAATAATGTAACATAAAACATGAGTGTGTTATAATGCACTCGCATTTTGAGAAAGAATTCATATAATGTGAGTGCATTAAATAAAAAACTCATGTTTTATGAAAGAATTCACATAATGTGATTGTGTTATAATGCACTCACATTTTGTGTAAGCATTCACAAACATGAGCAAGTTATAACATGCTCATGTTTTGTGAAAGCATTCATTAATGTGAGAACACTATAATGTTCCTGTGTTTTATGAAAGCATTCACAAACTTGAGCACATTATAAAATACACGTGTTTTGTGAATGTATTCAAATAACGTGAGCACATTATAATGCACTCACATTTTCTCTTACTTTGCGAATTTCCAAGTCTTTGGCTTAAATTTTCCTTGGGCTTCCAACCCAAAGGCTTGGAGTGAATTTCCAACATCCAAAGACATATTTTTGTAGATTGTGAAAAGTTTGACATAATCTCAAGCGTTCTCTCCATCAAGTTTGCACGTGTTTCAATTTCAAGTCAATGAAGCACCTAGGTAATGATAATCTCTCTCTTAGCTATCTAATGATGTACGTTTCATATTTTGAGTATGTTAAAGTTTTCATCTTTAATTTCTTTTGTTGGTGTATACATTTTTTTTTCAAAAACCAATCTTTGGTTTTTTTCACTTTATTTTTTATTTGTTTATTGAAATTTCAAATAAATTACATTTTTAGAAACTAGACTCCATTATACACATATTAAAAAAATTGATTTTCGATCAGTTTTCAAAAACTTTAGGGGGGAGCATGCTTAATTTTTTTTTTTTAAAGATGTGTCCACTTTGAAAATTAATAAAAAACATATATTCATTAAAAAGTTAGCAAAAAAATTGGGCAAAAACTACATGGTGTTATCTAATTTCTTACTGAAGTGATGTTTGAAATACTAAAAAAAGTTAAAATTTTAGGGGGGCCACACTAGATACTATGTTATATTTTTTTGAAAACAATAGGACCAATTTGTGTGGCCCCCACTTTTGAACCCCTTAATCTCTACCATTAAAAAAATAGTAGTTTAGAAAGTAGATTTGAAGCACTACGACTCTTGTTTTTGTTGCATTTTAAAATTTTGAGTGTAACTATCTTCAATTTGTCATCCATGGTTAGTGTTTCTCGATTTATTAAAAAGTGACCACTTAAGGCCCCCTTTTGGCCCCATATTTCCATACACTTACCCTATAATAGTATTTTAAGAATTGAATAGTATTTGGTGGCTGTAAGTAGTTATAATTGTTAAAGTAGGATACAAAATGTCTTAATTATTAATGCATAGTTCATATCCTTTCTTTCTTGTATAATAATGTAGACTAATTTTCTTTATATAGTTAGACAATGATTTTTCTAGAGAGGAACAACATAGTATAGCTAGCATACACATATTTTCATAAATAATGCCAAAAAATAGAATTTTTTTTGCTACATGTCTTATTTGGTTATCACATGTTCTCTCTACATTTTTTTTGTTAAATTTGTATTCTATATGGTTAAAAATCTATCATTAATTTAACCAAATTATTCATATAATCTAATTGAATACACTTGATTAGGTCATAAATGAAGTTCTCACATGTCCCCTAATCATGAGTCAATAACAAGTTCCTCAATAATTATTCATCGTGAAATTTGAAAACTTCAAATTTTTTTTGCAAGCCTTCTAATCATGCATAGTTTGTCTCTTCTCTCTAATTTATCTCATCCATTACATCATTCTTAAGATAAACTTGCTTTGTAACTCTAAAAAAAATAACAATCCATAATCATCAAAAAATTATGTTATGTTTTTAATCATCCAAATAAATATTAGAGGAAACCAACACATTTTATAAATATTACTCTTCTGACATCTTCAAGTATAAGAATAAATATGTGCTATTTTGAAGAATATTTTGATAATAAAAAATAATAAGTTTTAAAAAACTTAACACTATCTAAACTATGAAACTTAAAAATAAAGTTTAATTTTATCTTAAGCATAACCTATCAACCAATTAAACATAAAAAACATTTTCAAACAAAATTTGTATTATATTAATAATTTCTTATTAAAGATTAAATATTATTTATACCAAAAAATTATCTTTTTTTAAAATTAAATAAAAAATCATTTATAATAATTATAATAGATAAATAAATAAATAAAATTAAAATATCATATCTATTTTATAATTATTTAACACATTTATATGCATTTCTCTATTTACATCTTAAAATATAAGAATAAATGTGTCGATTTTCAAGAATATTTTGATGACAACAAAAAAATTAGATAACTTATGTCTATCCAAACTCTGAGTTCTCTTATTATTTAGCACATTTATATGTATTGTCCTATTTCCATTTTAAAATATAATTGAACCACCAAAAATGAACTACTTAGGGAAAGATGATTCCCCAATGAGCTTCTAGGGTTTTCCACCTAGGAGCGCAGTTAGGAAATGTGGATCTCTTTCGTACTAAGGTATTTTTGGTGTTCATTCAAAGGGGATTAGGGGCTTAAAGTTATGTGTTTGGAATTCCATAAATACTTGAAATGGAAAATAAAGACTAACTAATAATGTAAAACCTAAGAAATATAAGCTGCTGGAAAACACACTATGATATGCAAATGACCTAAGAAAAATGAACAAACTATTACAAAAATGACTAAAAATAAAGGGGTGCACTTGGAAAGGAGTTTTAGACTATATTGGAGGCTGGAAAAGCTTTTGATGTTGAAATTTGAGCCTGTTGGGACATTTACGCCATTCTGGGCGACCTAGTCCCAAATTTGGGAAACTGCATTGGAGCCCGTTTTAGCCAAAAGGGTATCCAAATCTATAAGAATCTCTAAAAAATAGGTTCAATGGGACTAGGTGCCATTGTTGGTGACTTAGTCCACTTCTGAATTTTTGAAGATCAAGAACTGGAAGTTAAAGCCCCCAGTCTATATTTTTTACTCTTTTAGGTGTTCGGTCCCGAAAGTGAAGAATTTGTTTTGTGAGTATCCTCCAAACTTCAACTAGGATTTCTACAACCTTGAAGAGCTTGGAAAAGGTGTTGAATATTCTTCCACCTTGGTTATTTTCCAAATTTTCCTCCAAAACCTACAAATCACACTAAGAGGAAAAAATTGTTGATTGTTAGGGATTAGGAGTTTGCCTTAGTCAACCCCCTTTTGAGTAATCAAACCAACATAGAGAAATGATGTAATGATGCATGGAAACAAGGTTTAATGGAGTTTTAACTTGTCTTGATAATTGATCTTGAGTTGCAACAATGGAGGGTTCAACCGTTGAATGCTTCTTGAGAGATGTCTTGTTGGCTTAGACTACTCAAACCCTAGCTTGTTTGAGATGAAGGAGAGATGATAGATTGAGAGGAGAGTGAATGAATAATGAACTATCAGCCCCAAAATTGAGGGGAAAGCCCTTATTTATAGAATTTGTGCCCTAATTTTGTTGAAATAACACCATACACGCCAACCTTAGGGTTTTAGAGACAAAATCCTGAAAGTAAATTAATTTTATTTTGGTTTTTTTGCCACATGGGACTAGGTTGCCCAAGGTAGTGAACTAGTCCACCTGGACATTTTTCATTGGTTTTCAGGGATTAAAGCATGATTATTATTTTTTGTCAAGATTATCTCTTGAAACACACTAAAATAAGGCATGGATGTGCATTAATGGGTCATTATAACATAAGAAAGGGTCGATTTAGTGATGAAAACAAAGGAAAGTGTGAAAATGTTTTAGAACACCTTACAACACTTTGGCACAAGACTTGGAAAGGGGTCAAAATAGGTTGAAAAAAGGTCCAAAATCCTTAGGAAAGGGTCCAAATGAGTGAAAAAGTGTCAAAGTCTACACTTTTTGGCGACACAATAATAATAATTATGTGTTAATTTTTAAGAATATTTTGATGATAAAGAATTTTTTTTAGGAAACTTAAGAAATTTCACCCCAAGTATCAACCGGTTCCATATACAAAAACATTTCAAACAAAAAAATATTATTTTAAACATTTCTTATAAAAAATAAATATTATTTATAACAATTTTTAAAAATTAAATAAAAATTTATAATTATAATAATTATACCATAAAAGTAAACTAATAGCTTATTTTTTTACTCTTCTTTATTCACCATTTATAATTCCTATTGTGCTAACTCCAAACCCTCACCCATGCCACATATAGGATTCATCTCAATACAGGTTAGTTGATAACCTACTCAATTTCAAGAAAGCGTTATCCATCAATGATCAAGTTTGAGACAACAAGCACAAGGAATCTTAGTTTCCCAAATCCCTTTCAATGGTCTCCCACATGTCATGATGTTTTCACATATTAGGGATCCCCCTTTTATGTTCATCAGTCAACTATTATCCTCAAAATTTGTTAGGACAATTTTTTCTTTAATAGGGAGGTTTATTTGCAAAATAATGCTTTTATATGTAGTTCATGAAAACATGGCTAAAGCTAAACAACCTTCATTGTTGGATCTTTGAAAACTAGAAATAATATATGGAGGAATAAATTTTCATCTGACACTATGCTAGGGGGGTTTTATTCTTGAATTTGATTCTTTGGAAGACAAGGAACTGGTGCTTGAAAATTGATCCTTGAGTTTTCAAGATGATTTATTATGCATGAAACCTTGGACCCTTATTTTGATATGTGAACTAAAACCTTCTCATCAACTTATTTTTGGTTGCAGTTACCTTATCTCCCTTACAATTATGGGAATTAGATTGTCTGTGGGCCATAGGAAATGGCTTAGGTAAGTATCATTGCACTTTAAAATAAATAATCAATTATGAAACCTCCATTTTTGTATGTTTATGTATTGAAATGGACCTATCCAAAAGAAGTCCTACAAAGATAACAATGGTAATGGGTGCTAGATGTAACCTATGGATTATTAAAAAATTACATTAAGTTGGATGAAATACTTTTAGACTTGATAGATCTTGTTATGCCTCCTAATGTCAAAAATGGAAAGCTTGTCTGTAAGGAAATCTTGCTTCAAGTGGTAAGCCCACCTGATGGATTGGGATTGAGCTCCAACAGTATTTCATTCCACCAATGCTCAAAATGAGAAGGTTTCTCCCCAAACTTCTATAGAAGATAACTCTAATTTGACCCCCTTGCATTTGGTCTATGTGATCCATCTATTAGGGTCATGCATACAAATAATTCAATTGTTGGTTTCTCTATTGTCTCATTATTTTTTTTTGGGAAATCAACCAAAAAGTCTAAAACTCTAAGATCTCACTAGAGCCACATATGACTTCAATGATTGTTGATATTGAAGATAGTCCAAGAAAAAATATGTCATGTTTCCTTTCCTTAGATAGCTCAAGAATGAATAGAAGTAAAGAGAAATAGATAATCCCTACAAAATCTGAGCATAAGGTCATCAAAGAAAGGTGAAAACCTAGAAGAAATGTGTATTACTATATCACTTGTTATAGGTTGATGC
Source organism: Sequoiadendron giganteum (assembly GCA_007115665.2). Lineage (NCBI taxonomy): Eukaryota > Viridiplantae > Streptophyta > Pinopsida > Cupressales > Cupressaceae > Sequoiadendron > Sequoiadendron giganteum. Next base: position 517,228,642 of record CM021107.1, read on the forward strand.
AAATATGTAATTTTTGTTTTTGTTTTATTTATAAGGGCATGGAACCAATGCCCACAATTTATCAATAAAAAAAATATTACAGAAAAATAAATAAATAAAATTAAAAGTTCAATTTTTTTCTCTTATTAATTAACACACACACATAAGAATAAATTCATTTTAACTTCTAATAATTTTTTGATGATATATATATTTTTTTACATAAGATAAGACTATCCAAACTAGAGACTTAGGAAGGTTCATCCTAAGAATTAAAAATTAAGTATAAGATTTATAAAAACATATTCAAATAAAAATTATATTATTTTTATCATTTTCTATTAAAAAAATATTATTTATAACAAAAAAACATATCTTTTTAAAAATAATTAAATAAAAAGTACAAACATCTTGGAAAAACTTATAAAATATTGAATATTATTTATAAAAATTATATATTGCTAACAATAAATATTTAAACAAAAATGTGTATTATTTTAACCATTTCTCATAAAATATTTAATCATTTTTATAAAAAAAATTATATATCTTTTCAAAATATTATTAAAACCTATATAAAAAATAACATTTATAATAATAGTAATAGATATACAAAACAAATTCTGAAGTTGTTTTTGGATTTTCAAAAATAATGGCAAGGATTGTTTTACATTGAAGTGCTCTAAAATGTAACTAACTTGAAAATTTTCTAACAAAACCCTACATGCAAAACCTAACAAACCAATAAGCTTTCTAAAATCAAGAAGCAACGCAAAAATGCAAAGCAATAGCGTAAGTGCGAATGCCAAGTGGAGCGAAGTGAGTACGGTTAATTTTATTGTTTGTGCTGCAAAAAAAGCAATCATTTCAAAGAAAAGTGTTGAAGACGCCTACCACTGATACAACACATGAAAGAGAGATTGAAAGAGTTGAAAAAATCAACATTAAAAAAATATTTGAAAAAAGGATAATTGGAATAGGAATTAGAAATTTTGAATCAGAGAATTATGGTGACAGGGATATTCCAAGAGGATTACAATAGAGAGGTGGTGTTGCTTGTATAATATAATGAACTACTGGCTAAGGAGGAATACTAATGACATTCAAAATCTCTGGAGATTCAACTAGAAAATGGTGAATAAAATACAAAATTCTTTCACAACTCCACTAAAATAAGAAGATGTCGGAACTGGGTTTCCTAAATCATCAAGAAGGATAGGACAATATTAACCAATTTTGTGATAATATAGATGGAAGGGGTTAAATAATTCAAAATATCTTGGGCAGCTTTGGCTTCACTGATTTTGAAATATTAATTGTCCTTGAGCCTGCCATTGCTTCACCTACCTATCAGGGGCTGTTTTTCCTTTGCCAGTTTTGGGATCTTCATCTTTGCAGCTCCTGACTACTCATAATTGAATGAGGTAGAAATTTTTGAATACCCAATTAATGTTGGTAGGTAATTTTGAATTTTAGAGGGAATGTTTGTGAAAGACAAAAAGGAATGAAGGCAGATTATTTTGTTAGTTGGAGAATTGGAAGAAATCAGTTTTTTGCAAAGGCAAGTGATTTGCAGCAAGAAGAAAAGTTGCAGCAGCAACAAGGAATGTTCTTAGAGCATTTTGCAGAGTTTTTGCAATGAGCAGGATTGCTCTTGATTGCTCCGCCTTTGTCAGGAACAACAAATAGTTCTAGTCGAGTTGTGACAGTGAGTTCTAAGTAGCTCCTGATTGTTTATGAACTGTTTGAGCAGTCTTTGATAGCTCCCAAAAATTTGTAATAGGTAGTTTTCAGTTTTTTTGAAGTTTTATGCTTTATGTATTGTCAGTTCCAGCTTAGCTAATAGAAGAAGGAAAATATTGCATGCCCATTTTTCTGTTTGTCTCCATTGAGTTTTAGTTTATTATTTCACATTTGGGTATTTCCAGTTTTGCTAGAAATTAGAGTAGCAGCTCTGTGTTTTGTTTTTTCATTTAAAATTTTGACATGGTATCAGAGCCATAGGCCCCATTTCCTTGTGAGTTAGGGCAATTATTTTGTCTGGGTATTTAAGTTTTTTCTGTAGGAGACATGGCTAGAGATGAAGCAAAGAGTTGGAAACAACCACCATCCTTTAATGGACAAAACTATGATGTTTGGGCCAAGAAGATGAAGACTATTATGGTTGTAAATGATTTGTGGGATTTTCTCATAAATGGGTTCATGGATATCACTGACCTAGTTGCATTTTCAGCTCTCACAAACAACTAGAAGACCCAGTTGAAGGAGCAGAGGAAGAAGGATGCAAAATATTTGAGCTTGATCAAAGCAACCTTGACATAGGCCATTTTTCCTAGAATAGTAGCAACAGAGTATGCAAAAGAAGCTTAGGAAATCCTCCAAACCAGATACAAAGGGAATGATAAAGTTAGAGGTGTGAAGCTCTAGTTAATTTGAAGAGTTTGAAGTTATTGAAATGAAGGAATGTGAATCTATTTTAGATTTTCACACAAGGTTCTCTGGTTTGTTAAACCAATTGAGAGAAAATGGAGAAATGATAGAGGAGTATAATATTGTTGAAAAAATCCTCAGGTGTCTACCCACGAGATATGACACACTTTCAATTTCTATTGAAGAGGCGAAGGACCTCTCCACTTTGACAATGGATGAGTTAATGGGTTCTCTTCAAACCCATGAGAAAATTCTAAAGAGGTCTGCTACTTCTTCACAAGAGAAAGCTTTCAAAGCTCAATCAAATACAAGAGGCAAGGGGAGAGGTAGAAATAGATCCCAAAGAGGTAGAGGCAGATCCAGACAAGGAAATGCTGGAGGAGAAAGCTCGGGATGAGCAAGCATCCAAGAAGGAGCGAGCAACTCGCAAAAAAACTCCTGAAGAGGCATGTAGAACAACAACTCAAGTGGGAGAAGTGACAAGAGAAACATTGAATGCTACTACTATCATATGTGTGGCCATTATGCGAGTGAGTGCTGGAAAAAGCATGGTAATCAATAAAAACAAAATGCTAATGTGGCTGATTCAAATGTAGCTAAAGGAAATCAGTCCACAACCTTCATCATGTGCAACGTTGGTGAAGAAGGCAGCCCCGAAGTCTGGTATTTGGACAAAGGTTGCAGCAACCACATGTGTGGTAATGAAATTCTTTTTTCTTTTATTGATAAAAATATTATGTCTGAAATTAGAATGGGGAACAATGGAATAGTTACAATCAAAGGAAAATGATCCATCATGATCTGTACCAAGCAAGGTGAGAAGAAGGAGGTTCAAAATGTGTTCTTTTCACTGGGGTTAAAGCATAACCTCATGAGTGTAGGACAACTAATCCAAAATGGATATAGAGTGCTGATGGAGAAGGGCCAATGCATCATTTATGACAAGAATGAGAGGATGAAGGTGTTTGTAGCAATTGCAATGACAAAGAGCCAGATGTTTCCACTGAAGATTGAGACGTGCTTCTAATCTCAGCCCATTGCTGCACCTCTCATGGATGAAAAATGTACAACAATACAACAAGCAACCCTCAAGAGCACCATTGAAGACCCCTCTGAGCTATGGTATCTTAGGTATGGACACTTAGGATTTTCTAGTCTGAGTATTTTGTCCAAGAATAGAATGGTTGATGGTTTTCCAAGTATAGTAGAGCCTAATGTTAAATGTGAGGCTTGCATTTTGGGCAAGCAACATAGGAAACCCTTTCAATTGGGCAACTCTACAAGGGAAAGAGAACCATTGGAGTTGGTGCATATGGATTTGGTAGGCCCTATGAAAATAACATCCATTGGTAACAACAGATTTTTTATGACCTTTATTGATGATTTCAGCCATAGGACATGGGTTTATTTTTTGTAGCATAAGTCTGATGCATTTGATAAGTTTTTATTGTTTAAGGACTAGATTGAAAAGGAGAGTGGACACTTTATTAAGGTCCTAAGGTCAGATCATGGAGGAGAGTATACCTCCAATCAATTTGTGAATTTTTTCTGAAAAAAATGGCACCAAGAAGGAGCTTACAACCAATTATACTCCACAACAAAATGGAGTGGCTGAAAGGAAGAATAGGACCATTGTGGAGATGGCAAGAAGCATGATGAAAGCAAAGGGACTCCCAATTGAATATTGCGGAGAGGCTATAGTAACAACTGTTTATTTGATTAATAGAAGTCCAACAAAGGTGGTCTGTGACAAGATACCTCAAGAGGCATGGACAAAACATAGATGGACGGTTGAGCACTTATGAGTGTTTGGTTGTGTGGCTTATGCACACGTGTCTAAAGAAAAGAGGAAAAAATTGGATGAAAAGGGAGAGAAGTGCATCTTCACAGGTTACTATTTAGAATCAAAAGCCTATAGGTTGTATAACCTAGTTAGCAAGAAAACTGTTATCAACAAAGATGTGGAGTTTTTAGAAGATCAATAATGGGATGGAAAAGTCACTCCTGATCGCTCCAAATCTCTCCTGATCGTTCCTGATGTTGAAGAAAAGGAAAAGGAAGTAAAAAATGATGATTTAGTGTAGCCAACAGTCACTTCTGATAGCTCAAGACAAGCTCCTGAAAATTTCTGAAATCACCCCCAATCGGTCATAATCACTCCTGATCCAAATAGAAAAAAAGACAAGCAACCAAAGAATGGGTCATAGAGAGCTCCTTATAGCTCCCAATCCCTCCTAATCACTCTTGATCGATCCAGAACCAGCTCTCGCCTCCCTAATGCCAAAGAAGACCAGGAGTCTAAGGGATATCTACCAAGATGAAAGGTATGATGAAAAATTTGATGAGAACATGATTTTTTCATTGTTTTCTCATAGTGATCAGATTTATTTTGAAGAAGCTATGAAAGAGGATAAATGTGTGAGGCCATGGATGAGGAGATAAATGCAATAGAAAGGAACAACACATGAGAGTTAACTGATATTCCTCCCAACAAGCAAGTTATTGGGGTGAAATGGGTCTACAAGACCAAGTGCAATGCTGAAGGAAGGATAGAGAGGCACAAGGCATGAGTAGTGGTCAAGGGGTACAAAAACCAGTTTGGGAGAGTTTATGATGAGACATATGCCCCTGTTGCAAGGATGGAGACCATGCAGACAGTCATAGCAATTGCATCCCAACATAAATGGAAGGTGTTTCAAATGGATGTGAAGTCTGCCTTCCTAAATGGAGTATTGAAAGAGGAGGTTTATGTGGAGCAACCATTTGGATATGAGGTTATAGGTAAAGAACACAAAGTTTATAGGATGAAGAAGAATCTTTATGGGATGAAGCAAGCTCCACAGTCATGGTACAACAAGATTGGCTCATATTTGATGAGCAATGGATTTAGCAAAATCGATGGTGAGCCCACTCTTTACATTAAGGCAAAAAATGGTAATATTTTGATTGTTTTATTGTATGTAGATGATCTTGTTTTTACTGGGGATGATGATTTCCTCATTACCAATTTTAAAGAGGCCATGAAAAGAGAATTTGAAATGACAAATTTAGGCCTTTTGAGTTATTTTCTAGGTATAGAAGTAAAAAAAATGCATGATTGTATTTTTATTTCTCAAGAAAAATATGCAAATGAGATCTTGAAGAGATTTAGGATGATTGAAAGCAAGCCTACCCCAACACCAATAGTCGTAGGTCTAAAGTTGAACAAGGAGGATTGTAGCGAAAATGTGGATCTGACCATGTATAAAAGTTCGGTTGGAAGATTGATGTATTTAACAACAAATAGGCCAGATATAATGCATGGAGTGAGTCTTATTTCCAGATTTATGGAGGCTCCAAGCGACACCTATTGGCAAGCAGGTAAGAGAATCCTGAGGCATGTGAATGGTACCAAAGGATATGGCATGTTGTACATAACAACAAAAGAATATGGGTTGGTTGGTTACACTGACAGTGATTGGGCATGAAGTTTGGATGATAGGAAGAGAACTTCAAGCTATGTGTTTCATTTAGGTTCAAGTGCTATCTCATGGGATTCCAAGAAGAAACTTGTAGTTTCCGTATCAATAGCGAAAGTTGAGTATATAGCAGAAAATGCAACAAGTTAGGCTATTTGGTTGAGAAGAATCTTGGAAAATTTGAGAGAAGAACTAAAGGATGGAACAATGATCTTTTGTGAAAATGTTTCATCGATAGCCTTGATGAAAAATCCAATGTTTCATGGAAGAAGCAAGAACATTGAAATCATGTATCATTTTATTCGTGAATTGGTTGAAAATGGTGAAATCAAAATGGAGTTTTGCAGGTCTGAGTAGCAGCTAGTAGACATGTTCACCAAGCCTTTGAGCAAAGATAATTTTGAGCATCTAAGGAGCTGTTTGGGCGTAGTTTATTTGGATCAGGTTTGATCCTATTTTATTGGCTCAGGACAAAGGGGGACTATTGAAATATTAATTTTCCCTAAGCCTTCCATTGCTTCACCTACCTGTCAGGAGCTGTTTTTCCTTTGCTAGTTTTGGGATCTTCATCCCTACAACTCCTGACTGCTCAGAATTGAATGAGGTAGAAATTTTTGAATTCCCAATTAATATTGGTAGGTAATTTTGAATTTTAGAGGGAATTTTTGTGAATGAAAAAAAAGGAATGAAGGAAAATTATTCTATCAGTTAGAGAATTGGAAGAAATTAGTTTTTTGCAGAGGCAAGTGATTTGCAACAAGAAGAAAAGTTGCAGTAGCAACAATGAATGTTCTTAGAACATTTTGCATAGTTTTTGCAGTGAGCAGGATTGCTCTTGATTGCTCCGTGTTTTCCAGGAACAATAGATAATTCTAGTCAAGTTGTGGCAGTGAGTTATAAGTAGCTCCTGATTGTTTATGAACTATTTGAGCAGTCTTTGATAGCTCCCAGAAAGTTGTAATAGGTAGTTTTTAGTTTGTTTGAAGTTTTATGCTTTATGCATTGTCATTTCCAGCTCAGTCAATAGGAGGAAAATCTTGCATGTCCAATTTTTTGTTTGTCTCTATTGAGTTTTAGTTTATTATTCTGTATTTGGGTATTTCCAATTTTGTTGGAAACTAGAGCAACAACTCCGTGTTTTGTTTTTTCAATTAAAATTCTGACAACCGAACCTATGGATATCTAATTTTTGAAACATATACCCACTCTCATAAATGACATAGATAATGAGATGCTTACCTCATAGGTTACTCTTGAAGAATTTAGGGATACTCTTTTTTAGATGCACTCGGATAAGGCCCTCATGCCAAACGAGTTCCTTGATGCATTTTTCTAAACCTGTTGGAACTTTATGGGGAAGGAGATCCACATAATAGTATAAGGGTTACAAAAATAAGGAAAAAATATTAAAGATTTGAACAATAAAAATATTTCCTTGATTCCCAAGACTGACAACAATAAAATATTTGAATTTTTTTGTCCCATTTCACTTTGAAATGATATTTATAAAACCATCTCAAAAGTAATGTCAAATCGGATTAAATTGCTAATTCCTCGAATAATAATGCAAGAACAAAGTGGATTTATTTTGGGAAGAAGCATCATCGATGGTATCATCATTTTCCATGAGGGAATTCACTCTAGCAAAAGATAGAGCCAAAAAAGATGAAGTTGGATGTAAGCAAGGCATATGATCATGTAAATTGGTGATTTCTCATGAAAATTCTTGAGAAATTGGGATTCGATAAGAAATGGATCAAGTGGGTTTATGCATGCATATCTACTCCTCATTATTTTATCCTAACAAATAGATCTCCTTACTACTTCTTTGAAGTTGCAAAGGGCCTTAGACAAGGTGACCCCATTTCACCTTCACTATTCGTAATAATAGTTGATGCATCTAGTAGATGCATAAATAACAAGGCTATGAATAGACTATGGAACTATATCTTGTAGCAAAAAAATATACCACCATTGACCAACCAACTTTTTGTTGATGAAACTCTCCTGTATGGTGCATCAACCTTAAAAGAAATTGAAAACATCAAGAAGACTCTAGAGGACTATATACGATTCTTAAGGTAGAAGATAAACAAAAAAAAATAGTGTATCTTCTTTTTCATACCAAATGATCTACCTAATGGAAAATTTCTTCCACTCTTTGCTTCAACATTGATTCTCCGTCAAGTCAGTAATTGAGAATATTACTTTTTTCTAGGGCCATAAAATCAAGCATATGGGCTAAAAAAATAAAAAAATACAAGTAGAGATCTGAAGCATGCAAAGGAATTAGATGGTTTACCCTAGATAAAATAACTACAATGACTAAAGTTGTACTAGAGACCATTCCCATCTATATTCTTTCGTGTATAAAATTATTAGACTCCAACGTGGAAGGAAACCTCAACAAGGTAAAAATATGCTTCTTATGGGAAGGCCCAAATGATGCACACCACATCCACTTGGTATCTTGGGACAATTCCAAACTAAACAAACATGTGGGTGGGACAACGATCAAGGATATACAAAATAAAAAACATGGCCTTGTGGGCCAAATTAACCTGACGATTATTCAAGAAATCAAAGGCGAATTGGAGCAAGGTTCTTTGTGTCACATATTTGGAATTTTATGATACACACATAATAATTACTATTACCAATCCACCGAATGCCCCAAAAATATGGAATTTCATCTTGATGAACAAACCATTGACTATAGTGCACCTCACATGGAAGGCAAAAAATGGGGCAACTGTTTCCTTTTGGTATGAATCATGGAATGGTGACCCTGTTCTCACAGACATACCAAGTTTGGAAGATGGTATACAACCCTTGATTAACATCTGCAACATCACTATTTGAGATTATATGAAAATAACCATAACTAGGTATGGAATAACATTTTCTTGGAGATCTTTCGAAAACACATCTACTTTGTTGTACAAAAAAATACAGGGAAATGTTCCATAGAATGGTAATATTATCTTAAAAAGATGGAATCATACAATTGTGTTGGGTGAATTCTGGGGAATACTCTACTAAACTAGGGTATGTAATGCAAGAAAAGGAAGCCCAAGATGTCAAATGGCCCATGGGGCTTTGTTGGTGCTCTAATTTTTTACCTAAATCTAAGGCATTCGCTTGGATTTCCCTTCATTATAGAATCGTAATTGGTGAAATTTTGGAATGTTTAGGAATTTTGGGACCTCTTCTATGCTCAATGTGCAATAAAAGTTATGAAACCATGGTTCATCTACTCCTCTAGTGTAAGGTGGCTACTGAGTGCTAGTCACACTTGAAAAAACTACAATGGTGTGGTCCCCTACTGACAACATTATTGTCCTGTTTTAACTCATAGCCAAGTTTATTCAAAGGTTCTCTATGGTTTCACTTATGGTTGTCGATTATATCAATGATTATATGGCATGTTTGGAAGGAGTGCAACACTAGAATCTTCAAAATTAAAAATACTCCCATAGTGATGCTCATAAATAAAATTGAAATTGCAATATGTGAGTTACAAAATAGAGGGGTAAAGTAGAAGAAAAGGTAGAACTTCTAACTTTGGGATAAAAATATGCATTTTGAGTTGCCACTCTTCATTGTTCCCATACAACATTATGGTGATGGGTTCACAGGATGTTCAAAGAGGTTTAAAACAAAATGGCCCCTCCCACCCTCTAGAAGACTAAAGCTCAATTTTGAAAAGGTCTCCAGGGGAAACACTTGACTTTTTGGTGTTGGTTTCATCATTAGGAAGGATCAGGGTGATTTGGGGCTATCAAAATATCAATTGGCTCCAAAAAAAAAGTAGAGATTGTTGTGTTGCATGTTGTTTTATCACTTTGTGTGGAGAAGGATATCAAATGTATTAAAATAGAAGGTGATTCAATGGTCACCATTCATTTCATCTCTTCAAAAGAAGCCAAATTTGGAAACTTGCAATGTGGGTAGATCAAACATAGTCATTTCTTGTTATAATTGGAGCTTACACCCTCTATCACACTTATAGGGAAGCCAACAAAGTAGCTAAGTGATTGTCCATCATTACAATTGATCAAGAAATTCAACATCTTTAATTATTCAAAATATTTTTATATTTTGATATTCTCAATTAATCATAAAGCAAATAAATGGATCATATCAAGAAAAACACTTTAAACTATCTCAATATCATGATTTGGTGTTAGCAATATTAAATTTTTTTGCCTCATTTACTATAGAAAACTTTCCATGTAAGGGTAATTGACATGTTGATGTTATGGTAAGCATGGCTTCCCTTATATCCATCAATGATCATTTTGTATATTTTCAATTTACCATTTATAATCTCACATTTCCATCATCACCAACAACATGAAATAAGATAATATGTAATATAGATAAATTAGATGAATGACACACACATTTTTCAATACCTATATGATGGTATTTTTCTTGAACCTACTACAAAAAAATCTCATGATTTTCTTTAATAACTTGTAGTGTGATACATAATTTTGGCTAATGTGTTATACTGAAGATCATATAATGGTCTCCTTCTTTGTTTCCTTAATAATTTAGAGATCCCTGTAGCCCTTAAGGAATCCCATTCAAGTGATTGTGGGGGAAATTTTGGTGGTCAATCTTTGGTTTAGAAGTTAATTTTCATGGGATATTATTGTCAAAAATGGAACAATATTCTTTTGCCTTTGTTAAAAAATGTACTAAGTGTCAACAAAAAAACAATTTTAATTATGCTCCTGCTCATGAACTTCATGCCGAAGTAGCTATTTGGCCATTCTTGATGTGGGATTTGGATCTCATTGGGAATATTTTTCCTAAATGTCATCTATAGGACATACCTTTATTATCATGACTACACATTTCTTCATGAAATGGATCAAAGTAGTTCCTCTTTGTTCTATAATGACTGATGTTATTTTCCATTTTATCTAAGATAATTTTATACTGGCATATCACTTTTGATCAGCTAGATGCCAAGGAAATCATCTAAATACCCTATAGGACCTTATGACTCTAGGAAGGATCACCACAATAGCTAGTCAGGGTGTAATGCGATTCCTTCTTTGTTGGTCAATACAATTAAATTGTTATGCCACTCTATTATGATATCTTGTTATTTTTAGCTATAGTTTCTCATAATTATCATATTACATGCCTTCTAACATTTTGTATTTTTGGTCAAGATGCAAGACAATAGTAAATAGGTAAGCACAATAGTGAAATTTTAAGAAAGACACCTACCTTCCATGTATACTGCCAAACTCAAGGGGGGAAATATGTAAGAACCAAAAACTATATGAGTCAATATAGTAAGTATGATGATAATTTGGCTGTTTATCTCACAAATCACATGGTTATTACCTATCCTCGCAAATTTTTCTATCTTGATTGAAGTCCCTTTATTGTCTTTGGATCCTTCTCTCATATTTTTTTTATGCTATCAAACCAAATAATAAACATGTGAATCACTTTCTTCCTTTGCAAATAACATTACATACATTTAGTACTATGTAATGTCCCCACTCTAGTAAGTGTTTAGAAGCAGTGGATTTAGCCTATTTCTTGGACCTTTGTAGGTTGATATGATCTAGTTAGAAGTTCAATGACCATTTTGGTGGGTATTGCAATTCCAAATCCTTTACTTTAGTATTGGGTTCAATACAGGCATTTGTAGTTCAGTGTTTGCCAGCTTCTGACAACATAGAGAAATACCGAGTTTGGAGGGAGTTATGAATATTTCTGTGGTTAAGTTAATTATTTAACTTATTAGTTTATTATAAAGTCAAATTGACTTTATAAAATGAGATGCCTCTTAAATATTTTATAAAAAGATAAACTAAATCACCTAAGTGAAAAACACACACCCACAGTATTTAAATTCACTTAAGTCATTTATTTGGGTGCCCAACTATGGAAAAGGTATTAGATAAATTTTAAATATATTTTAAAGCAAGTGGCGTCACTTCTTGAAAGTCATGCCTTTGAGGAGATATAAGAAGAAAGGTTGCAAGTCGACCTCACTTATGATTTTTTTACATTTCAATTTTTATTTCTTTGTGTTTTTGTCTAAGGACAAGGGTTTCAGGAAAATATTCATTGGAGAGCAACAATTCTTCATTGAATTTGTGATTGTGAGGCTGCGAGATGCCAGTTGAATGATTACCATTGTAGGGGCTTCATTCAAAAGTTGATTTATGCTTCATCCAAATTTATCTATGCATATTTACCATTTTACAATAAGGGAGAGGGTTTCTTCATTAGGGACACCATCTTCATCAAGTTTTCAAGCTTTTAATAAAGGCACGCCATCTCTCTCAGAAGCCGTACTATTTCCTTGGAAGGCATGTTCATCTAAGAAGGGCGTTTAAATCCAGAGGCTAAAACTCCTCCCTTTCTGCCAATTTTAGAGTTTCATCATTGGCTCCCAACCTATTCAGCTCCTTTTCACCATCTACTGCGTGGGAGAAAGTAGATCTGAGGTTCTGGCATGCATTCTTGATAGTTCTAGCATATCTTTCCTAGCATGCACCAATCTTTCTTATTTAATTATTTTGGAGGTTTTCGGGTACATTGTTTGTATGTTATCCCTTTGTATGAATTTATAGAACTTAAATAGTATTGCAATTGCTCAAGAAATTCTTGTATTACAGTATTGTTTCCATTTTTATGCTTGGTGCCCCTTCTACATTTTTTCTAGAATTCTTCTTAAAAAAACATAAAACAATAAGCAAAAAACTACAAGAATTGGGTTGGAGCCAGTTGGGCTCATCTTAGGGGTATCAGAGCTATAATCCTGCCAACCCGGAGGGTTAAATATACATATGTGGCCTTATCAGGAGATATATAACATGTATTATTCATGCATGAGACCTAGTGGTTATAGAAATCCATTTGAGGATTTTACTTTTGAAAACTAGTTCAAAGATATACCTTTTGAAAACATGGGTGAGAGGGATGAGGTTGAACAACCTTAAAACTGGGTTGATAATGAATATTTGGAGGTCATAGATGTTTAAGATGCCTAGTGACAGGACAAGAGCAGGTTGTTAATGTCTTACAACAACTTACTACAACAATACAACAAATATCTATTCCCAGGTGCCTAAATCAGGATCAGGAAGAGGATGGTAGTATCCATGGAGTTTCACGTCTTAGAGTGACTTCCACACATACCTATGACAAGCCTACTCACCCTACCTTTTCCAGAAATGAGCCACAAGAGGGTAACGAGGATGAGGAGGAAGGTGACATGATCTTTGGAGACAATGTTATGGCACTTCATGATGAGTGGGATGCCTTGCCACATAGAGTTAAGGATCGCCTTAACTTTGATAGGTTCATAACACAAAACGAGAATGCATCCGAAATAAAATAGATAGGAGACCTTATGATCTGATTTAGCAGATCTATGATAGATGCTTTGAATGCTTAATTACAATCCGAAAGTGCGTAATTAAAATTTAATTCTTAACAAAATTACAAAGAGATTAAAGAAAGAATGGAAAGAGAGATAAAGAGAGTGCAAAAAAAAATTGATAATGGAGTTCGTTGTTTAAAATGACTACATCTTCGGGCCCCTCTCCAATGAGTGGACCGATCCAATTATTCCTCCAAAAATTTGGTTACATTCGTCGGCAAAACCTCCTCTTGGTTTACAAAGAAATTCTCAAATGCACTTCCAAAGTGCATGGAAACAAGCTTCTCCAAAAGAACGAAAAATACAATAATTTCTCCAAGGAAAGCAACTTTGACACTTGCAAAGTTCTTCCCAAACTCACTTATTTCACACCCCCCATTCTACCCCTTTTTATAATACATTTTATGCCAAAATTGATGTAAAACCAATTAACTACTCAATCTCCCTTACATAGAATTTTTTTTCAATAATATCCTCCTATAATAATTTTTGGAAGGATAATATCCCTTCAAAATAATTTCATTTCCATTTGAATGGTTACAAATGGATTTATTCTCTATTATTTAGGAGATATTTTATTTGACCCCTTAATTTAGGAATAATATTCCTAATATTTCTGTGTAAAGGAAAATGTTCTAGGCCTCTAAAAATATGGGATAATTAGGCCTCTAGGAAAAAGGGATTGATTAGGCCCCTTAATTTATAGGATATGGCCTTATTCTAAGGCTTTGATTTTTAAAAAAAAA